>JAECWX010000455.1:1550000-1925000 GCA_018151165.1 Drosophila arawakana
TTCACTGACCCCATGAGCTAAATATATTTGAATCAGACTCCGTCCTCCTGTATTAGAATATTAGATATTTAAAGAGCGTCTTAAATAACATGAAGCTACCTTTATGTTGTAAGATAAAAAGTTAACATTTGTTTATTATTTTGCAACGCCTACTACGGTCAACGGTACCAAACAGACCATTTACAATAGACAAATAAAAACGGAAACTCATTAATTATCTAAAAAGAAGTAAATACTTGCTAACCTTTTTTTCTAGCAATAATGTGTAGATTACCTTTCAAGTAAGTCTCCAATTGGATTAACAAAGAAGTGCATATTTATTCCTGGTAGACTCAAAGAAATATTTCTATTTGAAGATAATCATCAGAAACATAATTTTTGCATAATTTGAATAAATTTGTACGGTTTATTGTATATATTATGAATATATTAAAGCCTTTTGTTTTGTTATTTGATTTTGTAAATGTATGTTTATGATTAAATATATGAAGATATCAAAATAACATATATGTATCACTTATGCTAAAATATTTATTACACTAAGTTTGAATCTTATTTTACCTAGAAGTATATACATATTGTCATTTCATAACAATTTAAATAGAAACCCAAATAGCCATAGGCCTTCATAAAAAACGTATGCCCTTATTTATCAATCAAATATGTTGGACAAACATTAAGAGTGTGTGTATGTGATTGGATGTGCCTGTATGAGTTCAATGGAGTTTGTTTGACAGTTTTGCTCTTCATATTTAATAACGAGGCTATAAAAATCCTCATTTACATGAGTACATTTGATGCCGAGAGAAAACAAGTTTACATTCGAGATGTGCATTTAGGGCCAGCTTTAGGCAAGGAATATACGAATAGAAATGTGTTCACACACACACACACACACTCATGTGCTTATTAATATGTATGTTATAGCTGTTAATATGTGGATACACACAAATGTCAGGGGAACACACAACTAATACAGTAATCGCTTGTCAGCATACATGTTATCCCAGAGTCGCAGTTTGTCTGCCTCCGGCAAATCAATCACCTGAACATCATGTGAAATATTCAAGCACTTGAATACCTTATCCTGCTGAGATATGGGCAGCCAAGCCTGTGTTTCTTCCGGTGCTCCATCGTGCTCCTCGGGGTATGTTGGGATGTTGGGATCACCGGATTCGGCAAACTGTACCAGCATGGAGACCAATCGTCGTATGGTCTTAAACTCCGCCGTACGTCTCTTCAGCTTTTTGGCAGCCCCGTTGTAGAACAAATAGGACAAATCATCGGCATGGCACGTTCCCCGCACCTTGCGTCCACAAGTTATAATCCGCATCATGTTGAAGTGTTTTGAATCAAAGTCAAAGCGATAGAGGAACGTTGGTGCCTTGGTCGCATTCCGGCTTCTCGAGAGCAGTGTTCGGTGGATTCCATGCCAGAAGTATTTGTAGGAGCATAGCTAAAAAAAGCCAAAAAACTTTAGACTTGCGGTTTTAAATCGGGTCCCCAAAAATAGTATTTTTTATAAAACTTTAAATGATATAAATGGAATGAATGTCCAAGCGTCATTTAAATAATTTTTTAAAAATTGTAAAGCCCACGTATGCCTCCCTTATTGGTAATGTACTACTTACTAAAAAAATTACAAGAAATAACTTTGCTTTATGAGCTTATTATGTAAATGAAAATATTTGTATTAACTGGCCAAATTTTGTTCTCTTCTAAGTTATTTAAGTTACCATAGATTTATTAACAAAAATAAAATGTTATATTAACTTTTGCTAATAATAATGAACCATCGGCAGAGAAAATGATATCCTCCGCAATCTGTCTTTTAAATCACTGCTGACGAGTTTTGCGCAGAAAATTCGCTAAGTACGCTGGGTACTTATATATTCTCAATAAAATAAAGTACGAGATACAAATATTCAGTTTTATCTCTGGGATATCAAGCTCTATTCCAGAGGCCCCCACCACACCTGGCCCCATGACATTAATGTGTTAAATCCGGCCCTGATATCAAGCATAAGTTCCCTAATAAAAGACATATTTTCGAGCAGCGATTGAAAATGATCTGCTACAACATAGTTTTTCCTTGTGCTCAGACCAAAAAAAAAGCTCTCGTCTCGCTCTCCGTTTTCTGCTACTGCTACGCGAGTATATTGTTTTTGTATTTTGTATTTTGCTACTTGCTATAGCGGTAGATTATTACGCGACAGAGCTGAGAGCAAAGCACACCTTTTCGATTATTGAGCTCTACTACGGCTCAATTTCATTTGCTATTGCTGCTACAAAGTAGTCAGGGTTTTCCATATTCTCTTTAGAATTTTTCAAGTGAATTTAGGTAAAATCACAAGAGTTTATCTTACTTGTAAAGAACTCACATTTCTTCCAAGTATAATAGTAAAATAATTATTCATTACCACTTACATCACTGTATTCTAGTATGGTCTTTTGCCCAGGTTCCTTGTCGCCAAAATAGGCAGCTTTAAGCTGCTTCCCAAAGGCATGACGTTGACTGGGATCCAAGCCTGCGTCCTCGGGACAAAGAAACTCACAGTCACCAAGTTTTACGAGTAGTTCTGGCCACTTGCGCACCTCGGGAAAGACGAGGAGTCCTTCGAACGAGTTTCCACCGACCACCATGGGTATATCATTCCCCCAACAGTTGCGCATCATTTCGATCGGAGGCTTGGGGATCACACAATGCGAGGACTCATAAGGCTCGACGGTGGGTGCAAAACAGAACATAACCTTGCGCTGATGACGCTCGTCCATGGTGATTATCTCCTCCGCCATTCTCAGCATGGTGCTAGCCTTGGTGTGTCGCAGGTGGTGAAGAATCTTGCGATCGTTTAGCTCTTCTGTGTAGCCCGTGGCCTGGGCCAAGCGGTAAGCCCAGTTGAACTTTGGAGTAAGGGACCAGGGGGAGAGGACGGTACCAGACATGAGAACTGCCCGGTGGAAGAGGTTGCGGGTTTGTTCCGTGAGCATCATATAGTGTGTGGATGCTCCTCCGGCACTCTCCCCAAAGACCGTTATGTTGTCCGGATCGCCACCGAAAAAGTGACAATTGCGCTTGACCCATCGTAGAGCCATCACCTGATCCTTAAGTCCTGCATTCCCGGGCACATCCAATTGGTCGTCGTCCAGAGTTAGA
The DNA here is from genome assembly GCA_018151165.1 of Drosophila arawakana. Taxonomy (NCBI): domain Eukaryota; kingdom Metazoa; phylum Arthropoda; class Insecta; order Diptera; family Drosophilidae; genus Drosophila; species Drosophila arawakana. The sequence continues at coordinate 1,553,158 of JAECWX010000455.1, forward strand.
AAGCCCAGTACTCCCAGGCGATACGAGATAGTCACTACCAGGACGTGCTCCATCATAAAGTAGTCCGGACTATATAGATCCCGGGAAGCTTCTCCCATTTGGAAGCCGCCTCCATAGATCCACACCAAGACTGGCAAGGGTTTTTGGGGATGTAGCTTAAAGGGGAGTTTAATTAGGGGTTGAATTGGAATAGGTATGGCTGTAAGACTTACATCTCTGGTGTACACATTGAGGTACAGGCAATCCTCGCTTCCCTGCACTTGTTTCAACACAAGATTCACTTGGCATGGCTTGGATCTTTCTCTAGTGCAACGCTTCAATTCAGTCCAGGGATCAGGTTCAACGGGAGCCTTGAAACGGAGCTCCCCCACGGGTGGTTTAGCGAAGGGTATTCCCTCAAAGCTATAGTAATTATTGCCATAGATCGAGCGCCATTTGACCCCCTTCACCTTGCCATAGATAGTGTCCGCAATGACCTTATCATTGCTCCGTAAACGCTGCTGTTTAGTTTTGAACTTGACATAGCTATAACGGGAGAGAACAGTGGAAATTTTTAATAGATTTTGAAGGCGGACAGGTGAGTGCACTTAATGCTAATCAAGTGCCAAGTGTTTGGGTAAACACTTAGACTCTATACTCTTTCGTTTCTTTGGGCGTACAACACAAAATATTTATGTTCGATAACCAAACAAAACAAAATGCTAAGCTACTTGTTTAAAACGTTTAAACAATACTGACCAATAGATATCCTATAAAACAATCATTAATTCAGATTAATTAACAAATAAAATTCAGATTTTCTCTTTGTTTTTCTCTAAAAAATAATCAGTACAGTGTTGGCCTTTGCTGAACTCTGACTTTGTTTCCACTTTCTACTATCTAAACAAACAGTTTAAAATGAATCCTTTAGTAGTTTTATATTTAAACTATTTGTCTTTTATATTTAATCACAAGTTTTTTTATTCACTTACAAACTTTAGATTTAAACCTTCTTTTTGTATTCTTATTGAGAACTTCCACTCCTTCCCGAGATTTGTTCTAAACTAAACTCGTTCACATTCTCCTCTTGTTCATCTTCTTCTCCTCGTTCTCCTGCTCATGCATATACTCTTATACTTCTACTTCTACTTTTATTCTAACAGCTGATTGAGTAATTGGCCTACTACACTTTGTTTAGCAAACAGTGTTCCGATTCCTCATACAGAGTATTTGTAAACATGTCTGAGAGAGCCACGAGTAAAACGCTCGACGTTTGCCCCATTTAGAATTTCAAGTGCGTTTCCATAAGAAACGTGCGAGTTATACGATGCGTTAACTGATCTACAACAGACTAGATCGCTGTCAATATGGATTTTAAATATGAGTAAATATCAATTCAGATAGTTTAAAGTCAGGCTCGACTGTAAAAGACCGCGTATTTGCAAAATTTTTGAGTTTTTCAATACAAACAAGTGCAAAGCAAAAGAAGCATTAATGCATAATTATGGAACACACATATATGTATGTGAATTTGGTTGCATCATTAAGGAACAATACAAAACTCAAATTTAGCCTTAGCTCTTATAGTGTAGTGTACATGCGGTTGTTGATGCTGATAACGAAAATATTATTTTTCCTGTTACGGATTTTTTGCCTCTGACAAACTGAACAAACCCCTGAACTTTTTATGAGTACGGGGTCTTAAAATAAAAATACTCGATTTAAAAGAGCATTAATGTGGCTGCAAATCATCGGAATCATCTACAGAAAGCACCAGTCTCCATTATTTAGCAGCTGGCATTTTGTTTTAATTTGCAAGTATATTCAACCTTGTGAGTTAGAAAACAAGTACCTCGTGTAAATTATACTTCTAATATACTTTGTAAGGCGTTAATTACAATTCTTCTATTGCAAACAGTTAGCAGTTCCTTATATAAAAAATTATATAAAAACAATATATTCAAAGTTACTACTGCAAAACTGGTTTACCCATTGTCCAGTTTAATGAGTTTGACGATAGTTTAAATTGTTGAAATAATTAAAAAATCGAGTCGCACTTGTATGCTCAGTGAAACCACAAACAGACAAACAGAACGTGAAGGAAAAATATAGTCGAGCACGCACGACCGTGTAATACTCTATGTATGCCGTCACACATGCAACGCAAACGTTCGTTTATATGGTGTGTGTTTCTGACAGACAGAAAGACGGACAAACGGACATGGATATACAGACTCGGCTTGTGAAGCTGATCCAGAATATACATACATTATGTGGTCTGCTACGCCTCCTTCTGACTGTTACACAGTTTTTAATCTTTTACCCTTGCACATCTGGCATTAACTTTGCATACAATACCACCAATATAATACATATATAAATCAGTGGCTGCTCCAAGCAAGTGGGAAAATCTCAATATATTCTGTAAAAGCAAAATTACACTGTGATTTTAAATGTTCAAATAAATAATCAAATCAAGATTACTCCAGTTACTCTATTAATATTAATTGAAATTTTAACATAACATAAATATATTTATTAAGTATTTTGAATGCGCTCAGTGTTTTATTTTATTACTTATTATGATTTAATATATGCTTTAAATGTAGGTCACATCTACAAAACTAAATAAAAATCTAAATTTATTTGTTGCTCAGCTTAACGAGCAAATATTGCAAAATATTACTGACCTCATGGTATCTAATAAGTTTGATTTACTGCTTTAAAAATTGTTAAAATTTAAAATAAATGTCAAAGGAAAAACATTGTGTTATTTGAAGACAAAGTGACTGCAAATCAATAAATACTTCGATAAACATTCTTCGTGGATATTTTAAATCCAGTTGAATGGTATTTTACTTTACTTGAGCAAGTTCTCTACATTTTATGTGTGAAAATCGTGTAAAGTTATGCAAATGCAATTTTGGCAATAATTGATAACATAATTTTGTAGACAAGAACTAGAACAGAATGGGTTTAACAATAAAATATGTTTTTATTTTGCACGGTGCGAAAATGATTAAAACCTCAAATTATCATTAGAGATTATATCTTCTAATTAAAAATTTTATTTTATTATTGTTAAACTCGATTTATTATTTATTTAAAACTAGGAATGTGAAAGCCATTACTCATTGAGGCTTTATTTCCAGACTTTTATCAATGTGTTCAATTTGGTTCTCATAGCTTCTGATATCCAGGTTTTTATACGCCAAAAAAAAAAAAAAAAAAAAAAAAAAAAAAAATAATAAAAAAAAAAGTGCTGATAAATATATAATTATGTTCGCATTGCTTTAAAACTTTTTAAAAATGGTGAATTATTTAAACAAAACTGTTTTATTTTTTTAATTTTGATACACTTTTGCATATACATTTTATTTATGCACAGCTCTTTTGCATTTAATATGCAAAATATTACATTAAGGTGCGAGTCTTTCTTATTTCGAAACTCGTAAATTCAAGAGAATACCAGTTTTTGACAAATATTTTGTATTCTCTTCGAAGTGTTTTTTGTCGTTAACGCAGTTTTAGCATATTTTGCGCTTTTTTAGCAAAACAATGTTTTTGCCTTGACATTTGCAGAATTTTCAGTTTAATTGACCATAAACGTGGTCTTTTGACGATTTGATAACAATCACAACATACAGTTGTGAACTTGACATTGCCAGACAGAAATAAATTTCACAACATTTGCCGCAGTTTGCAGGTAAAAGTGAAACTCGCAGTGTCATTTGGTAAGCTAAGTAAATACATGATTTATGTTATAAGCCACAAATAACAAGCAAGAAAGGCTAAAGTCGAGCAAGCCGCCTGTAAGAGACCCTGTATAGTGCGCGTTTTTCCATACAAATCACTAATTTTCGACCGCTTTGTTTTATGTGAGATATGGTATATAATTGTCCGGTCCAAATGAAACTTAGTGAGAATAGTAATAAAGGTACCACACACATAATATGTAAGTGACGATAGTTTTAATAGTTTAGAAGTTAGGGTTATGTGAAAATGGATTTTACAATTTAGCAGATTCAAGTGTTCATACGGACAGACGGACATCAGTATATCCACCCGGCTGTTAATGCTCATCAAGAATATATATTTACTTTATAGGGTAAGAGTCGACTCCTTCTCTTCTTACGCACATTTGGCGTCTGACAAACTTTATAGACCCTCTACTGTTTTTCAGGGTACGGGGTCTTAAAACGAAAATGACGCATTTGAAAAAGAAACACAATCGTGTACACAGTTTTTAGTTAATGTCGATAATGCCACACGCTTCCAGTAGCCTTTCGAAAAGCGGGTGTAAATCTAATCAGTTCATTTGATATTGATAGTTAGTTTAGAATTAATAAAAAAAGCATACAAGGAAAGTTTGAGCTGATAATGACTACATGTGAACTAAAGTATTTAAAAATCAATCACTTATTTTATAAATATGTGATACAATTGTTAGTCGACGATGGGTGGGGTTCAGAGTACAGACTTTATGTCGATAGAGCAAGGTGAGTCGACACTGCAGACAACACGGATTCAATATAAAAGTGCTCAGAAGTCCTCACATTGCAAGCTGAACCGGATTCATTGCAATTTATAGCGTTCCAGACTCAGATGATAAGAGCAGAGTCAGAGCTTCAACTCTGACAACGCTGTCATCATAATATTCCTACTTTATTTTATGACTTTGATTTTAAAAGTCGGTGCGATAAGAAATGGTCACGTTACAGTGCTACAGAGCGAGGCCAGGTTCATCCAACACTTGAGCTACCCGTCTAGATTGCTAATCTGGGCAATTGGAATCGATATTTAATGTCAAATAGTTCAATTGCACAATATTGGTTTTGCCTTCGTTTTTTATTTAGAGCTCTAATCTGGTTATGCAAACTCAGGCCCGCTGTGAGGTAGACTTAATATCAACGATGCTAAAATATATGAGTGCTCTGTAATTTAACAAATAAAAACCCAACATTTTCTAAATCTCAATAATAAATCAGAGCTAAAATTTTGTTTATTTTAACAAAGAAAAAAAAATATAAAATAGCCTTTTTAATTTTATATTTAATTAACATAAGTCGTATAAATAAACAAATCAAAAGCAGGTTTGTAAGCAATAATGAATTAAGTTGCTAAGGTGGCAGTCGTTTAATTATTTATTTTGAACATAGATTGTATTAAATTTGTGAAATTCTAACTTCAGTTAAATAAAAAAGTACTTACTTTAACGCAATTCGCATCTGATCGGCAATTGCAATATCGAATGACATCTTGAGGTATTTCCACGCTACGCAATTTGATTCCTTTCCTCTAAGGCAATTAGTACCGCACTCTTCAATGTATTATACACAGGCACACATAAAAAGCACTTTGCTTGGAGCACACACACACAGGAATAGATATAGCACGATAGGCGAGTTTCTTGAAATCCCAGTAAAAATATACATACGAGGCCACTGCTTCAAGTGGAAAATATAAAAATGAAATGACGCCTACACGGCGTATGCACAACAAAAAAAATGTCAGTTGCCCTTTAAAGCCTCTTTGCTTTTGCTCCACAAACAGTTTTGATTGACTTTCTGAAAGTTCATCTAATTTAATTTTCCACTTTTTTAAATTTCTTTTTTTAAGCCAAATATTATTTTATTTAAATACTATTATTTTAAAATTAAACACATAATGATCACTGTTACACCACTGTTTTCATCTAGAGCCGGCAGTCGTTGCTCGGTTCTTTACAATTTAAATCGTCACTTTATTTGATTATTAAAACCGCCGGCTTTGGAGCATCAGCTTGTTGCGTTTTACTCTGGGGCTACTCGTATACTGAGCATTTGAAGTAGGCGCCGGCTAAGTTTAGTGGTCGTCAACGGCCAGCGGTCGACGATAGACGCTCGCCGCGTGTGTGCACACCAACTACACACACACACACCAATTTACATGCGAGCTTGTACTGCTGCCTCTGTTGCTTTTGGGTTTTTTACTCATCTACTCTCTGTGGGTCTCGCTGGCGTATGAGTGATATTCTAGCTGTGTGCGTTTGTTCACATATGAACGTGTGGCTCGGTGTGTGTGTGTTTGTGTGTGTGTACGAGTACTGTGTAGACTGCCATGTTTTTTCACTCAAATGCCCATGGCATTGTCTGCTCGAGTGAGTTTGCTTGCTGCCTGTGCTGGGCGCCGTTGTTTTGTTTAAACGTTATCGTTTTTTGTTGTTGCCTTTGTTTATTGTTTATAGCTTGTGCACAGACATGTATACAAAATTGTTTCAACTGTCGTTGCTTTTGCTTTGTTGCATCCACTCACTTGTTGTTTGTTAGCTGTATTTGACTTTAGGTTTGAAATTCTATTGTTGTTAAATTTTTCGGTTTTTGTGTTTTTAAATTGCACTCTTTTTTGTAATGTCGCACATGACGTATGTGTATGTGTAAAGTGTGCACATTGGTGATGCCTTATTTTTGTGGAATGTAAATCAATTCTTTTCAACAAGTTTGTGGATTAAATTACTCGATTTGTTTGTGTGTACATAAGAATACTCTCATTTGGTATTTTATTACATTGTACTCGCCTGTGATAATACCACACTAGTTGATATTTAAGTGCAGTTTAACATCTTGTAATGGTCGTCATATAGTCAAAGAATTTCAAAGATGCAACCTATAGATACAAAACATGCAAAACGGTTGATCAATAGCAATAATTATCCAAAAGCTTTGATTTCGCTTCACATTATCCGAAAGTTTTTCCGAGAGCTTTGACCCAGTTCTGCAACCGCAGCATAAGCTTGAGTTGCTGCATAAAAGCTTCTAAGCTGCGCACGCATGCTAATTATGTTGCTAAACAGCGGCTAACTTTGCACATTGGTGAGAGAGCTTTGTATTTTTCATTGGAATTGGACGCTATAAATTCTAATTGGAGGCCAAAATCGTTCTTTTCCGCCTTTGAAGCCAGCCAAGTCAGTGCTAGTGTCGGTATTAAAGTTCGAAGTGTTGTATTAAAGGTTAGATTGGTGCAATCCAATCTGTAAGCTGCGTTGGAGTAATCCGCAGCCATCGACGTACTTGGACCTTAGGAGGCCCACAATTTAAGCATATTGAGTTTTGCTTAATAAAAGGTATGCCATCGATTGAATATTTCTTTAGCAAATATCAGTCATATTAATCGGTTTTTTCGTTTCTCAGCCGGGGGTTGAGCATAATACGTTCCCCCTCCCGCATCATTGCTTTTGGCAATCAAAGCCTGATATTGCCAGCAATTGGTGCGGGCATAATTATTTCTTTGGAGTGCGTTATACGCGCACCATCATTGTCTGACTTGGATATTTGATGCGGAACCCGATCTTGGAGTACACAGTGACTCTGTCAGCCACTCCAAGGACAGGCTTGTCCCCTTTAAAGTGCCCTTTACCATCGTACCATCGATCGAAGCTCCAAGTGTCGTGCTAGTGCTAGTGCAATCTAAACGAACCGCCTAAAGTTTGGCAATAACCCTAAACTAAAAAACTTACAATTGAACTGAACTGAAAATTTTGCATATATTGGTGCCCACTGTTAACGTAAAATTATAGAAAAAAACGAAAAGTAATTGTAAAACAAGATTAATTAAAGTTAATTGAATTGAATTTTGCTTGAGATGTTTGTCTAAAAAGAAAAAAAAAGAGAAAATTGAAAAATTATATATTATGATAAAAATCAAATGTGTTCTTTGCGCACCGAACCGTTCAGCCATATCGCATGTACATTTAAATATAACTTACTAACCTAACCTGCTAAAGCAAACGACACCACCGATGGAAGGCCTTTCAACGTTGGAATTTTGTCATGTAAGTGCATCAAACAATGATTTCAGTGAATCTGAAATACCTGTGGACTTAACCTAAGTCACCTTGCTAATCTTTTCCATACTTTTGCATACTAACTTACAAGCGATAGATTTTTGTACAGATATAAAAAGTAACGAAAAGAAAAAAAAAATAAAATGTAATGAAAACGATTCGAATTAACAGTGCACAAAGACAATTGAACGAAGAAAAAGAGTCTTTTAATCCAAAAAAAAAAAACAATTGTAAAAATTCAGGAAAAATATATCAATATACACAAAAAAAAATGAAAATTATTATGCACAAACATTTCAAGATACATTCATTTTCCTGAAAAATTATTATAAATTAAAAAAATTAAATTAAATCTATTGTAAACTTTTCGAAAAAAAATTGAATAAGCATTAATGTCATAAACTAAAAAAAAAAACCTATATGTATGTACAAATAGTTACGGTTGATATATATCGAAAACAAAAACGAAACAACACAATGAATTCTTAAGAAAAAAAAAAAAATGTAATCTGAAAGAAATATGTCCACAAAAAAAACACTGTCGATCAACGACGATAACGTTATAAAATTCACTTTCGAAGGCTCCCTTGTTTTCTGATTTAAAATTAGTAATAAATTCAAGATTATAATGTTTTACAAATCATTCTGCCTTTATTCTGTTCTGCGATGAATTGTATGATGTGTTAGATTTTTACGTTCCTGTGACTTGTTAACGTGATGGGGTAGAAAGCCTTTCTCTTTGGGGATCTTTCTCAACTGTCTTGGAAGGATCATGGTTGGGTAGGGTAGAGAATGCGAGTGTCAACTGACACCATAGACCTCGCCTCTTTTAGCAATAGGATGGGTTTTCCTTTTTTTTTTGTTTGGTCATGGTGATTTTTGCCATGTTTGGGAGTAGAGCTCCTCTTTTTACTTTTGTAGGGATCCTAACTTAAGATTTATGTACCAAGGACGAGAAGTAGCAACGAACCCCCCGCACTCCCGAATGAGCTAGGGAACCAGAGGATCCTGCCCCGCTACCGCTCTCGCCCGAACCTCGGACGATGTTGGTTTATTGTACGTCTTGAACGTCGTTCAAAATATAGATGGTCGAAGGTTACATAGATTTTTGGCGCCCAAAACGTGGGGCAGCTTAACATAACATCCATTTTAATGCTTAGCATTGAGCATTAGTTATTAAATTTTCTCATTGATTGGGTATAGTTTTAGCTGTGTTATTGTTAACTTACTGAATTGCAGTTAGCTGCAACGTGAGTTAGTTTAACTGCCCTTTGAGTGATATTTACTTTATTTTTTTGTAAGGCTTATGCTGATGTTGAACTGATTGATTTGGTCGTTCTGCCGCATATAGTAATACAATGGTTTAAGTCTGTTAACAGGTTAACGATGCTGGAGATTCTAGGAAAGAATTCCATGCCGAACTTTCCATGCTGCACTTAACTAATTATTAATGAATGGGAAAAAAAAAAAAAATAAAAGTAATAGAATATAGCGCTAAGATCAGCTATATAAGGATATGTTATGCTCCACACCCAGGCTCATTTTTGTTTTTCGTATGGTTTTTAGTATGTGGTATTTATTTTAATTGTCGTTGGTGAATCTGTCAGATACAATTTCAGAATACTGAATATTTGGCCCAGCTGCAATATCGGTACTGATTGTTCCTCGGAAAGATGTTGCTACCACAATCGAAATGATCCATAAAAGCTATCAAGTCATACCCTGTGGTTTTAATCGGATTGTTTGAGTAAAGTTGTAAAGTATGATAGAATTTTTGTCTGGAACTTGTGCATATGCCGAAAGTTGCGTATCCTTGCCGATTAATTATGTCGTATGAAACATTTTCTCATAATAATTCTATAGCCATTTTAGTATCAATAGCCCAATTTAAAAAACCTTCCTATTGTTTTTAAAATCAAATAGCTTTCACCCCTTTATGTTAACATATAAGTCACACAAGGAATTTAAGAAAGTAATTTCTTTGTTTTTGAAAATAAAAATAATGTCTCTAGTTTCGCGAAGTCCACCAAACTCTCAGTCAGTGGAGAAATCTACAAGCTTATGTCGAATTTGTCAGCAAGACATGAACAACACTCAGCAGTGTTATTGCACGCCTTGTACACATAACTTCCATAAACTTTGTTTGGAACAGTGGCTTGAACACCATTTAGAATGTCCTGAATGTAATGCAGAAATAAATCCTGCAAATATAAAATTGGTTATCGGCAACTGCTCGCCGGCTCCAAAGCAAACTGCTGCATCAGCAGCGCCATCAAGTTCAAGAATGGTTACCCGAAATTTATCCAAATCCTTGAACCAAAATCGTAACGTTATCATTCCTAATCCCCTGAAAGGTCAATGGAAGGTAGTGATGTAGTGATTTCTGGGTTAGATGCAAGTCATAGTTCGAATCAAAATGCCAATGCTCCTCCCAGAAATAATAATACTCGTCGTAGAGGTAGGCCGATTCGATCTGCCAATGCTAGTCAATATCCTGTCGTGGATTACTCTGCTATTCAACAAATGATCGAACAAACCGTCACACGAGTTATATCGTCTTTGCAAATCAATTCTCGCCCTACAATAATGGAACAACGATCTTTCGCCCCAACTCCCGTTGCGTATTCGCCCAGTAGTTCGACGATTCACAACCGCAAAACGGCTGACATTATCCAAAAAGTGGAATTTACACTTTGATGGATCCCCCGAAGGACTTGGAGTTGAAGAATTTGTTTACCGGGTCAAAATTCTAACTGAGGAAACTTTGGACAGCGATTTTATGGGCCTTTGTAAGCATTTGCATATCTTGTTTATTGGTAAAGCCCGAGATTGGTTTTGGAGATTTCACAAGCAAGTTGATCGTATTGTTTGGTCAGAATTTTGTGCTGCTCTTCGTCAGCAATATAAAGACTATCGTTCTGAGTTTATGAGTAAAGAACTAGTCCGAGCTCGAAAGCAAAAACTGGGAGAATCTTTTGTACAGTTTCATGACTCGGTAGCATCCTTGATAGACAAGTATGGTCTCAAAATCGAGGAAGGAGAGTTAGTCGAGATTTTACAAAATAACCTGTTGCCCGAAATGCGTCACAATTTGCTCTACCAATCTATCGGTTCGGTTGGTCAGTTACGTCGTTTAGTTCAAATGAGCGAAAACTTAACAAAGGATTTAAATTGTCGTCAGGAAACTTTTTCTCGTGCGAAGCCTGTCGCTCTTCGTCGTCAAGTATGCGAGTTAGAAAATGTCTGTCCTGAAGTAAATGTAGAGGATTATTCAGATTTATATGAATCCGAAATTGCCGATTTACAGAAAGCCCATGCAAACTTTACATGCTGGAATTGTGAAGAAAAAGGGCATATTTGGGAAAACTGTCTCCAAGATAGGAGAGTTTTTTGTTATGGATGTGGTACTCCCAATGTATATAAGCCACAGTGTACAAAATGTATCCGTAGGCAGACGGAAAACCGACAGAAGGGAGCATCCAACAACAGCCGGATGCCCCCAAAGATGTAGACACAGTGACAGAAAAAGTTTATTTACAACATAGCACTGCTAAAAAGGGAACGTGTTCCAATCAACAAGGCACACCTAGAGTAGATTTACGTTTTCTTCGTCCTGAAGAAAAACTTGAAAAATATTTAGATGTAAGAAACAGAATATTTAATGAAGTAGGTTTTGTAAAAAATAAGCGTATTATGAGGTTGAAAAAGTATTATAGTAATATTAAGAAAAATCGTAATTTGTTAGTTTCTACTATCTTTAGTGATCCCAAAGATATGCGCACCTATGCAGAAGTATCGTTTTTTGGAATTTACCAAATTAGGTTTGTTAGATACTGGTGCAAATATAAGTTGTATAGGATCTACATTGGCACAAACCGATTTTTCTAATTGTCCTTTCTTTTAAGCCTATCAAATCGAGGGCGAAAACTGCTGATGGTAATATTCAATCAGTAATTGGAATTTTGAAAATTGATATGACATACCAATCTATTTCTAAACCCATGACATTGCATGTCATACCCACAATCAAGCAAGAATTAATTCTTGGCCATGATTTTTGGAAAATATTCGCTTTAGCTCCAAACGTCATTAATACTTTGGAGGTCGACACAAATAATATAGACCCAGATAAATATCCGTTAAGTAGCGCTCAATTGCAACAACTTAACGCAGTAAAGCAACTGTTTCCAGATGCTGCTCAAAAATTGGGACGTACTGCTTTAATACGTCACCATATTGATGTAGGAGACGCTATGCCGGTTAAACAACGCTTTTATCCCGTAAGTCCAGCCGTAGAAAAACTATTGTATGCAGAAATCGATCGTATGTTAGATCTTGGTGTCATCGAGCCATCCACCAGCGCTTGGAGTTCTCCAATGAGGCTTGTTGTAAAACCAAATAAAGTTCGACTCTGTTTGGACGCACGAAAACTTAATGATGCAACCAAGAAAGATGCCTATCCACTGCCAAGCATCGATGGTATATTTTCTAGGTTGCCGAAGGCAAATATCATTTCAAAACTTGATCTGAAAGATGCTTATTGGCAGATTGAACTTTCTGAAGAATCAAAGCCGCTCACTGCATTTACTGTTCCAGGAAGGCCGCTTTATCAATTTAAGGTCATGCCATTTGGTCTGTGCAATGCACCCTCAACCATGTGTAGGCTAATTGATGAAATAATTCCGCCAGATCTTCGACACTGCGTATTTGGATATCTAGATGATCTTTGTATAGTTTCAGAAGAATTTTCGACTCATCTATCGATATTGATTAGAATAGCCGAACAGTTAAGAAAAGCCAACTTGACGTTAAATGTCGCAAAAAGCCATTTTGCCGTTACTAAAGTTAACTATCTCGGTTATGTTATTGGTAGCGGAGGGATATGTACCGATCCTGATAAGGTTGCGTGTATTCAGAATTGGCCATCTCCAAGAAATCTTAAACAAGTAAGAGGTTTTTTAGGCGTTTGTGGTTGGTATCGTCGCTTTATAAATAATTTTGCTGATTTAGCTTGTCCAATAACCGATGTTTTGTCGTCCAAGAAAAAGTTTGTTTGGACACCGGAAGCTCAAGTGGCCATGGAAAAACTGAAGTCGGTCTTAACGTCTTCACCAGTGCTACAAAATCCCAATTTTGATGAAAAATTTTTTTGCATTGCGATGCCAGTGATTATGGAATTGGTGCCGTCTTAGTACAGCTGTCTCCCGAAAAGGAAGAGAAACCAGTCGCATTCATGTCCAAAAAACTGAGTAGAGCCCAACGAAACTATAGTGTTACAGAACGCGAATGTTTAGCGGTGATATTAGCAATTGAAAAGTTTCGTTGTTACTTAGAACTCCAGGAGTTCGAAGTTGTAACGGATCATTCGAGCCTTCTTTGGCTGATGAGACAACAAAATGTTTCAGGCCGCTTAGCCCGCTGGATTTTTCGGTTGCAGCAGTTTAAGTTTGCCATTTCGCACCGCAAAGGCAAAGAACACATAGTGCCAGACGCTTTATCTAGATTGCCAGAAAACGATATAGCATCTTTAGAGATGAGCCCTGTAATCGATTTGAAGTCCACTGCTTTTCAGGAGGAAAGTTATGAACACCTGAAAAACAAATTTCAGCAAAACAGTGCAAGATTTCCGGATATAAAAATTATGGACTCATACCTGTACATTCGAACTGAGCATTCGTCAGGAGACGAAGTACAAGAGAAATTGTCATGGAAACTTTGGGTGCCTGATCAACTTAAAGCCGAAGTGCTGAAACAAGCGCATGATAGTCTGACGTCCGCCCATTCGGGTATGCAAAAGACCATTGAAAAATTGCGCAGAAATTTGTTCTGGCCTGGTTTAGCTAAAGATGTGCGAGACTATGTTCGAAACTGTGTTGTTTGTAAAGAGTCCAAAGCTCCAAACTATACACTTCGCCCTCCGATGGGATCTCAAAGTCCTACTTTTAGACCTTTCCAGAGATTATACATAGACTTGTTAGGACCGTATCCAAGGAGTAAGCAAGGTCATGTTGGATTGTTGATCGTGCTAGATCATTTTAGCAAATTTCATTGGCTGCAGCCTTTGAAAAAGTTCACCTCTGATGCTGTTAGAGAATTCTTGCTTAAACAGATTTTTCACAGCTTTGGTGTCCCCGAAACAATTGTTAGTGATAATGGAACACAATTTAAAGCTAACGAATTCAATGCTTTTTTGACAGAGCTAGGAATACGACATGTCTATACGGCTCTATATTCTCCACAAAGCAATGCTGCTGAGCGTGTAAATAGATCGTTACTAGCCGCGATTCGATCCTATTTAAAGCAAGATCAAACATATTGGGATGAAAATCTTACGAGTATATCTTGCTCATTACGATCCTCGTTGCACCAGTCGTTAGGTTGTTCACCTTATCGTGCTCTTTTTGGATTGGATATGATTACCCATGGTTCCGACTATAAACTCTTAAAGCAATTGTCCCTATTGGAAGAACCTCTAGTACCCCTATTTAGATCGGATAGCCTTGCTTTGTTAAGGAAGGACATCCAATCTAACATTAAAAAAGGCTCATGAACGAAATGAACGACAATATAATTTGCGCTGTAAGCCAGTCTCCTTTACAGAAGGTCAAGAAGTTTTCCGCCGCAACTTTACACTCAGTAAATTTGCCCATAACTATAATGCTAAGCTTGCACCTCAATTTGTAAAGTGTAGAGTTAAAAAAGAAACTAGGTAGTTCCTTTTTATTTACTGGAGGATTTACAAGGTCGTGAAATTGGTACTTTCCATGCTAAAGATATAAAGCAATAAAACAATTTTAGAAAGCAAAGCGATTTCCCGCTAATATTCTGTCTAACGGTGGTATATTATCGGGTGGTGTAATGGTCGTCATATAGTCAAAGAATTTCAAAGATGCAACCTATAGATACAAAACATGCAAAACGGTTGATCAATAGCAATAATTATCCAAAAGCTTTGATTTCGCTTCACATTATCCGAAAGCTTTATCCGAGAGCTTTGACCCAGTTCTGCAACCGCAGCATAAGCTTGAGTTGCTGCATAAAAGCTTCTAAGCTGCGCACGCATGCTAATTATGTTGCTAAGCAGCGCAGCTAACTTTGCACATTGGTGAGAGAGCTTTGTATTTTTCATTGGAATTGGACGCTATAAATTCTAATTGGAGGCCAAAATCGTTCTTTTCCGCCTTTGAAGCCAGCCAAGTCAGTGCTAGTGTCGGTATTAAAGTTCGAAGTGTTGTATTAAAGGTTAGATTGGTGCAATCCAATCTGTAAGCTGCGTTGGAGTAATCCGCAGCCATCGACGTACTTGGACCTTAGGAGGCCCACAATTTAAGCATATTGAGTTTTGCTTAATAAAAGGTATGCCATCGATTGAATATTTCTTTAGCAAATATCAGTCATATTAATCGGTTTTTTCGTTTCTCAGCCGGGGGTTGAGCATAATACGTTCCCCCCTCCCGCATCATTGCTTTTGGCAATCAAAGCCTGATATTGCCAGCAATTGGTGCGGGCATAATTATTTCTTTGGAGTGCGTTATACGCGCACCATCATTGTCTGACTTGGATATTTGATGCGGAACCCGATCTTGGAGTACACAGTGACTCTGTCAGCCACTCCAAGGACAGGCTTGTCCCCTTTAAAGTGCCCTTTACCATCGTACCATCGATCGAAGCTCCAAGTGTCGTGCTAGTGCTAGTGCAATCTAAACGAACCGCCTAAAGTTTGGCAATAACCCTAAACTAAAAAACTTACAATTGAACTGAACTGAAAATTTTGCATATATTGGTGCCCACTGTTAACGTAAAATTATAGAAAAAAACGAAAAGTAATTGTAAAACAAGATTAATTAAAGTTAATTGAATTGAATTTTGCTTGAGATGTTTGTCTAAAAAGAAAAAAAAGAGAAAATTGAAAAATTATATATTATGATAAAATCAAATGTGTTCTTTGCGCACCGAACCGTTCAGCCATATCGCATGTACATTTAAATATAACTTACTAACCTAACCTGCTAAAGCAAACGACACCACCGATGGAAGGCCTTTCAACGTTGGAATTTTGTCATGTAAGTGCATAAAAACAATGATTTCAGTGAATCTGAAATACCTGTGGACTTAACCTAAGTCACCTTGCTAATCTTTTCCACTATTGCATACTAACTTACAAGCGATATTTTTGTACAGATATAAAAAGTAACGAAAAGAAAAAAAAATAAAATGTAATGAAAACGATTCGAATTAACAGTGCACAAAGACAATTGAACGAAGAAAAAGAGTCTTTTAATCCAAAAAAAAAAAACAATTGTAAAAATTCAGGAAAAATATATCAATATACACAAAAAAAATGAAAATTATTATGCACAAACATTTCAAGATACATTCATTTTCCTGAAAAATTATTATAAATTAAAAAAATTAAATTAAATCTATTGTAAACTTTTCGAAAAAAAAATTGAATAAGCATTAATGTCATAAACTAAAAAAAAAAAACCTATATGTATGTACAAATAGTTACGGTTGATATATATCGAAAACAAAAACGAAACAACACAATGAATTCTTAAGAGAAAAAAAATGTAATCTGAAAGAAATATGTCCACAAAAAAAACACTGTCGATCAACGACGATAACGTTATAAAATTCACTTTCGAAGGCTCCCTTGTTTTCTGATTTAAAATTAGTAATAAATTCAAGATTATAATGTTTTACAAATCATTCTGCCTTTATTCTGTTCTGCGATGAATTGTATGATGTGTTAGATTTTTACGTTCCTGTGACTTGTTAACGTGATGGGGTAGAAAGCCTTTCTCTTTGGGGATCTTTCTCAACTGTCTTGGAAGGATCATGGTTGGGTAGGGTAGAGAATGCGAGTGTCAACTGACACCATAGACCTCGCCTCTTTTAGCAATAGGATGGGTTTTCCTTTTTTTTTTGTTTGGTCATGGTGATTTTTGCCATGTTTGGGAGTAGAGCTCCTCTTTTACTTTTGTAGGGATCCTAACTTAAGATTTATGTACCAAGGACGAGAAGTAGCAACGAACCCCCCGCACTCCCGAATGAGCTAGGGAACCAGAGGATCCTGCCCCGCTACCGCTCTCGCCCGAACCTCGGACGATGTTGGTTTATTGTACGTCTTGAACGTCGTTCAAAATATAGATGGTCGAAGGTTACAATCTAATATATTTCGTATTGTATCAATTTTCCAAGTTAATTATTGAACAAACGTGTAGTTTTTCCAAAAGATAATTAATATAATTTTACATTGACATTTTTCATGAAGTCT
This sequence comes from Drosophila arawakana, assembly GCA_018151165.1. Classification (NCBI taxonomy): domain Eukaryota; kingdom Metazoa; phylum Arthropoda; class Insecta; order Diptera; family Drosophilidae; genus Drosophila; species Drosophila arawakana. Next base: position 1,570,239 of record JAECWX010000455.1, read on the forward strand.
CGGTTAGTCTGTGTTGTTAAATGTTTGAGTACGAAGCTGAATATGTCATGACAAAGCCAAAGGCAATTACTGTAATTTAATCGGCGAGGTCCTGACACTTCGGTGTTTTGAGAATCCTTAAAATGATAAATTAGATTTCAACAACAAACAACTTCATTAAAATCTAGTAAGCTACAGTTGATTTAGTCGTATGCAAAGTCCCCGTTCCGTTATGGGAATAAGAAATATCTTAAACACCAAAAACAAGAATGAAGAGTACAGTCGAGCACGCCCGACCGTATAATACTCCCCACTTTTATTCCCGATTAAATTATTAAAATCGGTATCTAGGTATCACAAAGGATAGTACTTGCAAATAATACATGAAGAAAAAAAAAACAAAGTAAACTCGAACACACATCTGTTTATCCGTATGCACATACATATACGTTTCACATTTTAAGTATGCACATAAAATGTAATATTAATAATATGTAATTATTATGTATGTAGCACATATTCATTCTATGTATACCATTGGTCGTCACTGTCAGCGTCCGCGTGCAGCCACACATGCAGCGAAAACGTTCGTTCAAATTATGTATGTTTTTGTCTCACTCGCACACATGCATTGACATTGCGTTCACTTATAAATTTAGTTATGAGTTTTCTTTCTTGATTATAGTCGGACAGATTGATATATTTTTCAATTCCCAATGCACGATAAGAACAAATGGCATGCAAATTTAAAAAGTTATTTATGTCTTATTACAAAAGGAGGCGTGGTAAATTAAATGTATGACATTGAAATAATGTTGTCTCTAGGAACCTGAGTACCGAAATAGATAACCTTTAGTGCCATAGTTACTGAGATATTGACCAAAAACATTGATTTTATGCGAGGTGTTTCTAGTTTTTAGCTCATTGTAGGTAAATGCGCGTGACATGAAAAAAAAGTAGATTTTTGTAGAAGTACAGGATCTTTTACAGTCGGTTTGCTCTTACTTGTCCTTTTTGTATGTGATAATGCAATTATAACAGCGATCGTAAATATATTATTATGGATATATCATGATTACAACTGTCGTCTATAAGTTAAGTTTGAGTAGCACAACTATATCAAACAACAAAAATTGTTTACTGGTTTTGAAAAAATACTCACTAGAATTGGAAGGGGGTCTCCTACAGACGGCGTGATTGACTGTAGTCTTTCTTATTTTCAAATGAATATCAAACTATTGTATTACTGTATTGTGTTGCTTTTTTCGAAATTATAGATTTTCCGTTTACTCTATTTAATAAGGTTGCGTGTCTGTAACTGTTAAATGTATATTTTGTTGAAACTGTGAGCTATTATTAATAACAGTTAATAAATGTAAGGCCTCAGAGTATGTCATTGGGCGAAACCTTCAACGTTGTCTAACTAATTTATATAATAAACAATATGTATTTATTATTGACTATTTACTAAACTATATAACTATACTAGCGGGCCCGGCTTTTTTTAAAAATAAAAAAAATTTTTTTAAAAAAAAAAATTTTAAAAAAAAAAAAAAAAAAAAAAAAATAAAAAAAAAAAAAAAAAAAAAAAAAAAAAAAAAAAAAAAAAAAAAAAAAAAAAAAAAAAAAAAAAAACCCCCTAAAATATAAAAAAAAAAAACAACAAAAAAAAAACCCCCCCCTTTTAATTATAATTCCCCCCCCCCTCCCCCCCCCAACCACATTCCACACCCCCCCCCCCCCCCCCCCCCTTCCAACAACCCTATAAAAAAATTAAAGCCTTTTTTTCCTTTTTTACCCCCTACCCCCCTTAAAAAATTAAAAAACAAAAAAAAAAAAAAAAAAAAAAAAAAAAAAAAAAAAAAAAAATTTTAAAAAAAAAAAAAAAAAAAAAAAAAAAAAAATTTTTAAAATAAAAAAAAAAAAAAAAAAACCCACCCCAAAAAAAAAAAAAAAAAAAAAAAAAAAAAAAAAAAAAAAAAAAAAAAAAAAAAAAAAAAAAAAAAAAAAAAAAAAATAAAAAAAAAAAAAAAAAAAAAAAAAAAAAAAAAAAAAAAAAAAAAAAAAAAAAAAAAAAAAAAAAAAAAAAAAAAAAAAAAAAAAAAAAAAAAAAAAAAAAAAAAAAAAAAAAAAAAAAAAAAAAAAAAAAAAAAAAAAAAAAAAAAAAAAAAAAAAAAAAAAAAAAAAAAAATTAAAAAAAAAAAAAAAAAAAAAAAAAAAAAAAAAAAAAAAAAAAAAAAAAAAAAAAAAAAAAAAAAAAAAAAAAAAAAAAAAAAAAAAAAAAAAAAAAAAAAAAAAAAAAAAAAAAAAAAAAAAAAAAAAAAAAAAAAAAAAAAAAAAAAAAAAAAAAAAAAAAAAAAAAAAAAAAAAAAAAAAAAAAAAAAAAAAAAAAAAAAAAAAAAAAAAAAAAAAAAAAAAAAAAAAAAAAAAAAAAAAAAAAAAAAAAAAAAAAAAAAAAAAAAAAAAAAAAAAAAAAAAAAAAAAAAAAAAAAAAAAAAAAAAAAAAAAAAAAAAAAAAAAAAAAAAAAAAAAAAAAAAAAAAAAAAAAAAAAAAAAAAAAAAAAAAAAAAAAAAAAAAAAAAAAAAAAAAAAAAAAAAAAAAAAAAAAAAAAAAAAAAAAAAAAAAAAAAAAAAAAAAAAAAAAAAAAAAAAAAAAAAAAAAAAAAAAAAAAAAAAAAAAAAAATTAAAAAAAAAAAAAAAAAAAAAAAAAAAAAAAAAAAAAAAAAAAAAAAAAAAAAAAAAAAAAAAAAAAAAAAAAAAAAAAATAAAAAAAAAAAAAAAAAAAAAAAAAAAAAAAAATTAAAAAATTTTTAATTTTTATATTTTTTAATTTTTTTATATTATTTTTATAAAAAAAAAAAAAAAAAAAAAAAAAAAAAAAAAAAAAAAAAAAAAAAAAAAAAAAAAAAAAAAAAAAAAAAAAAAAAAAAAAAAAAAAAAAAAAAAAAAAAAAAAAAAAAAAAATAGATGATTTAATACAATAAAACGTATTGAATTAACCAATGAAAATTGATAATCGTATGGAAATTAGCCTTAAATAAAACGATTACAATCCATTTGTTCATATTTTCAAAGATTAAGTGACATGTTTATTCTTTAAGTATCTTAGAAATATTTTTAATTTAATTTATTTTTTGCATTCAAGCTGACCTGTTAGCTTGATTAATGCGAATACATCGCAAACTCTAAAGTCCAAGCCTATATTTGCAATCACTTACTTTCAGGAAGAACTCCTAATAAATATATTTATTTTCTCTATCAAAGTGTTGTCTTTAAATTATACGACAATTCAGTTGCAAGTCGAAATTGGCAATTTACTTGAAAGAGGGATTTAAGTGCAGCATTTGTTATATAATTATAAGTTGAGTTGCTAAGCACTTATGACTTATTTACCCAAAGAAAAAGCCCCTCCAGCATACAAAATTTACATGAAACTGCACGGAATATAACAAGTTAGTCGATATATATATATGTATAATTTTGGAGTAACAAAGAATGTGCAGCCCTTTCTATCTGTCATACCCTTCTTGAGTTTAATCATGTTTTAGGGACGTTTTTCAGCATTTTTTTTGGTGAATTCCTCCGCTGTCTTCATGAATTTTTTGTTGTCTTTGACAAACTCCTCTGCCAGATCGGAGCGCAAAGGATGCTCGGGTTGAGGACTATGTACAATGTCAATGAGAGACTGAAGAACCTGGTCAGTTCGCGTGGTCGGCTTCCAGTTATCTGCTGTAATGATAGAGAGGCAAACCTCGCCTTTCTCGTCGACATTGGGATGGTAGATTTGGGTCTTGAAGAGTATTTTCGGGGGCATAAATGGGTATTGAGTCGGAAAGCTTATTTCAATTCGAAAGGCGCCCTTATTGTAGGGCGCCTTCTCCGGTACCAACAGTCCCGTCCATAAAAGTAAGGACTCATCCGAGGCCTCAATGTTCCTCAGGACTTTTGACTTGGCAGCTACAATATCACTCAGTTCTCGACTCAAACGACGTGAGGCAGACATTTTTTGCTTCTTTTTAATTAATTATATACATATATTTTTTTTGTTTTTTTTTTTATTGACAATGCTGTTAAATTTCTAAGTACTCATAAATTTTTGTAATATTGACTATTTCTGATCAGCCTATTAAGTGTTTACACATAACATTTAACAAAATTGTACAAAAGCCACCAAATAGATTATTTTTTAAGGTCAAATTAATTTATAGTGAGCAAATAACTCTCAAAACAGCAGACTCTTATTTTCATCGAAAAGACTTTCCCAGATTTTAATTTTCGTCCATTCGGGCAACTCAATGAATTTAAGATCATCACTTATGTTAAGGCATTTAATGGACTCATCAGTTTTTCTCACTGGATCCCAGCTTATCATGTCCATTCCATTGATATCCGAATTATAAGGATTTCCTGTTGCCGCAAACTGTGTCCAAATACCCACAGTACGCTCAATGGTCCGATATTCCCGACTGTCTTTCGGCATCCGACGTCCCAAAAGACTACTAAACTGGTAGGTCAAGTCATCGGCATGACTAACGCCCTTAACGCCACGCCCAAACCGCATAAGACGATACGGGAATAAGATTTCTTCCGAGTCGAAATCAAAGCGATAAAAATATACAGGCGAGCCAGCAGCATAGGCCTGTCGGGATCGTACTACACGCACAGCCGGAAAAATAAAGTAGAACATGGAGCACAGCTGGAAATGAAAAGAGAATTATTTAGAAGGGTATTAACATTTCAACATTCGGGAGTGTTACAAATATTCGACATCTTCAAGTCTGTAAAAAGACTCTTAATTTAAAAATGATGTTGCATTTAATTGGCTAAATGTATGTATATGATATCTGTATCTGCATCTGTACATACATAGATCTTCCCTGCACAATGTATGATAAAATACAAATTAAAACCTGTTTTTCTAAATTAGACAAATGTACATATTCCTTGACTTTGATCAAGTGGAAAAAATGTTATAAGTTGTCATCAGCTTTTAAATTCAAGCAACATAACTAACATTCTTGAAACTAAGCAAACTAGACGCCTTACTAACATCTTAGATGAACTATACTTTTATTCTTATACTTTTTTCAGTTCAACTCACATCCATATAGTTATCCGCTGTTGCTTTATCGCCCGTAACATGAGCACTCCGTATTTTGTCAGCCCAGCTGCTAATCTTCTCCTTGTCGACTTTGGCTAGTTCACGTGGCACAAACGGCGTTGCTGAATCCAACTGCTGTACCGCTTGTGGGAACAGTTTGATCTCTAAAGGAAATCAGATTTAACATTGCTTTTAATAATAATTTAAGGATCTAACCTGGCGTCCAAAAGAGACCCTCGAAGGAGGTGTTTCCAATCATCATTGGAATGGAGTTACTCCAGGCTGTCTTCATCATCTCTCGCGGATGCTTGTTCACCACGCAGTCAGCTGTTGTATACAGCTCCAAGGAGGGTGCAAAGGCGAACATTATCTTATTAGCACGATCCTCCGACGTCAGGACGAGCTCTTCCACGCGTATCAGGTCCCTGGCTTTAACATTTTGCAAGAATTGCAGCACTTCTTTGTCGTTCTCCTCGCCTTTATAGCCCACGAGCTTGGCAATTCTAAAAGCTTGATGCGTGTTGTCTCCGTTATAGGCCCAGGGAGCGACAGCGCTTCCAGACTGCAGAATTCCTCTATGAAAGAGACCCTGCGTCTGATCGGTGAGCATCATGTAATGAGTGGAAGCAGCCCCAGCGCTCTCCCCAAACACCGTGATGCAGTCGGGATCACCGCCAAAGCTGGCGCAGTTGTTCTTAATCCACTTAAGAGCGAGTACCTGATCCTTGAGTCCCGCATTGCCAGGCACATTTAAATCGGGTGATTTTAAAGAAAGGAATCCTGTGATGATTGACTAAGAGAATTGGACTTCAGGACACACGGCAATAAGCTAAACTTACCCAATGCACCCAGGCGATATTGTATGGTCACCAGAACGATGTCCTCTCTAATGAAGTAGTCCGGACCATAGGCCTCACGATTGGCCTCGCCTATAATAAAACCTCCCCCGTGTATCCAGATCATGACAGGACGCGGCTTAGCTGGAGTAAGCTGTCATACAATACAAGATGACTATTGTCACAAATCGGTGCACATCCTCATCATATTGCATTCAACTCACGTTATTGGTGTAGACATTCAAATAGAGACAATCCTCGCTGCCTTCCACCTTGTCGAACACAAACTGCACCTGCACCGGCTTTTCCTTCGACTGGCTGCAGTCCCTGATGCCCTCCCAGGGCGTCGGGCGCTGGGGAGCCCTGAATCGCAGCTCTCCAATGGGTGGCTGGGCATACGGTATACCCTCGAAGCTAAAATAGGGCACATCATAAGTGGATAACCGCTTGACACCCCTCACTTTGCCATATTCGGTGTCGGCAATGATTGTCTCTCTGGTCGTCTGACGGTATTGTTGGATTTTATGCTCGATGGTTCTGCAAAATGTAAAATATTCAGAATTTTCAAAATAATAATGGGGCCTAGTTTATATGATACTTCCATTGACCCTGGACGCGCGTTTATTATATTAATTAGCCACATTCAACCAACAGCAATCAAATAACAATAAATTAAAATTTGAAATTAAAATACAGCTCTCTCTTAACTGGGCACGTCTCTCGGTGATAATCGAACACATATAAGCCTAGATACATGGTTATACAGATGCACAGATGACGACTGACATCCAACTTAGTCTCGCTACATTGCACTCAGCTCCACAGCACCCCACCCATTTTCTCCTTGCCCTTTGAGAAGCATTTAAATCTGATGCACCCTGTTTTGATCTTTGCCCATTTTCGAGTATATTTTGGTTATCAGAGAACATTTAGCGACAAACAAGCCTACAGATAAGCCACCAACATCTATAATAAAGCCAAGATTGTTTATAAAAAGATTCTAAATTAATTGCTATATATCGCTCATTTTCTTCTTTTCTCTTTTTCTACCCCCGCCCTTACTCTCCCTTCCCCACTCTCACTCACACTTATTTTTTAAACAGCTTCATAAAATAGCCACAAAGGCCGCGTAGCTTAGCAAATACGGATATAAAAAAATCAGACCATATTTACAATTAGGTATTCTACTTGTATGAGGTATATTTACTAGGAATAGGCAATATAGTACATCGAGAAAGTATATGATGACAAAGAACCTGACTATAGCCTGGTTTTATTTTACAAAAACTTAGTTTTTAAATATTTGCACATTATATAACATGTCTGATAAACTTTATATGAAGAAATCATAAGATTTATCAGCAAGTTTTAAAATTAGCCACAGAAATTAGATTCGACTTGAAAATTTAAAGAGCTGTTAACATTATCATTTTTTATTACGAGCTAAGAATATAGTATTGCATTGTATAATTGAACTACAAACACTTATTAAATTGCCGTGCTTGAAAAGTTAATTAATCAATTATCGACTGTGAATTTTAATTGACAAATTGTAGGCAAGTGCCAAGTTTAATTAAAAAATTAAGTTTAATTAAAATATACACAACACAAAACTAAAATGTTTATAAGTATTGGAAACAAACCTACTAAAAGATTCGACTTAAGGTATAACATGATGCATACTTTAATATAAAATCTTTAATTGAACTTTTGTTTTATTATTTTTATTGCCTTGTAAACAAATTATGTTTATGCTATATATCCATCGTTAATGGCAAACTATGCATTTATGAAACGTCGTAAATACGAAATATGTTTCTCATTAAACTGATTAAGCGATAAATAGGCGACGTATATGAACGTATTAACCAAGTGCTGATGTGGGTATAAATTAAGGGATTATGTGACACTTTTATGGATGACATAAAAACTTTATTGATTTAATATAAAATACGCCGGAGTCTGCAATATCTATATTTAAGAGATGTAAAGAACTTTGAATACCTAAATAACTTCGAGCAATGATAATCCGAAACTATTCAATCAATATTGAATAATCATTTATTGTATTTAACAGCAATAATAAAAAACTGTATTTATATTGCTTTCATTTCTTAGTCATTTCGAAGTAAACCTGATATGACAGCACTTTTCTTTTGTCTCACTGTACGTGTACGTTTATTAATAAAGGTGTTTGCATCATATTGCACAGATATGACTCGATACACCCGAATAACTGTTTGGATCACAGAAATGACTATGATGCCATAGGAACTTGGGTCACGCACTTAATAACTTGGACCTTAACTGATCCCTCAAACGCAAAAAAATAAATTAAATGTGAGCAGATAATTTTGATATGTTATTTTCGGTCAATTATTGTACACAGTTAAGAACTAAATGAATAAATATTCATTAATAGAGGCCAGTCAGATCTTAACACTCACTTTAGACGCCAGCGCAGACCCTCTACAAATCCGAGATTCTTATTCATTTTGTAAAGAAACAACAAATCATACAATATTCAGAAATACGATAGTCTTTTTTTGCTCAAGTGTGTGGAAGAAGTTCATTCGTTTAGAATTCGTTTTCCCGATAATGTGGACTGTATCGCGAGAGCACCAAACTGAAACTGAAACAAAAACTTTTTTGTTCAATTGTCGACAAGTCGGAACAACAGACCAAAGAGCGAATAAAGTGAAAACGAAAAAAAATTAAATATAGTATATAAATATATGTAGAATATGGCAAATAACAGAATACAAAATAAACAACAAAATCGGCGGCATAAAAAATAACAAAATAATACGCACACAACAAAAATGGGAATTTCAAGTGCGCGCTAAGCGGCAAGAGTAAATACAGATAAAGATACTCATAGAGATCGTAGAGCGCGGTAAGTAGAGAGCCAAAGAGGAGAGCGGAGGGCGGAGTGCGGGGATTTAAGTGTGGGTCGCGAAATATACAAGTTTTTAGCGTATCGCATCTCATTATGGTGGTGGGAGCAACTAAGAATAATTAATCAATTTATTAGCTAAATTGCAGTTTAAGCAACTCTGTAGCACAAACAATCGTTACGGCCCCATATTAGCACCCCCCACTAACATTTGGTTAGACAAACTTGATCAACACGTAAATGTAATCAAACACTTCATATAAATGCGTTGTTGACGGGCGTAGTCACTAAAGCTTTTGAAACGGTTTTAGTGGGGAGCTTAAAGCACAAAGCTCGGGTACGGTACAGTGAGGTATAGAAATATTATATATGCATCCAAAATATTCATACATTGGCATACAATTTTGACTGTAATATGTATAAAAATTATTAATGTGAAAATAATTTGTTTATAATATGAAGATATAAAAGTATTTTTTACAGATAGTTAAATTTAAAGCACCAATGGTTATACATATATCATCATATTAATCTAAGTATCTTAACTATATTATTATAATATAGAAAAAATGTATAAGAATTATACCAAATAGTAGGTAAACTAGATTTTTGAATTGATAAATATGCAAATTAAGTTTATAAACTGCGACTTTAGAAATAGAAACAGTTTTATCCCAAGTAAAATAGACAATATAATTATCATAGTTATCTAATCGGCAGTATTAAAGTTATATTTCCATCTATTTAGAACATTCCGTTATAATAAAGGTAAACGTAATGCTTTTTAATCTATCACTAATTGAAACACAATTTTATAAGCCGCCTTGTTTAATTTATAAAATGTCTTATATATAATTTATATTTTAAAACACTTAATTTCGAGGATAAAACTTTCCGAGATTATCCGCCATAAAGAGCGCAAGCATCGTCATTATAAAGTTGATTCCAAATTTTAATACCCTCTTTTTCTGGTTGGGTTTGTACCTCTAGGTTTTGTCCAATGTTCATGACCTTAAATGGATCCTTTCGGTCGACTGGAGGCCAGAGTTCTGCTTCTGTTTCCGCACAGTTGGGATTTCCAGTTCGAGCAAAGCTCGTTAAAATTCCGACCATGCGATGGACAGTACACATTCCAGCCATACTCAGTGCAGCGGGTTTCCTAGGAAATATGTAGCCCAGCTCATCGGCATGGCAGACTCCGCGTTTGATGTCGTTTCCACACAGACGAAGACGCATTAAGTTGGAGGTAGGTGAATCAAAGTCAAACCGGTACATATAGTTGGGAGCCTTGGCAAAGGTTAGGCGGGACATGATCACGCGATGAATGCCGTGCCAAAAGAGTTTATAGCTAAAATGCTAAATTACAAAAATCGAAGTGAATTCATATTTTTATAGAGAAAGTACATCATACTTACATCTAGAGTCTGCATCACATTTGACTTTGTAATACTCCGAGGGCCATAGTGATAGCTTATTAACTTAGCAGCCCTCTCATCACGTTCCTCCTTGGTAAGGTTTTTATACAAATCATAGGGAAGAATCATGTGAGGATCGTGCATGAGCAGATCAATGATGTTTCCGTTGTTTATCTTACAGTAGGGATACATCATTAATCCCTCGAAAGAAGTTCCACCAATTAGCAAGGGAATATTCACAGACCACGCCTCCCTCATCATCTCCAAAAAGGGCTGTTTCAGCAGTCCATCAGTATTACACTTGCTACCTGCCTCGAAAGTGGGCACAAATGGATACAAATGGCCAAAGCAACGTTCTCGAGCTCCAAACAGATGATGATCTACCAACTCCTCGGCGGGAAGTGTTCGGAGGAACTTTAAGACCTCCGAGTCTCTAGCATTTCCCTTATAGTCCTTGGACTGTGCAAGCTTATACGGAAAAGTTTCCATATTTGGTACCTGCACCCAGGGACTCATCATAGTTCCCGACATCATAATAGCCCGATGAAACAGACCACACGCTTGAGGCAGGCACATCATGAAATGCACGGATCCGGCACCGGCACTTGTTCCCATTATGGTTATGTTCTTGGGATCGCCGTTGAAATGAGAAATATGCTTGTTAACCCAACGGAGGGCTAGCAGCTGATCGTGTAAGCCCGCATTACCTGGCACACCCACTTCCGGACTGCCCATTCGGAGAAATCCTAGTGCACACAGACGATAACTGAAGACTACATAGACAATGTCCTCTCGCATCAGAAAGTCCGGGCCATAGCTCCGTTTGGTAGCTCCACCATTACGATAACCGCCTCCATGAAAGTAAACCAAGACAGGAAGAGGATCCTTTGCTGTATCGAACTACGGACGAGTTAAGTTAATAAATAAAGGTTTTCTTTCTTGGATTAGTTTAACTGACGTGCTTAGTATAAACATTCAGCTTCAGACAATCTTCTTTACCGAAAATAGTACGGGTGTCTCTATCAAATTGCACAGGCGGATCCGGTTCCTGTCGACAGTCCAGTTCCTTCCACGGCTCCGCCGGCTGCGATGGCAGAAAACGCATCTCCCCGATAGGCGGCTTGCCATAGGGGATTCCCTCGAAGCTGTAGTAATCACATCCGCAAAACCCTGCCTGGAGTTTGCCCTTCACATTTCCCACAGGCAGCTTTACAATTTTCGACTCTGGGCATTTCGAGTAGTTCAACTTGATGGGCAGTAGCTGCGGAATTTTGAATTTGCTTTGTCGGCAAATTTTCAACATGTCATTACTGAATGAAAGTTAATCGAACGCACAAAGGCAACTTCGATGCGATACATCAAGTCATCCCTACAAATAATTTCCCAGACCAACAAATGATTTAAAAATGAACTGAGATTATTAAGATTACACAGAGAAAAAAATTAAGTATTTGTACTCAAACCGGCACATTTCAGACTTGATATCTGCCCGAGAATGAAAATACTAAAGTAGAGAATTTCATTCTCAATTCAAGTTCGATTTTTTAGTTCGGAATTCTTGATTTAAGAACACTTCAAACTTAAATCAGTTCTCAAAATTCTTGAAACAAGTTCCGAAAATAACGATTTGAGATCATGAGTACTTAAAATATAAGTATTTTTAACTCTTATAATAAGTATGGCCGATGTTGATTCAAGTTTTCGAGAACTCAATACAAGAATGCACGAACTTAAAAACTAAGAGTATTAAATTCTTAAATCAAGTATAAACCATCTCGATTTGAGTTTATTTGAAACTTGATTCAAGATCTTACATACTCAAAAAGTAAGTACATAACATTCTTGAAACACGGATTTTATACTTGATTCAAGATGTTATATACTTAATAAGTAAGTACATAATATTCTCTATATAAGTAAGCGCACTCTTGATTCAAGTATACCAATACTTGAACAATATCTCCCAAAAATAATTAAAGACAATTTATTATTTCCATTCCGAGGTGTTTTTTATTACAAATTTATTTAAATATATTTTGTTCGTACATATTTTTGGATAAGAACACACGGTTGTTGACAGGCTATTGGGTACTTTAGTGCCAAAACTTGAAAAATTTTAAAACAAATATCAAGACTTTCAATAAATGAATTAAATTTTAGTAAATTTCCATCAATATACATACAAAAGCCATTTAAGTCACTTTCAGAAATACCCACGACAATTATAAATGGTTGGATGTAATCCCAGATGAGTAGAACTTATTCACTATTTCGTTGATTTTCCGTTGATAGTCATTGATGCTGGAAATTGTATAACTAAGCACTCCTGAGCATCCGTTATTGTAGCCTTTCTATATTTCTTACCGGAGTCGTCCTTGAAACGTGCAGTTGGCGGCAGCAGAGCATTTAGTAGTATGGTTACTAAATAATTCTGAGCATCTATTGTGTAAAAAAGAAAAATATTAATATATATTGTTTAAATAAAATGAGAAATATCTACCTATGTTTGTTGCTGACTTTGCTTTTAGGTACAGTTTTTTGCAGTAGTCGTTTGTTAAATTTTCAAAAATTTTTTTAACATTTTCGACTTAAACACCTCCCACTTTGAATGCAGCATCAAATCCTTTGACGGATACATCAAATTAAAATCAATTTTTATCTGAAATATATGTATATAAAAATGTATATATATGTAAGTATGTAGCGTAAACTTAAATAATTTTTAATGAACTTACCAACTCAGCAGTTTTAGCATGGTTCAGCTTTGACCAAGTCTCTTCCACAATAATATTAATTATGTTATCCCCGTGGCATTTTAAAAGAGATTTATTTTTTTCAATAAGTGCTCGTCCTTTTGCAGACTCTTTGAGAATCACTTTTAACTCCTGAGGAAATTAAAGCAAAATTTTAAACCAGAAAAACTAAGGCCATTAAAAGTAATATAAAATGATATAAAAATATTACCCTAATTAAAACATTGCAAGCCTTGCTATCCGATTTTTGAGACATATCACTAAGCCAAGCTTTTACTTTTGAGCTCATGGAAATGGTTTCGTCATCAATTCCAAACTATGAACAGAAAATATAAAATTATTTGTTTGATATAAAATTGAAAAATATAAAATTATTTGATTGATATTTTACCGGAAAATCATACATACTTTTAATTTTTTCCATGTAAACAATTTTTCTCGAAATGTTACTCTCAAACCTACAGGAGGAATTACTTCCTCTAAGTCTGATCTTTAAATACCGAAGGCTCTCATAAGACACTTTAGAAGCTATGTATATTTGTATTTGTATGCATGTTTATATTTATATATATATATATATATATATATTTTATTATATATATATATATATATTTATGTATGCAATTGCATGTTTATTTTTATTTTTGTTTATTTTTCCACATATATAAACATAAACATAAACTAAACAATTTGAGTAATTAAAACTTAATGCTGGTTAAAAAAATTGTCCAGGAACGGCTTCATGTTTGGAAAGAAACAGCAAGCGCAATTTTTCACTTTTTACGTTAACATATATTTACATACATAAACATGCATATGTAATTTATTTATTTTTTTTTGTTTTTTTAATATTTTTTTATTTTATAAGTTTATTTGTTAAAAATTATTTATTTAAATAAGTTTATAAATTTTATTATTTTTTTTTATTATTTATTTAGTTTTTTTATAAATTTGAAGATTTGAAAATTTTAAATATTTTATAAAAGTTAAAATTAGTTAAATTAAAATGTAATTATTATTATAGATAATTAAGTTTTATATAAATTTTATTATTATTTTTAAGATTTAAATTTAAATAGATATTTTTATATTTTTAATTAATTTGTTAAAAAAAATTATTTAATATAAATAATAAAATAATTTATTTTATTTTTTAAAATAAAAAAGTAGTTATTTTTTTTTAGTAAATAAATAAAATAAAAAAGAAAAATAAAAGTTTTTTAATTTATGTGCATGCATATCTAAATTACATACATACATATATACATATTGCGTTGAAATATTCGGCACATAACACGCTGAAGTTCAATTTATATTTATGTATATTGATATACATATATAATTGAACTTCAGCTTGTTATGTGCCGAATGTTTAAACGCCAATATGTATATACATATGTATGTATGTAATTTAGATATGCATGCACAAATAAAATGCACATGTTTATGTACACTTCTAATATAATTTATTTATTTGCTGTAACTAAAAACTATTAATGTTTAAGTTTTTTTAACATTGTTCATAGTTTTTAAGTTGCAGCAACTATAAATGCAAATTAGTTTAAAAAAGCTGAGTTCCACTGTTATTTTTCACTTTCACTTTTTTGCACTTTTTACTTACCTTGCAAATAAGGCAGCAACTCTATTAAATTAAATTCATTTAACAGACGCTCCAACTCATCTTCGTCACTTAATACAACACTCACAAAATTATTTTTCTCCGGCTCTGACATCTCACTTGCAACTATATTTTAATAATGCAAGCAAAACCATTTCATACACAACGATGTGATGAAGAGGGAATTGCGAAATTAGCCAGAAGATGCAACAAAAATCGTTCTTTTTCTTTCCCACTTGAACGTTTCTTATGCATGTTAAAGAATTTCGACCGACATTCACCGTTACTTCATTTTTGTCGCGACGATCGGCGCGTCGAAGAAGAGCAAAATTATGTGTATTTGCGTGTGCATGTAGTGGTCGGTACAGTCTTTGGTCTAGGCTCATAGGCTTTAGCTCTGCCGCCGCGCTGCCTTCACATGTACAGCGCGAAGCAAAGCAAAACATGGAAATTCACACAAATACACACAAATACATTTTTGGTTGAATTGTATGTTTTTTTGTGTGGATTATTTTTGTTATTGGGAATTGGCATTCTTAGTTTAAGTTTAATGTTCTTAAATTTAGTATCTTTTAATTTCTTAGTAAATTTGTACTGAAAATTACCATTATTATGATTTAATTTATTAAAAAATAATAATAGTATAGTTAAAGTAAGCGCAATCTGGTTTTAAGATTAAATAAATCTTAATTTAAGATTTTATACTACTTGTTTCAAGAGTCGATCATTTTAATTTAAGTTAGAGAGACTTAGATATAAGATTTAAAATTCTTGATTTAAGGATTAAAAATCTTGTCTTTTGATAAATGCTGTTTAAATATGTTTATACAGCAATTAATTAAAAGTAAATATTATTAAACACAAAACAATTTAACAGAAGGCCAAAAAAAAAAAAAAAGGAAAAAAATTTTTTTCAGTCCAATATGGATTTGAACCGGTGCACCGAACTTAAATTAAGAATTTTCGTGCTCATATCAAGTAATTTCCTATAAATACTTGATTCAAGATCATTTACTCTTATTATAAGTTACATTGCACTTGTTTGAAGAATTTTCATGCTCATTTTAAGTAATACATACTTAAACTGAGAATGTTTTTTAAGAATGAAAAATACTTAAATTAAGGTCATTCGAACTTAATTTTAGAACGTCATTTTTTTCTCTGTGTATCGGTCTATCGGATTATTATATAGACTTGACCAGGATTAATAGACGAATCGAGCTAGCAATGTCAGCTTATCCGCTTGAACACCTGGATCTCAGAGACAACAAGAGGTAATGACACCAAATTTTGAACGAGAGTCCGTAAATCTTAGTATGACCCTGGCCTTCCGAATAAATTCTAAAAACCTTTTCAAATCTACAATGATGACATTTAAACGTTATGCTAAAATTCATCTAATATCTTTAGAATCATTTTCCAAAAGGAAAATCAATTAATTATTAACTATTTCATAATTTAATAATTTAGACATATAGTTTTGACTCACTACAGTCGTCAGTGAAATACCTGAAGTACAGGTTTTTGTTATACCTTCGACTAACTACTAAGTGATACAGTGCAGTATGAAATTGTAGTTCTAATACATTTAAATGATTGAATTTAATTCATTTCCTGGCTCACACGTCTCAACGCATGTAAAATACCCTCACTAATAACTAGCAGGTGTCAGTAATTAAAATGAAAGTGAATTTTCTAATATTAAATCAGCATTAGCTTGGACTTTAAGATTTGTGATTATTTTTCTGATAAGCCTCGAGTTAAATGACCGCACATTTGTCGGTTGAACCATAATTCGTTCATTCATACAATGGGAGATAACTTGAGGCAGTAAGAAAATACTTTCTAATTGTGGGAATTATAATTAGATTAAATATTGTTTGTGATGATCTTTTGACCTGGTCGCTCATTCACATATGTATCCACTTTAGCATTTAATAAAATACAATTTTTGCAAAACAACAAAATACAGATACGACTACAAAGACAAGAACAGCAGTAACTGTAGCTCGTTAAATGTTATTAACACGAACAGCTGTCTATAAAGAGCAGTGCTCTCTGTACCGCATCGGTACAAACACTATCAATACAGTTTTCATGCTTTCATTGCCATATGGTTTTCAATAACAACAACTATAACAACACACAACAAACAACAACAACTACAACAACAATGCCACAACATGAGAGTCGTTTATCGAGATAAGCATTCAGTTTTGTCGTTCGTGATTAAAACATCAACAGAGACTGTGGGTTGCTATAAAGATTATAGAACCCATATGTCTACAGTGAATACTGCCTTTAGCGTTTATAAGACTTGCAATCGATTGTAGAACAGCCAGAGTTGGACAACATTAGATTTTTCTTGTATGGGGGTACAAAACACACAAAAACACTTGCTGTCACCCAAAACATATAAGATTTCCGCTTAGATCGTTTTATTTTTTATAAGTTCGTCTTTACGAGGTTTGACTGTAAAAAAATGTTGAGTGCGAGTACGAGTTCGAGTACCCGTAAATAGCCCATTTCTAGTAGAACGATCAGTTGCAACTTGTCAACCAGTGGAGCCGGAAGTGGTTGTGTGATCACTCGAAAACCTTCAGAGTATTAAGCCCTTTTATCGAGGGAGGAAAGCATGGAAGTGCAATTGAGTGTTTCGGATCTGCTAAGGCTGGGAGTCAAGTTAGTGGAAAAATGATCAAATTGAAATACTTTCACCTCATAGTCTATAAAACAATCGTAAATTCCTGTTTGTGCGTCGTAGTGCGATTAGATAAGGGAAACCAACTCAATCTATCCCAAATTTATGTGTGCTTTATTTTAAACACAGACTCATCGGTCACAAGATCATACAGTATAATTTGGGCACCAAGCAGACAACTATCGTTAGCACGAAGTATGGACAGGTTAAAGGACTTCAGCGTCGAACAGTGTATGACGAAGAGATATACTTTGCGTTCGAGGGTATTCCTTTCGCGAAGCCGCCATTGGGAGAGCTACGTTTCAGGGCTCCACAACCAACGGAGCCCTGGAAGGGCGTCAGGGACTGCACCTACATTCGGGACAAACCCGTACAACAACACTTTGCTTTAGGTGTCGTTGAAGGATCAGAAGATTGCCTTTACCTCAATGTCTACGCCAAGAAACTGAAGTCGGAAAAGCCGTTGCCAGTAATCGTATATATTTACGGCGGAGGCTTCCAAATTGGCGAAGCCACCAGGGACGTGTACAGTCCCGACTACCTTATGAAAACAGACATTGTTTTAGTCACTTTCAACTACAGGGTTGGCGCTCTGGGTAGGTGCAAAAGAGAGGCAGACAGTTTGCGTGTTTGATATTACGAAAACAACTCTGAACTACTATTGTGAATAGTTTATCTTTTAATAATTAACAATTATCACGTCTATTTGACAGGTTTTCTCAGCCTACGAGATCGCGATTTGGATGTGCCCGGAAACGCAGGTCTCAAGGATCAGGTCTTAGCTCTCCGCTGGATACACGAAAACATCTCTAGCTTTAATGGAGATCCAAGCAACATAACTCTTATGGGAGTAAGCGCTGGAGCAGCTTCTGCCCAAGTTATGATGACAACGGAACAGGCTCAGGGACTCTTCCACAAGGCTATTCTTATGTCGGGATCATCGCTGTGTGATTGGGCCAACGAACCCGATAACCATTGGTCCTATCGCCTGGCCTGTAAGCTAGGCTACTCAGGCAGCGACAATGAAAAGGAGGTTTTCCGCTATTTGCAACGCGCTTCCCATAAAGATATTGCCTGCTGTAATTCAATATTGAACTTGAAGGAAAAGCGAGACTACATTCTCTTTCCGTTCGGTCCAGTCGTTGAGCCCTATGTCAGTGAGAGCTGTGTTATTTCCAGGCCTCCCATAGAGACCCTGTCCACTGCCTGGGGCAATGGAATACCCATAATGATTGGCGGCACTTCCTTCGAAGGCCTGTTCTCCTACCAGAACGTTATGCGTGACGCGACATATCTACTAAGCGACTTTGAGTCCTTAATACCACGAGAGGTCCGGGAGGTTTCGACCCCGGTGGAAATTAAAGAGCACGCAAGACGCCTTAAGCTTGACTGCTTCGAAGACGCCACAAGAGGTCGAATGGAGCTTAAAGAATGTCTGCAATTATTATCCTTTAAACACTTTTGGCACGGAATGCATCGGACTATCCTCGGGAGATTATCCTATGCACCGAAGACCCCAACATATCTCTATCGCTTTGACTTTGACTCCGCCAAATATAATCACTACCGAAACTTAGTATGTGGCCGACATGAAAGAGGAGTTTCCCATGCGGATGATATGTTCTACTTGTTCTATGCGATTCCATCCTACAAGCTGGACAAGGCCTCCCTTGAGTACCGAACTATCGAGAACATGGTTGCCATGTGGACATCATTTGCAACCAATAGTAATCCCAACTGTGCCCAGATTGCGCCGACTACTTGGGAGTCCCTCGCTCCCGAGACAACCATCAAGTGCCTGAACATCGGAAAAAGTCTTCAGTTCGTTGGTTTACCCGAAGCCAAGCAACTCAAACTTTGGGATAGCTTCTATGATAAGCTCAGGTTATTTTAAGTCAGTGCAAGGGAGAATAGGTAATAAGGGCATATTTTTCAATATTTGCACATTATTATTGTTGTTTGTTCGGTTGTTCGGATATTAAGGTAAAAACGAGTTGATGTAATTTCACATCAGACTTTGTAGTCGTCAATTGACTTAAAATTACCAGGTACAGTGGTCAACAATTTCCAAACCTAGAACTAGAATGATAATGTTATTAAGTTTATAAACAAAGTTTGTTGTACACGTTTACTAAATTTAGCAAAATTATAAAACAATTATAAAATGAAATTGTATAATTAAAAAATCATCAAATTCCATTCCTTGTTAAACTACTTTTTAATAATAGGATCCAACGGTGCGACTTTTAGAGTTCAAATGGCAATTTAGTTAATAGCTTGATATGCACTTGACTGCTTTCGAGTCTGACTTCATTATCAAGCATTATAAGCTTACTAAGTATTTTATTATTGGTTTTAATAACTAATAAAAATGTTTGCAAGTGACTAGAAGGTGGCGCTCTACTACAAATACTAGTTTATGTTGATACTTATATTATCAAAAGTGAATTAGATATATCTGGCTATGTAGTTTGTTTTCCTAGACTCATATTTCTCACATTGAATAACTTTAGATGTTATTACAAATGATCTTGTAATTTGTTTTTAGAAGCTGTACTTAACATGTATTTAAGGTTTAAGTTAGCCAAGGCGAGTAAAAGACGGCATACTCATTGTAGTGCAAATAATTCCACACAAATAAAAAATTTTAACCGATTTTGTTTATCGATATAATTGAAAAATCCGGACGAAATTTGGTAGTCTACATGTACAAAATTTCCTGTATGTCCTATGGGACAAACTGGAAGTCATATGAGTCAGTGGGGCCAGAGCCCCATCACTCGTATATTAAATTTTTAAAATTTCTGTTTTTTTGTCAATTTAAAAAGAAAAACAAACATAACATCACGACATCATATGCAACAAATATGAATTTTCTTTAATCATAAAAATAATTTTCATTATATAGAATTCATTTTTAACCGATTTTTCTATAATTATATCAACTCTAAATTTTCACTTAAGTGTGAATTAAGTAAATATATCCTCGTGTGGCCCTGATACAATGTGCATCGTTTAATACTAAATATTTTTTTAAGAATCTTAGAAAACACAGTGAATAACAATTTTTGAATACTCTCTGCGAGAGTATAGTTGGTTTTTGAAAATAATGTACCAGGCAGAAGTAGATGGGCAGACCCTATGAAGTAAATATATGTGTGATATTCAGTTCGGAGGTTTCTAGATACGACATAAATGCAATAACAGCATAATTTCCATGACAACAAACATCTTACCATGCTGTGATGAGTTCGAATCTGGATGTGGACCCTGAACCATCATCCCTCGTATAATTCTCATCTTAAAGGTATAATTCTCAAATTGTAAATATTAATTCAAGATACACAGTACATTTTAAAAACTACACTTTAGTAAAAGTTGCTAATTAGTAACAGTACACTGGAAGAAAAACGTTTGTAATTTAATAAAAAATTAAAAAAAAAACAAGTAAGAAAGGCTACAGTCGATCGAGCCGACTGTAAAAGACCCCGTACTCCCATAGAAGTGCGCAATTGTATTCAATTTAAATTCAAATTTTCGAATGAAATTTAAAAATTTGAATTTTATATGTACATTTTGAATTGAAATTAAAAAAAATTAAATTAACAATTCGCATTGCCGCAACTCTATCAGTTGCACCACGCGCCACTTTCAAGAATTCTCCGATAGCATTTACATATTATTCATACAAACACACATTCGTTTGAAATTATATGTATGCATGTATGTATGTATGTGTGTATTCGGCGCGGCCAGCGTCTGCCGGCAGCGCTGTCGCCACAGAGTCTGCCGGCAGCGCTGTCGCCACACAAGCATCGAAAACGTTCGAACATGTGTTTGTATGTTTCTGTCTCGCTCTCGCGCGTAATTTTTGACCAATTTGTTTCACATGTTGTAGTTGTCCGATTTGGACCAAATTTGGTGAAGTTAGTTTTAATAATTATGTACATATTCTGTGTGAGTTTGGTTGCGATAGCTCAACCACAACTACATGTCTTCATACAATTTTTTTGTTTTTGACCGATTTGTCCTATGGGAGCTATAAGCTATAGTTGTCCGATCTTGATGAAACTTGTTGAGGATAGTTATAGTTGTACCATACACCTACTGTGTAAATTTGGTTACGATAGCTTTCATAGTTTCAAAGTTGTAGTGCAATGAAAACTGTTTTTTACAATTTGCGGGGGCGGTAGGGGGCGTGGCAAAAATTTGAAATAAACTTAACCTGCCTGCAATATAGACGGACTTTCATTCCAAATTTGGTGGCTCTAGCTCTTGTAGTTTAAAAGATCCAGGTGTTCATACGGACGGACGGACGGACAGACAGACGGACAGACGGACATTGCTATATCGACTCGGCTGTTGATGCTGATCTAGAATATATATACTTTATGGGGTCGGCCACGCCTCCTTCTGCCTGTTACGCACATTTCGCTTCTGACAAACCTAATAGACCCCTATACTCTTTTTTAGAGTACGGTGTCTAATAAAATCATAAATTCCATAAGAAATACAACATTTTTTAAGTTTGAACACCGTTTCGCAATGTTAATGCATGAGTGCAAGCGAAACAGAACATTTAAGCGAACATTTATGTTGCATGTGTGTCAGCAGCGCTGCATGCATGTATATGGTATATATGAATTGTATATATTTTCATCAACTAATCATATAATATATAGTATTATACGATGGGACGTGTTGGACTGAACTTTTCTTTCTTGTTTTACATATGCTACGTTATGAAAAAGTTTATTAGTAGATAATAGTTCCGGTAGGCTTAGAACAAATCTTTCGGTTCATACAGACTATCCCAGACTAAAAGTTTCTCGTGTTCAGGTAGATCGATTATCTTGACGTCACTACCAATATTGAGCACGCGCTGTGTGGTGTCCTTCTTCGACGGTTCCCATGATAAATGTCCTATCTCCGCACAGTTGGGGTTGGAGTTTGCTGCAAATGCTGTCCACATGCCTACTAGGCGTTGAATGGTTAGATACTCTCCCGAAGACTTGTCTAGCTTCCAAGATTCAGAGCTTCGAAACAAATAGCCCAGCTCGTCGGCGTGGGCAACACCAGACTTGATATCATCTCCGCAGAATTTCTTCCGGTAGAAGTTAAAGTCGGGTGAGTCAAAGTCAAACCGGTAAAAATATGTAGGAGCCGAGGAATATGCCAGACGAGCGTACAAAGTGCGATAGATTCCATGCCAGAAGATCTTGTACGAATAGTACTTTAAATAAAAAACAATTATAGTAATCACAAATTGTTAATTGCTGAAATCAACTCACGTCTAAAAATTTCATTAGGTGTTCCGCACTTGGATTGACGTCTCCAAAGTACATTTTCATCAGCCTATGGCTGAACTCCAAATTTTTTTCCTCCGTATTGACCTTACGCACTTCAACTGGTGTCATTCGTAGAGGGTCTTGAGACAACGTATCCATGCTCTTTGGATTTGCCTTGACGGCGGGGTACATGAAGAGACCCTCAAAGGAAACACCGCCCAGCATTACGGGTAGTTCATTGACCCAAGATTCTCGCACCATTTCCAGCTGAGACTTGGGAACGACACAGTCTGGAGTCAAATAGGGCTCCACAGTAGGTCCAAAAGGATAAAGGCAGCCATTGCGGCGTTCTTGGGGTGTAACTAGGCTGTGATCAACAAGCTTCAGTGGATCCACTTGCCTCAGGTAGTCCAACACTTGGCTATCTACGTTCTCCCCATCATAGCCATGGAACTTGGCCAATCGATAGGCAAAATCCTCGGTTGGCGTATTGGACCAGTAGTTGAGCAACGTCCCAGACATCGGTATGGCCTTGTGGAAGAGGCCACGAGTCTGCTCTGTGCACATCATGTAATGGGTGGAGCAGCCGCCTGCGCTTTCTCCAAAAATCGTTATGTTGTCAGCATCTCCGTTGAAGTATGAAATGTATTTCTTAACCCATTTGAGAGCTAGCACCTGGTCCTTTAGACCAGCGTTACCAGGAACGTCTAAGCTAGGATCCTTGAGGCTCAAGAAACCTATATAAAAAGATTGTGAGAGCAAAAAGAAAAAAGCTTTTTTATAGAAATCTTAAACAAATGATTATAAAAGCTTTTACAATCACTCTGCGTTATCAAGAGATTAGCGCATATCAGCGAAATAAATCGCACATATTCATTTCATCTATTACCAAAACAATCGACGCGATAGTTGAGTGTAACAAGTACCACATCTTTGGCCATTATATAGTCCGGTCCATACAGCTCCCGGGTAGCCTCTCCTACGGTAAAAGCACCTCCATAGATATAAACCATGACCGGCAGTGGCTTTTCCGTTTTTAACTACAAGAATAATTGATTTGACTACGTTTGTATTTTGCCTATCAATCAAACACTCATGCTGGTCACCTGCTTGGCATACACGTTCAAGTAGAGACAGTCCTCACTGCCACCTATTATACCGGTGAGTAATAATTTCTGTACCGGCTTATCTCCATAATGGGTACAGTCCAAAACTCCAGTCCATGGTTCAGCCGGCAGCGGGGCCTTGAACCGTAGCTCTCCCACAGGCGGTTTTCCAAAAGGCAGACGCTCGAAACTATAATATTCGTCGTCGTAGAGGCTCTTACGCTTAACGCCTTTTATCTGTCCCAGGGGCAAGGAAATTTCACATGTTTCCAAACTACTTAGATCACTTAGGTGTTGTGTACAAAAAATAAATACCAAATAAAATTTTTTATAACAAGATAATTACCTTTTCGACATTGCGCCTTAGTATACTTATGTAGTCTACACCGATCGCGTGTCGTTTGTAAACTGAAATGAGTTTGTTTAGTTTTATCAATCTACAGTTAAAAAGCTCAACTTTTAACAGTGCTGTCAAAAATAACATGTCCATCTATAAATACTTCTGACAGAAGTGCATATTTGTAATTTACAAGTATTTGTACAATTTACTTATCGTGTGAAAGTTAGCATAAAATAATTGAAAGCACTTAAAAAATCAAGACATGCCACAAATATTTATATTACACCTAATACACATGTATAAAACATTTTATCACTTTTGACATTTTTATTGCAAAAAGGGCAATTAATAAATATTAGCAGATAAATGCTAAATAAAACAATGATAAAGACTAAACTCTCTTTTTTCTCTTAGTCACGTAAACATCTGAGAATTTTAAAGAGAGCAGCACTAATTATACTAACTAAGAGCTTTTGGAGAGGACAGCAGAATTAGATCTGTTAGCAATGGACAGTTTAACAGAATTATGTTAATTCGTGCTGTAAATTTTGCAGAACAGAGCTTGACTTTGTTTTTATGAATTTATTTCACAATTTAACTAAAATACAAATAAAACAAGAATGAATTTTATGGTCTAATCGAAAATTTAGAATACCCGCTGCTGTGGATTAATACATTATAAAGAATGGTAAAGGAAAGAATATCAGTGCAATAGTTCAGGTGAACGTCGTTAACTTGACTGACCTATCCTATGGCAGCTATACGATATATTTGTTTAACTTAATGAAACTTGATCAGTATGTTTATATTATTGGCCAATGTATTTTGAAAGTTTGATTTAAATAGCTCGACAAATACAGAAATTGTTTATACTAAATCGTAAGCAGGTGTAATTTTTATTATAATTTGTTTTCTATAAAGCTTGGTCAGAATTTTTAATCAGGATAGCAAAACTAACAAGAATAATTGATGTACAGAAGGACAGACGGACATGGCTACATCGTCTCAGGGGATGATGCTAATCAAAATGTATGTTTGAAAGAAAAGATTACGACAATGATAATGATATTTGTTTAAGTCAATGCAGAAATAATAAATAAACCCATTATTGAAACAAAGGGCACATAATTGTGGACTCTTAGATAAATAGATTTTGATTGTTTATTTCAACTTGATCTAGAGCATTTCCGTAATCGAAAGTGTGTTAAATAATCTAATCATGGTATTTGATTTTTAAAAAAGAAAAATAATATTACTCTTATCATATAGAGATTGTACCCGCACCCGTTTTAAATGAACACATTGCCGTCATTATAGGTATGTGTATACTTAAAAGACCAATTGTCTCTTGTTTAGTATTGACAAAAACACAATGAAACAACAGTTATGCTCTAAATTAAGCTTATGTCTGCTAATTCGAATAATTTGTCAAAGAACTTAAGATTTTGAGTTTGAGGTTGGGGAATGAACTGGAGCTCCTCACTGATATTCAGACACATCCTCGGCCCATCTTTTGATATTGGCTTCCAGGTTACAAGAGGCTGAGTGAGAGCAGCATTTGGATTGGATCTAAGAGCAAATTCCACAAACATGGCAGACATTCGACAAATAGTTGAATACTCTGGTCGGGACTTATTTAACTTAAATGTTGCTGGGATTTTGTATAAATAGCACAACTCGTCAACATGAACGACACCGCGACTTTGGGGTCCCATAAAGCGTATGCGATAAAAGTTAAAATCTGGAGAGTCAAAGGCGAAACGGTAAAGATAATTATCGGCCTTTCCGTAAGCCAAACGAGCCTTAATCAACCTCTCTTGAAGATGCATCATGGGATATGTTTTGGCATCAATAATGCAATCAAAATGGGTCTCGTTCAGCTCGTGAATGTCCACTTTACAAATGTAGTCCACCAGCTTAACTCCCAACTGTTTTCGCATCATGGAATTGGGATGGTTTTGCAGAGATAGTGGAAGTAACAACTCTGGATGCTGTCTGTAAATTTCTAGAAACTTTCGCGAAGGAGGAAAACCGTCATTACTGGTAATTCCCAACATCAGTGGTATATGGTTACTCCAGGCTTTGCGTTGTAAATCACGTGGTTCGGCGAATATCAACCCTGAGGCTGTCTCATAGTACTCTACGTTCGGTGTACACTTTCCTATTAATGAGATGTTGCATTTTTCCATTTCAGTCAATATATTTGCGGATGCCACTCGACTAGGATCAGCCAGTTTGATGAATTCATAAACTTCAGCATCAATATTTTTTCCCTGATACCCCAGCTGCTGTGCAAGGCGATACTCGATATTGGGCAAACGGTTCATTTCTTGAACGAAGCCTGCCATGAGAATAAATTTATGAAAGAGTCCCTCAGTCCGAGGACTTACTGACAGCAACTGAACCATCATGCTGCCCGAGCTATGTCCAAAGAGAGTTATATTATTTTCATCACCATTAAAGAATCTGACATTAGCTTTGATCCACTTTAGAGCATGTACGACGTCCTTAAGACCCGCATTCCCTGGTATGCCCAACGAAGGGTCCGCAAAACTCAGAAATCCTACATAATTTAAAAATTAATTACATAATACCTGAAAAGTGCATGGTACTCACCGAATGCTCCTAGTCGATAACCAACGCTTATAAAAATCACATCTTCACGCATTAGATAATCGGGTGACCAAGCGCGTCTCGATGGATCCCCTGTCGTAAAGCCTCCTCCGTGAATATACACCATCACAGGTAAACGTTTAACACTGCGAAACTATAGCATTGAAATTATTAACTGTCAATTAGTATAATAAATAAATTAAAATCCTACTTTTTTAACTGATATATTCAGATATAGGCAATCTTCGGATCCTTCAATCGCATTTGTGAGCCTATTGCATTGAAGACATTTGTCTCTCGGCTGTGTGCAATCAAGTATACCACTCCAGGGCGTTGCATTCTGGGGCTCTTTGAAACGCAACTCTCTGAGGGGTGGTTGAGCGTAAGGTATGCCATCAAAACTATAGTACAGTTCATCATAGATCGATTTTAAAAGAATGCCCCTCACAAGACCGTGAGATGTGATTCGAACTGGAGAAGTTTCCGTGCTTCAAATAATTAAATCGATTAATATAATATTCTATATTAAAACGCGTTTCCTACGTACTAGTCTGCTTCCATTGCTTGTCGATGAAAAACTGATTGAATACACGACATGATTAGTAGCTAAAATTGGTGTCCCCAATCTTGAAGATAATATTCTTGATAACAAGCTAGGTAGCTTTTGTCGAAAGAAGTTTAAAACAACACGAGTTGTAACTATATATATATATATTTGATTGTCATATAAAAATGCTAATCTTTATTTGGAAAACCAATAGAATTTTTATTTAACTACTTCTATTATGTTTCTCAAAACCGAAATGTGCTCAACAGCAATGTATGTTCGTTTGTTAGAGACTATAACTGCTGGAGGCACAACATTTTAGATTGAAATACCGTCTTTGCGTCAAACAGATCAAGTTTATTTCAAACTTGTGCAACGATCCTTACCGCTCCCGACAATTGTAAAAAAATATTACATCACCATAACTTCGAAACGTTCACACATTATATGTATCATTATAACAATCCTGACCAAGTTGGATCGAGGTCGGACAAATAGCTCCCATAGCACACACACATGTGATTATAATGGTTATAACTATCCTCACCAACTATAATCAGGATCGGTTTTTGAATTGCAAAAAGTACACTGGAATGAGTGAGAGGGTCTTACAATCCGTTACCTCGACTTGAGCATTTCTTACTTGTTTTCATTGACGCTACACAGATTTTGCTTTAAATTTGCTAAACTGTCATCACAAATACGGTACACTAATAAAATTGCTTCAAAGTTATTCATAATTAAGGCAGGGTAATTCAAAAGTTGAACTCATAAATATATTTAACTTAATGAATCTATATACATCTGTATTATTCATAATAATGACCCCTGCTTCAAAATTTTGGCCCATGCACTAAGGGTAACATACCTAAAGGTAAATAAATATATTATTAATTAATTAACGTAATTTCAATAACTAAGATACAATAAACAATCCGATGTTTTAAAAAGTACTGAAAATTTAATGTCATTTCCTTGTTTATTTATGTGTCTATATTAATTGAATCTTATTTTGTTTTCGCTTTATATACACTATCCCAGACCCTTAGTTTGTTAATCTCGGGCAAATCCATGACCTTGAAATTCTCCGATATATTAAGACACCTGAGGTTCTTTTTCGATAAGGGCAACCAGTGGACGCCTTTGGGTAGGTTTGATTCAGTACTAGCGCAGTTGGGATTAGATGTAGCTGCGAATGTGGTCAGAATGTCAATCATGCGTTCAATGGTCTGGAACTCTGCCGTATGTTTGTCCAACTTCCAGGCAAAGTCACCGTACCAAATGTAGGAATGGTCGTCAACATGAGCTACCCCACGCAGTTTGTCCCCGCAGTATTTGAGCCTTTGGTGGTTGAACGTGGACGAGTCAAAGTCGAAACGGTACAGATACGTAGGTGCCGTTGAGGACAGGAGGCGTGACTTGATTGTTCGCATAATGGGATGCCAGAAGACCTTGTAGCTGGCGTACTAAAACACAAAGTTTACGTTAATATATTAAAAATGGAGTGGGGGACAATCTTTGGCAAGCCAAATATTGGGCACTGATCGCAAATTAAGAATGTTCAGATTGCAGTTTGTGAGAATTTGATAAATAGCAGCTCAAAAACAAAAATGTTTTTCTAATTAGTTATTATCCCTGAACTTTATCAGCTGAATAGACTACCAATCCGTAGTTGCCGAATTTATAACGGGCAGGATATGTATTGGGATGTATAAAAGATTAAAATAATTCATGGAAACTCACTTCACAGTATGCCTTCACACTCTCTGGTTGAAGCTCCAACGGTTTGTCGCCAAAGTGCATGAGCCTCAGACGCTTTCCCAGGCAATGTGCCAGTTCTTGGGGCAAGGAACGCTTCAATTCCAAAGGTAACAGGTGTTGAGGCTGTCCTTTCAGGCTGGTGAGCAGATAGGGCGACATGTGGACCCGACCATACATCAAAAGGCCTTCAAAAGAAGTTCCGCTCATTAGGACTGGAATTTTGTTGCCCCAAGCGGATTCAAGCAGTTCTATTGGCTTTTTGGACAGCACACAGTGCTCGGTGGTGTAGGGCTCTACGACAGGTCCAAACTGAAAAATGCAGTCGTCCAGGTTCTCGGCTTCACTAAGAAGATAGGGTTTCACTAGATTTTCACCGGGCACACTTTGCAGAAACTCCAATACTTGAACATCGGAGGCATTATCCAATTTCTTCATGCCCAAGCTGTGGGCAAGACGTCGCGCCAAATTGGGCAGAGGACACTGGGCCCAAGAGCAAAGGGCATTTCCAGACTGCATTATGGCTTTCTGAAAGAGTCCTTCTGCCTCTGGGTTCAACATTAAGAAATGAACCGAAGCTGCTCCGGCACTCTCCCCGAATACAGTTATATTTCCGGGATCTGCGTTAAAGCAGGAAGCGTTCTCTTTGATCCATCTTAGAGCCATAAGCTGATCCTTAAGACCAGCATTGCCAGGCACACCGGCACTGGGGTGCTCCAGACTGAGAAACCCTAGGGGACCCACACGATACGAAACCGTCACGACAACGACATCGCGCATCATAAAATAGTCCGGACTGTGCAGATCACGCGTAGGATCGCCTTTTTCAAATCCACCACCGAAGAAAAAGACAATGAGGGGCAAAGCGCTTCTCCGTCAACATCTGTGGGTAAATTTAGATGCGCTTAGACCAGAGTACCTTACTAAATTATTTCGAGGCAGACGCTTACCGACTTGACATACACATTGAGATAAAGACAGTTTTCTACCCCTTCCAGCTGCTGTGTGATCATATTATACTGTAGCGGCTTTTCTCCTTTCTGTCGACAATTCAGAGTTTTCTTCCATGGCTCCACGGGTTGTGGAGCTTTGAACCTGAGCGTGCCCAGAGGAGGCTTTGCGTATGGAATGCACTCAAAGCTGATGTATTCATTTCCGTAAATGCTAGTGCACTGGTTACCAACGACAGTTCCACTTTTGGTCTTAACGACAGTACTTGACTTTGAGCTGTTAAAATGTTAACAAGGCTTTATGTTTGTGGAGAAAATAGGACCGACTCTCTCCTGTGTATCACTCACCAGTTCATGTCACGACGTCAATTGGCCAGTGTGCACACGATAGCGACTTTTTATCTGCTGCTAATTTCAGTTGTATTCAACAAACAAGAAAGAAAAGTACAGTCGAGCACGCCCGACTATATAATACTCTCTGCACTTTTCCCGATTAAATTATTAAAATCGGTATCCAGATATTACAATGTGTAGCACTTGCATTAAAACACGTTGAAACAAAAACAATCTAAGCATAATTAAACACACATCTGTTTGTTTGCATGCGAATACACATACATATGTACGTTTGACAATATATGCTGCATATACATATGTATGCATGTGTGTATTCGGCGCAGCCAGCTTCCGCGAGCAGCGCTGCCGACTCACAGGCAACGAAAACGTTCGAACATGTGCTTGTGTGTTTCTATCTCGCTTGCACCTATGGGTTGATATTGCGTTCAATTATCAATATTGTAACGCTTCTAGTTTTCTTGTTTATAGTCCGATTTTAATGCGCCTTTCAGTATAGTTTAATATAGTTAATCTCCACACGAATTATAGATAACAATACTGTATGATATGAACAAGTTCGCAAAAAACGGCATTTGAAGTTTTTACAAGTGTGGGAAAAGGGGGCGTGGCAGTCCAAAATTTTAAATGGCAATGCAACTATGCTGTCGCTAGGAACCTCCGTACCCAAATTGGTGATCCTAGGTGCCATAGTTACTGAGATATTTGCCGAAAACATCGATTTTTACCGAGGTGTGTCTAGTTTTTGCTCATTGTGGGCGAATGGGGCGTGGCATCGAAAAAAAAAAAGATTCTTGTATTGACTGACTAAATATGTGATCGTTTGACACCAAGCTCGAACTTGTAGCTCTTACCATCTCTGAAATCTGTTTGTTCATACGGACGGACAGACAGACAGACAGACAGACAGACAGACAGACAGACAGACAGACAGACAGACGGACAGACGGACATGGCTATATCGACTCGGCTTGTGATGCTGATCAAGAATATATATACTTTATGGGGTCTGCCACGCCTCCTTCTGCCTGTTACATACTTTTGCACAAACACAATATACTCTTGCAGAGAGTATAAAAAACACATTTACGGCAATTTTTATTGCTAACACACAAAACAACAACAAGTCAAATGTACAACAAGAGCTCAGCCAGAAAACTGTCTCACAGCTGACTCGTGTTTATTCCACAACGATCTGAGCTCACTTCAAATACTGACTATTCGAGACAGGTCGACTTTGCTTTTATTTCTTATGATAAGTTTTTATCGGAAATGCAAACAAAGCCCTCTCTTTCTGTCTCTCACACTCTCTTATTCTCTGCTGACGGTGACGGTTATCGCGATTAGCGACTGAAGTCGTTTGCTAAATCAGTGCTGCCCATTTAGCCTTTTTCTGATTTATTGGTTCATGCTTTCTGCATTGTCTGGAATATATATGAAAAATCCCTATATGGTGAATTGGTATTCTGAAGGATAATTATTTAGATTTTGTGGCATTACTCTCAACCAATTCTGTGTAGGGTAGAAAAAAAATTCTAATTTTTAATAACTGTTATACGATTTCGTAAGGTTTACAATGTTTGCGAATACAATATTTTTGAATTATGGTTTATGGAATTATGGTTTAATAGTCCGGAACAAATTTTTAACATTTTTTATTGCATTTATTATTTGAAGGGTTCCGCGCGATAACAAGCACGTTGCTTGGTGTTGCTGGGCCACTTGAATGTACTGTCACGTTAGTACATCAACGTGCAAATATAAATTTAAAAATTTATTCCTGTTGGTTTAGCTACCTATTTAAGCTGTTTTGGAGCCAACTTAGCTATTTTTCACTAAGTTTTGGACTCGATTTGGCCATTTTTGCTGGAAAATTTCGGCAACACTGTCCCTAACTCGCATGCATGTTCATATACAGTGCTTCACAGCTTATTTGATACAGTGCATTTAACAAACTTTCTGTTGCTGCATTCTGTCAGTGCTGCATAACTGTTGTTCATATTTTTAAAAGTTGCACTAAAAATTAGTTTAATAAAGGTAAAATTTAAATACTTTTATGTTTTTTCATTTATTACTGATTTAAGTAAACGCCGACGCATGGTATAACTAATAAGTTAGGTTGAAAAAATTGAGTATTTTGATTACGTCACAATAATAAAGCGATTTCTCTTTGTTAGTTGACCTTTTCGATTTGAAAGACGACTATGGAGACTTGTGCCAAGAGAGCTTTGCGAAATGTGCTGATCAACAGCAAAAAAGCGTCAAAGCACAAGTTTGGTTTGTGCTTTTATTTTATGAGCTTTGGTTAGCTTTTTAGAATTCTCGTGAGAGACGACGTACACAAATGCGCAAGCGTTGAGAATGTAAGGTATTTTCAATAAGTGAGTATCGATCATATGTGTAATGTTAAGTAAATGTTTCAGATCATTAAGCTAATTATGTTAAATACTGAAGAATTTTCGGACAGAATTACTTTAAGATAAGAGATGCAGACATGTTCGACGTTACCATCCATCCATTCATCTACCATCCTAATAAAATAATTTAAAATTTTCATATATTACAACAAGATAAGTAAGTGAGGTAGTTGAAGTTAATTCAAATTTAACTAATTATTCAAGAGAGTCAATTAATAGGACTATCGAAAAACATTTGCTTATTTAGCAGTAGAATCAGTTCTAATCTGCCAAAATTACTTACAAATTGTCTAGCATCATTCCATATTCAAACTTACAACGACGCGGCAACAAGCTGTAAAAACAGCCAGGCACTGTTAAGGCACAAACACTGTTAAAGCAAAAGCTCTGTTAAAGTAAAGCAAAGAGGCACTCTGTTATTCAACCTAAACTAATCTATTTTTGTTCATTCTAGGGAATGGGCCAGATAAGTTTTGACCAGACGCTCAGTGAACTTTGTGCATGTATGTTCAATACATACTTTCTTCTATTCCCAGAAGAGCACGAAAACAACATAATCAATTCGCTTAAATCTCGGGTAAACGACGAAATTCGCTTAATTGAACCGCAACTTTGAGCGCAACTGGTTCACGTAAATAGAGCAAATATTTCGATAAATTTTCGAATATTTTGAAAATACAACTTTCTTATGAGTACAAATAGACAAAGCTGAAAATGGAAGTGCAAGTTGGTTTTCCAAAACTAGTTCAGATGGGCGCCAAGTAAGTACTTCATAAGTAGGGACCTCATACCTCAGCAGTGGCTATACAATGTTGTCTTCTCGCTCTCTATCTCGTAAACATATTGACTTTGAACCTGAAATTTGAACGTAAACCACAGCAGCCTGTTATCAGCTAAAATTGTAATCTCTAACCTCGATGTGCTACCCTCAGGCTCGTCGGACACAAGGTGGAGCAATACAGACTAGCCACCAGCCACACGGTCGTTGTGGAGACGAAGTACGGCCAAGTGCGAGGTCTGCAGCGAAAGACAGTCTACGACCACGAGCGGTATTATGCCTTTGAGGGGATTCCCTATGCCAAACCCCCACTGGGCGAGCTGCGCTTTCGGGCACCACAGCCTCCGGAGCCCTGGAAGGGAGTCCGTAACTGCACAACGTACAGTGAGAAGCCGTTGCAGAGAAACATGGTGCTGGGACTGACCGAAGGCTCCGAGGACTGCCTGTACCTCAACATTTATGTGAAACACATGAAGACAGCGGAGCCACTGCCCGTCATGGTGTGGATCTTTGGCGGTGGCTTTCAGAAGGGTGAAGCCTCCCGGGATATCTATAGCCCTGACTACTTCATGAAAAAGCCTGTGGTTCTCGTGACCATCAATTACCGATTGGGTGCGCTAGGTAAGCTCTCCTTGTGTTTCACCTCGGGTATACCGCTATAAGATTTGCTCTGTTGATAGGTTTTCTTAGCCTAAAGGACCCGAAGCTTGACGTACCCGGCAACGCAGGACTTAAGGATCAGGTGCAGGCGCTTCGCTGGATCAGTCAGAACATTTGCCCGCTTCAATGGGGACCCCAACAATATAACTCTAATGGGAGAAAGTGCCGGGGCCGCCTCCACGCATATTATGATGACAACCGAACAGACCCGAGGTCTCTTCCACAAAGCTATATTGCAATCAGGATGTGCTCTGTCTGCTTGGGCAGATACTCCAGACCGCAACTGGGCTTATCGCCTCGCCCAGCTGATGGGCTACAAGGGCAGTCAGACGGAGTCGGATGTGCTGAAGTTTCTAACGAAAGCATCGGCTCGCCAAATCGCATCTAAGGACCAGGACGTCGTCAAGCAGGACGAGCTGCGGAATTTTTACCTATTCGCCTTTGGACCCGTCGTTGAACCTTACGAAACACCTCACTGTGTAGTGCCCAAGCCTCACAAAAATATGTTAAGCAGTGCATGGGGTAATAGCATACCCCTTATCATGGGCGGTAACTCATTGGAGGGTTTGTTCTCTTATCAGCTCATCCGCAACGATCCATGGGTGTATACACACTTTGATAACATAATACCACGCGAGGTCCGGGAGGCGTCTTCGGAGGAGCACACGGAGCAACTGGTTCGCCGACTTAAACAGGTATACTTTGGCGACGAGCGAAGGGATCGTATGGAGCTTTTTGAAGCTATCTATATATTCTCGCATCGGCAAATCTGGCACGATTTACACCGGTTGGTAATGGCCCGGTTAAAATACGCGTCATCCTCCTCTACTTACCTATATCGCTTCGATTTTGACTCGCCGCACTTCAATCAGTTCCGATGGCTGGTCTGCGGGGAAAATGTTCGAGGAGTTTCACACGGAGATGAGCTCTCGTACTTATTCTACAGTTTGCTGGCTTCTAAGCTGAACAAATCCTCGCATGAGTACCGTACCATTGAACGCATGGTAAGTATGTGGACATCATTTGCAGCCAGCAGCGATCCCAACTGCCAGGCCACAGACTCGGCCAAGTGGACGCCTGTTGAGCATTCCCCAAATGGAGCACACAATTGCTACAACATCAGCACAGAGATGCAAATGATGGCTCTGCCAGATGCATCTGCGCTGGCCGTTTGGGATAGCTTCTATGACAAGGAGGCTCTCTTTTAATTCATTCCAAAAATAGTCATAGTTTTATTGAAAATATTAACAAATATTTCATATCAAATAAGTAGCTTGTGATCATAAATATTCCTAAATAAAGCGTATAACAATTCCGGAACCTATTCAAAATAAAAGTTCAATTATTTATTTTTAAAATTTTACTTTCTCAAATACAAAGTTAATCAAATAAGAAAGAATGCAATACCGTAACTGCTGTTATGTATAAAAATGTTTTATACCCGTTCTTCGTAGAGTACAAGGGTATATTGTAATCGTGGGAATGTATGTAACAGGGAGAAGGAGGCGTTTTAGACCCCATAGAGAATATGTATATTCTTGATCAGCATCAATAGCCGAGTCGATATTGCCATGTCCGTTTGTCCGTTCATTTGTATGAACAAACGGATCTCAGAAGCTGTAAGAGCTAGGAAGAGGAAAGAGGTCGCAAATGAAAGCAAAACAAGTTTGCTCTTATTTTTTGACACGCCCATTTTAGAGCATTCTATTTTCAAAAAATGGTAAATGTACAGGTTATTGTTGCTATTTGTGCTATCAGAACCAAATTTACACGATTAGCACATGTACGACCAAGTTTGATTCAAATCGAACTACTACTCTACTATATTTATGTAGCTCCCATACTTAGGATCCGTCAAAAATACGCTTCAAATATGATTGTATATAAAAAACTTTTAGGTTGACTAATTTTTATTAATCAAACTCACATAGCATACATTCTCCAATAACATGTACATACTGAACAAGTTTGATCCAAATTAGACTACTATATCATATGGCTGACATAGAAACAATGGGTTAAAAATATGCTATGAACATGAATTTTTATTAAAATTTATTTTGCTTACCAAACTATCTTATTTAAAAACTAAAAGATTACCCTAATGTTATTATGATACCCCATTGCTAATAATATATTGAAACTGAGTAATGGGTATCCTAAAGTCGAGAGGCGACAATAGAATTCTTTCTTGTTTATTGCTTATAGACTTTGATCAAATTTTTTATGAGACGCGGCCAAAATATACACAAAATTTTATTATCTCATAATGAACATTATTTCAAAAGTAAAATTCTATAATAGCCCAGATGGAATAAATACCTAATCATCGTGATTAAACAAGTGGTTGATGAAAATTGCATATCATCATGACTCATTTATCTCTTCTAATCAACAAGTGATTTGTCCAGCTTACCGATATGTTTGGCAGATCACGTTTATTTCAAATTGCCACATCCACCACCGCAAATTGCGAAATACTATTTACATAACACCATATCTTGGAACGACTAGGGCTATCGTGACCAGATCTAAATCGGACAATTGTAGAACAAATCGGTCGACATATTTGAGATTTGTATAGAAAAGAACATGTACGGGATCCTTTATAGTAATCTTATTTTATTTGTTTGCTTGCATTGCTGCGACGGACTACATTAGTAGCTTTGTGGTTTGGTGTTTGTAGTTCGAGTCGGTGGATATATTTGAATTCGCCCTCATTGTGGCATATATACCTTTCTTAGGGTTTCAAGCCAACATTGTGATAGTTTTCTTGCGTTGTGAGCTTGAATTAATAGTTGGAAATAAACATTTGAACACAAAGCTTATCGATTGTTGCAAAAAATGTTAAGTTTGTGTTTTTTAATTAAATTTTATTTGAGTTTCAAATCGTGTTACTCAAGATATTCCCGAAGAAATCGATACAATTTTCTGGGATTTTTACCTTCCAACAAGGCATTAACAAGGCTGCAATTAGCATATAAAATAAAACTAGATAAAATGTGTTTATTACAAAATTCAACATTACCTTATTCGACTTTTTAAACAAAGTCAAGATACTAATAAATCTAGACATCTCGCTGCTACACGTTTTTACACGAAACACTCAATTTGGTAGAAACTTTATGAATCTGTAAATTAGGTTTGATTGTTCATGAATATGAACGCTTTTAAACTTTCACCTGCAAACAATTCAATTTCCAATAATTTCCAATCAACACACAAAGCAATAAAACTTTTATGATTGCTTAAAAAATCGAAAAAAAAAAAGTATGTTAATAACAAAAATGTTGGCATTACAAAACTTTTCTCACAAATTAATCGCAAGATTGATGAAATTCATGGAAATTACAAGCAGCCTGTTAAACTACAAGGCTATCAAAAATAAGAATACACATTTAAAGGAAAACAAAAATAAAAACGCTAAAAAGGCGTGTACTAAAATTTTGTATTACTTAATTCTTGAGCGCGGGTGCTGTTAATTAAAAATTGTCATAAATCCAGGGAGTTTAACCCATTCACAGTCGACTGGGCTGGAGAGAAATGGAAATAAGCATTTTCGGTTAATGTTCCTTCAGAGGCGGTCGACGATGGCCTATTGCCCAGAATTGTGTATTTTGAATTGCTCAAGTACTTAATTACACTCTCGTGCACTTTAATTTCGAGTTGGTGGGACAGGGAACACATAGGAGGAGACAAGGGACGAGAGACGGTCGCAAAGAAATGTAAATTAGGTTGGCAAGTCAAAGTGAGTCGAAACCTTGTAAATTATAGGCTTAAGCTGCTGTCAAGCCCCCTTTGGCTACTAGCTGCTCAGCTCCTGGCTGATGGCTCCATTATAGGGTTGAGCGAGTGGTTAGGAAGAGTTGGTAGCGGCAGGGAGACAGAAGCTTATTAAATTATGTACATATAACGAGTTTGCATCGGGTTGACAGTTGGGGGTATCCGGGAGTAGAGTCTTTTGCATTCAATGCCAAGCAGCTCACTAATCTCAGTTTAAGCCGTCGCTCCTGAAATTTGACACTACTTGCTGTGGGCTCTGAGTAAGTAAATTGAATGTCAAAGGGTTAAGTGAAAGTGACTAAATCCTCTCGTTCATTTCGACACTTTAGTCACACACATGTCTAAAATATACACAAGCCATTTATGTGTGCTGTAAAATCAGTTGCCACTCCCTTAGTCGATGCCCATCTAAGGAAATAAAAATAATTTGAGTTCGTTCAAAGTTTTCATCTTATTTTTACACCCCGTACTCTAAAAAAGAGAAGAGGGGTCTCTTAAGTTTGTCAGAAGCGAAATGTACCTAACATGGTGTTTCCGACTCTATACAGCATATATATTCTTGATCAGCATCAACAACAGAGTCGATATAGCAGTGGCTATATGAGGTAGAGCAACCAAATATGGAACAAATGTCCGTCTATGGCGTAAGCAGACCAAGTTTATTTTAAACTCTTTATCATG
Source organism: Drosophila arawakana (assembly GCA_018151165.1). NCBI lineage: Eukaryota > Metazoa > Arthropoda > Insecta > Diptera > Drosophilidae > Drosophila > Drosophila arawakana. Next base: position 1,608,814 of record JAECWX010000455.1, read on the forward strand.
ACCAAATTTACACTATATGTGTATGGTATCGTTGTTACTATTCTCACAAAAATTCGATCTGGATCGGAACACTATAATCTATTACTCCATAAAACAAATTTGTCGAAAAATAACACATTTGTATGAAGACATGTAGTGTCAGTTGAGCCATCGCAACCAAATTCACACAGTGTGAGTATTTAATTATTATTTATGTGTATATAATAATTATTTTCTGTTTACGGGGTCTTTTACAGTCGGCTCGCTCGACTGCTGTCTTTCTTACTTGTTATACCCGTTATTCGTTTTCTTATATAGTTGTCTCTCGTTTGCTGCTTATTGCACCCACTGGGATTTTTACTACATAAACTTCGCACTGGCTGCCTCTATACAGCATTATATGAACTGCACATGAGTCAACTTTGATTAAATTCGAGTTTAAAATATATTCTTAATATCGTGTTATTTACATTATATGCCAAAATCTTTTTGCTCTGTTTAAATATTACAGGGTATGTGCGAATCAATGAAAGCTTCGTTTTAACCTTAAATGGCAGACAAATTTCTATGCATCTGAATTATGCGGCTTTTGTTGTGAGTTTCTAGTGAGAAGGAACGAATACGGAGCGAGTTTGGGATTCTGCACACAACTGTAAGAATTGAACATTGATTTTCGTCCGGTTCCCGGGGGAACTTCTTTGAAATGGATTTTAAAGAGCTTTAATTTGTCAGTTCCTTGTTCGAAAAACTTTTGTGAATTTTCCACAATTATTAAAAGAACTTGATCGAAATTTACAAAATTTGTCAATCTGTCTAAAGTTGTTGGTACAAGTAAAAGTCTATGATGAGATAGAAAGTTAATTTATATTATCAGCTCGGCCATCATGGAAGCCGTGCCGAAGGTAATTTGAACTAAATTGAATCCCATTTTTAATTAAACACGCAGTGAACCCCTTAAACAATTGCATATACCCCTAAAATCCTATTAGCCTAGGAGAAAAGGCAAAATTATATTTTATTTTTGATTTTACACTTTTGTTCTGAGACCTGGAGTAAATAAAGAGAAGGGCAACCGTTCTTGCTTTTGTCATTTTTCACAGAAAAGTAATTTGGTTAAAAAGCAAATGAGTAATTATTAAACACAATAACGGAAGGGAGACATTGAAAAGGTGGAAAGCCAAAACGGTTGCCATTTCAAACTTTTAAAAAACAAACGCAGGAAGAAGGCAAAAAGGAAAGCTTAAGCAAAAGAAAGTTACGAAACTTGGGCAGCATTTTTAATAAATTTACATTGGGGCGAACAAGGGCATAAAAAACGGGATAAGGATAAAAGAAATACATACTTACATCAGACATAAATTAGCTTTCGCAGGGAATGAAGCAGCAGTGTCGTCGCCAATTGGCAAATAATGGACTTGCCTGTCTTATTATTAACTGGGAGCCTTTTTGAACTTCTGAGCAAATTACATGCTACAACGCGTACCCAACTAACACAACGAATGCACACCGGAGGGGTGAATACCTAGATTTCCAAGTTGTTCCTCAGATCTGAGTTTGTATCTGTATCTGAATGTAGAACATGCAACACTTTAATTCTCGGGACAACTAAATGGTCGCTTCGTTTGCGGCATTTGTAATTCACTTTGATTAAATATGCTTCGGAGAAGACAGGGACTACAAAAACTAACGCCTTTAAATGCCCCACCAATATACAACTGCAAATTAAGATGCCCTCGAAGGAGAAGCCACTTTCGGACCGAAGGAGGTCTTAGACAAGTCACAGAGTCGTAGCAGCGACGGGAGTCGGGGATTCGATCGGACAAGAAAACGGAAAACAAAACAAGTTTGTGAATTTCGGCAAGTGCATCGTGTTCTCTGACAGGATATGAAACAATCAGTGCCAGCTAGTGGAAAAGGAAGTGCTGCTGTCAACCTCTACCACCTCCCACTACCATTCAGGACAGCAACCATCCATTCACTGCTCCTATGGGGGCCAAAAATGTTTAAATTGTGGGCGTTGCCGTGGATGGAGCCCTGGGAATACGAGTGTATCAACTGAAATGTGTGAGTTTCTTGTGGCTGTTGTGAAATGTAGTCCACGGCCATCTTGTGGGCGCTATGCAGCCTGCTTCTAAGAGATACTGAGTTAAGTCTGTGTCTGCTTGACTATTGTCTGCTCTTCAGTTGTATGTTCAGAGTTTATTAATATGGCAAATTGAAATTTCACGCTTTGGTCTCTGACGACTCTATTTTGTGTGTTGCAATTGCACGGATTTCTCCCTAAGAAATGAATTGGTATTCGCATTTTCCTTGGCATTTTGCTTTGGGATTCCCTGATTGCATTTTGATTTATTTACTCCTGCTATTAATTAATTAATGCTTGTTTGAAAATATGCGGTGCAGTTGTCTAAACCTGAGAATTTAAGAACAACATTCTAAATCGAATACAGGAAATAATTCTATAGTCGCCTTATTAGCATACCATTAACTTAGTTTCATTATATTATTAACAATGTTAGTTCAATTGATTAGGTGATGAATTAAGTAGCTTGGTAAAATTAATTTTTTATACCAGTTCATTATTCGAACGATTGTTCCTTTGGCATATATATGTAAGATATAGTAGTCTGATTTAAATCAAATTCGGTCAGTATGTTTATATTCTAATCCTATGTATCCTTGACGAGTTTGACTAAGATATTTTAATAAGCAAAATAGTTTTTAATTTTATCTCTATTGATATACATAGTGTCAGTCCTCAATAGAATGAACACTTTCATTGATACTGGCCTTGCTAATGCGAATGCTTCTGTGAATCATGACATCCATATTTAATAATTTGACATAGACTTGTCAGTTAACTACCTTGGTTTTCTTTTTTATAATAAATTAAGTTTCGCACATGACATCCATGCAATTGTTAATAAAGCCATGGCTACTCTTTGGATTTATTAAACGCTGGTCTAAGGAATTTAATATTCCCTTTGTATATAAAATATCTAGTCCGACTCATTCTTGAATATTGTCTTCTCAGTACGTTCTTAGTAAAGTTTTAGTTGCATCTGTGCAGAAGCAGTTTTTACTCTTTTCCCTTCGAGGACTTTTTTAAAGCCCCACTCCAACAGCCACTTTACTTTACCATAGCTTCTATCGACCGAAAATAGGTTATTTGTATGAAAAGGTGTGAGTTAGAAACGGCACATATAAAATACAGATCATGTTTATTTCAAAAGTTTTGAGTCCACGCCGCCCTAGTGTACGAAACAATAAAACAATATAAGTTTTATTATCAATTTTATTATGTATATTGTATGTGTAAGTGAGACAGTTGCGTATTATTTTGATTCATCTATGGTTACTAGTTTCAAGACCCCGTACCCTGAAAATGAGTTGAGGGGTTTATTAAGTTTGTCTAAGCCGAAATGATCGAATTTAATCAGCATCGAATCCATATTTAGTCAATCAATACAAGATTCTTTTTTTTTTAATGCCTTGCACCATTGGCCGTTTTTATACTCTCTGCAAGAGTATATTGTGTTTGTGCAAAAGTATGTAACAGGCAGGAGGAGGCGTGGCAGACCCCATAAAGTATATATATTCTTGATCAGCATCACAAGCCGAGTCGATATAGCCATGTCCGTCTGTCCGTCTGTCTGTCTGTCCGTCTGTCCGTATGAACAAACAGATTTCAGAGATGGTAAGAGCTACAAGTTCGAGCTTGGTGTCAAACGATCAGATATTTAGTCAGTCAATACAAGAATCTTTTTTTTTTTTTGGATGCCACGCCCCATTCGCCCACAAAAGCAAAAACTGGCACACCTCGGAAAAATTGGTGTTTTCGGCAAATATCTCAGTAACTATGGCACCTAGGATCACCAATTTTGGAACGGGAGGTTCGTAGCGACGGCATAGTTGCATTGGCATTTAAAATTTTGGACTGCCACGCCCACTTTTCCCACATTTTATAAAAAAGGCTGGAACCTTCAATGCCGGGTTTGGCGAACTTGTTCGTATCGTACAGTATTTTAATTGTATAATTCGTGTGGAGAAAAACTATATTAAACTATACTGAAAGGCGCATTAAAATCGGACCATAAACAAGAAAACTAGAAGCGTTACAATATTGATAATTGAACGCAATATCAACCTATAGGTGCAAGCGAGATAGAAACACACAAGCACATTTTCGAACGTTTTCGCTGCTTGTGTGGCGGCAGCGCTGCCCGCGGTCGCTGGCTACGCCGAATACACACATACATACATATATGTATATGTGCATCATATACATGTTGCCAAACGTATGTGTATTCGAATACAAACAAACAGATGTGTATTTGATTATGTTTGGATTGTTTTTGTTTCAACGTGTTTTAATGCAAGTAATTCACATTGTAATATCTCGATACCGATTTTAATGATTTAATCGGGACAAATGCAGAGAGTATTATACGGTCGGGCGCGCTCGACTGTACTTTTCTTTCTTGTTTACTTGTTTTGCATAAACGTGTTCATTGTATTGTCAAGATACCGATATTAATAATATAATTATGAATGTAAGCAGAAAGTGACACACGCTTGGTGCTCGACTGAAATACGTTCATGTGTTTGGCCGATTCGGCCTTTTGGCGCAATATACTGTTGTGATCTTATGTGGACCATATTTGGCATGGATATATAGAATCATGAGATGAACATTATGGGAAAACAGTGTTGATCTCAAATCTCAGGTTGTCTCTTCTAATTGCAAAATTATTCAACAATAATAGCGGTTTATAACTGCATTATATTAGTAAAATACAGAGATATGAATGCATATCTAGACCCCTTTATTGGAATTGACCCCAAAAGGAAAATTAATTTAATAACAGAAGCTTAGCATAGTTTTTCTTGTTTTTTTTTAGAGTAATTGAATTTGGCTATTAATGCATCCCTTATCCGCACATTTAACTTCAAATATGCCCATTGACCAGAGGAGAAAAGATAAGAGAGGGGAGACGATGAAAGTGCCAAAATGTTTAGCACAAAATTGATTGACAAACTTTTATTTTCTGCAAACTGTGAACTGTAGTGCTATTCTGGACCGCTGCTGGACTGTGTGGACTTGAGTGAACTGCTATTTTCAGTTGGCTTCATCTACGTCCGCCGCAGGACTCGTTGTCCTTCATGACGACAGCTGTCGGGCTGGTTATTGTTGCTGTACTTCGGGAAAGTAAAGGAGGTCACTGAAGAGTGCAAATGTAAGGAGGAACAAGTAAAAAAGGCTACAGTCGAGTGAGCCGACTGTAAAAGACCCCGTACTCAATCTAGTCCCATTTTTTTTAAGCAATTTCCAAATCGACCGACCGATGATATGATATTAGGAAAATGTTTTTTTTCACTATTTTCGATTTGGTAGGGTCGTGGCAACAATTTGGAATGAACTTGATCTGCATACACTTTGGACGGGCTTTCATTTTACATTTTGTGTCTCTAACTCTTACTGTCTCTAAGAGAGGGTCGACTCCTCCTTGTGCCTGTTACTAACATTTCTCTTCTGACAAACTTAATAGACCACTCTACTCTATTTTAGAGCACAGGCTCTAAAAACCAACCAGTTTTGTGGTCTTGTAGTCGTTGTCGTCTCGTTCTATGTTATAAATGAACCAAACACCAACCCCGCAGGACGATTGTAGCCCCTTTGTGCCACTCTTCTTGCTGTTTATGGTCATTCGTTGTTCGCGCTGATTCGGCATCCTTTGCTAGGCTTGTTAAGCACCATGATAAACTGCGCTGGTTGATATACTGCCACCTCCTGGCTCCCACTTCCACTTCTCTCCAGCTTTAGCTTTCTCCTTTTAACAAGAGCTAGTGTTTCACAAACAGCCACTCCTATTGCCTGTGCATTTGAACTTCGGGGTTCATTTTACATTTCTCGCTGTCATTAGTCGTGTCCGTTGCTCTTCTTCTATTGATGAGACTCGGATTGGTTCCAGTTTCAACTCAAACTTAATTTACGGGCAATTTGCAACTCTCTGTTTTTGTGTTTTTTTTATCTTTGCGAGTCGCAAATTGCGACACATAGCACCTTCAAGTATTTATTATTTAAGGTTTACTCTTGTTGCGGCCAATACACCTTTGAAGTCTGTCAATACATTTAATATTTGATCTGTACGAACTGGATTACACAAATATTTAAAAGTCATAATCTATTATTTCTTAAAGTTCACTCCAGTTAAGGCTATTTACTTTAGTTCTAATCAAAATTGTCTTTATTCAAATCTCCAATCCAATACGTATTCTAAAGAATGCAGTTTGCCTAATGATCTAGCTTTAATCAGTTTGTCAGATAAATTAATATATAAATTTGGGATACAGACTCTTTTTATGGCTAGGCAGATCAAGTTTACTTTATAGCTTAGATTCCATGCCACAACAGCGCTCAAAACAAAATAACATACATTTTATTATTAATTGATTTCTGAAGCGAGTTCACAACATGTGCAAGCGAGACAGAGAGTGCCTCTTTTTCTTGATTCATCTATCGACACCAGTTCGTGAGTTTATTTGAGCGATTCATTATCGATAAATTTATAAAGAGCTCAAGCGACGATACTAAATAATCGATTAGTGATCGATTAGTTGTTTAGCTGTATTTTTCGAGTTGCGTTTACTAAAATCAATTTTATTTCTGATACAATTGAATTAGCACGCAAAGTGAAGATTTCTATAATCGAAAGTCGGGACCGGACTTCTCTACGGTCTTAGATTCTTATGCTAAGTACTTTGATTATGAGTCCACACTATTATTAAGTGGGTTGCTGACACTGATACACGAAAAAAGGATGGTTTAACGGACAGATATCTTGAAAAAGGACAAAAAAACAGGACCAACACATTTTTTTTAAATTTTACAAAACTTAAAGTTTTTCATTGTCAACATCCGTTTCATTAATATTTTGAGAATTTTTCCCAATAAGGCGGATATTTTTGACGGGAAGTTGACAATTCCGACATTTTAAATTATGGCTGTGCACTTGGAATTTAAATTCCATGGAGTCAAATGGCAAGCTTTATCCAAATCACTTTATTATACCCGTTACTCGTAGAGTAAAAGATGCCATGTCCGTCCGTCTGTATGAACAAACGGATCTCAGAGACTATAAGAGCTAGAAAGATGATGTTTGCATATAAAGGTAAATGTACAGGTAAAAGTAGAATGTTTTAGTATAGCCAAATTTACACAGATAGTACATGTCTAAGAAGTATATGTACCGACCAAGTTTGATCCAAATCGGGCAACTATATCGTGTAGCTCCCATAGGGCCGATCGGTCAAAAATACGCTTCAAATATGAATTAGTATGGAAAACTTTTGGGTTTACTAAGATAAGTTAATCAAACTCACACAGAATACATTTGCCGTCAATATATACATACTGACCAAGTTTGATCCAAATCGGACTACTTATCGTATAACTCCCAAGCAACGATCGGCCGAAAGTATGCTCTAAACAATTTGTATGAAAATGTTCTGTTTGCCAAGCTATCTTATCCATAACTATTGGTAATAACATATTGAAACTAAGTAACGGGTATCCTAAAGTCGCGAGGCGACTATAGCTTTCTTTCTTGTTTTTTATTACTTTGATATGCCCTTTACATGTTCATCCCATTAAATCTTTTGGTATATTTGTGTTTCTCATGATGTCGCCAGTTGCATATGGTTTAAAAATTCGATATATGTATGTGTATTTCAGCATTAGGACTTCTTATTTTATTAATCTAATTTGTCAGTAAGCTTTTCTACTCCAATTAGCTACAGTTTACCGTGGTTTCTTTACCTGCACAGGCCGACAAAATGACAACAACAATACTAATTAGTAAGAGAATAACAAGCTTAGGTGTTTGACACTTGGTCTTAGACTGCCTAGCTCATTACACTACCAACAGCATTATAAGACGAGGGGCTCACAGTGCTTTGCAGGGCTCTGCAGCACTTTCGTTGCTATTCTCGTACGCGTTCTCTCATAGTTTTCAGAGTGCTATCATAAATACTGTGAGGCCAGACATGTTGGCCTGTACCCGACCAGACGACGTTCTACTAATTTAAATTTATTGGCATTAAATTACGTCGAGCAGGCAACGCCTCAGCTTTGGCTGCATTTCACCAGAGTGTGGCAGGATGGGATGGTTTGGGTGGATTCATATGGGGGAAAGGGGAAAGGCAAGTCTGTTTCATTGTTGGATTGTAAAAGTGGCTGTGACTTCTGTTGGCTGCGGTTGGTTCAATGATTTATTGCAATCGACTGCATTGTCACTAGCAGCATGGTTGTATGATGACTGTTTTCTTCGTTTTTAAACGAGTTTTTCAATTTTGAGATCAGGCTCAATGTTATAATGTTAACATTTTTATGAGAGCCGAACAATACCGTTTAGGCAAGATCAAATGAATTAGAATTATTTTTATCAGAACCAAAAAACACCGTTTAGGCAATTGATAGCAAACTGAATTAGTCGATTATTTTGTGGAGGCTATTATAAATTAACCTAAATTAAGCATAGACTTGCACTATCAAAATAAGTATGCCTGTGAATTTGCAAATATGGCGGTTTCGAGCTTTAACACCTCTCTGAAATCTTTGCGTTCATACGAACAGACAGGCAGTCAAGGCTTTATAAGTAAGCCTTAATTGAACTTACCTGAACTTACTTTTCTGAATAATTGTGCCTCTAATGCGAAGAGTAACTGGCCGATCTACAGCTCAAGCACACAAGAGAAGAGCATTACAAGCCCCACAAACAGACGAGCAACGAGCATCAAGGCTGAAAAGTACACACCCGTTCTGTATCGTGTGAACAACGAGAAGTAAGGTAGCAAGGCGTAGCAACGTGCGCAGTGTACATTTAAAAGAAAAGCATTTCAGTGTGTTGTTTGAAAACAAACAGGACTGTAAATTGCTTTCGCTGAAATTCTTTAATGATTTAAAGAAAGATACGGTCAGTATGATCAATTTGTGGTCCTGCCTATAAACATAAACAATATTCAACAAATAAGAATGACACAATGGTTATTATAAGTTAAAATAAAATAAAAGAATGTCTTAGAAATGATTAGTATGCAGTCACGAAAAGAGTGCAGGTTTGACATGAATCAAGTGGATAAAAAAGTAATTTATTGATATGGGTGTTAAAATCACATTGTGTTTATAATTCTTACTATGATTGGGAAGCTTATCATTGATGAAATTATAAATTCATCTGTTATAAATATGTCATATACGTCACATGGTAACAGATAGGTCGCAAGATAAGATTTTTCCATTACTGCATATCGGGAAGCCTAAGCTACATCATTAACTACGTATTTGTATGAAAAGTAAATAAATTTTTATTTGCTTACTTTCCTATAAATTTATGTAATTATAGCTTGTGGTTGTGCGTGTTTGTTGACATTATATTTATACATTTTGGCTATTTAGTCGTTGTCGACCAATGGCAGCTTTACATTATTTGTCGTCGTCGCCTGAGTTCCTGCTGTTGTAATTGTACACAGTTATTCATGCATAGACCAAAAAATTCTATGGGGTTGATTTTAATTGAAATTATAACAGCCTAATTATGCAAATGATGTTTATTGTTTAATTTTTTATGCAACACAAAAGGCAGCAGCCCGAATACACAAAATACAGCACAAAATATATAATTTTTTGTTTAACTTTTTGTATTTTATTCATACAAATTTGTTGCCTGCTTTTTCGTTATTGTTTCTCAACACTTTATAGTTTGCGTGTTTACAAAAATTTTTATTTTAGTCAGTTTATTATTTAACTTGTAAGGTGTTTTGAATAAGTAGTGGTGACTAGGATAAGTATCAATTTAGTAATGTTAAGAACTTTCGGTCAGCATGACTTTAGAATAAGATTTATCTTGATTCTCTTTCTTATTCCGGTAACTGTCATGCTCTCATCTTTAGAAATAAACTCCTCCGATAAACCAACCATCACTCAAACTCTCAATTACAGTTCTTTGAGGTGGCCATCTCATGTAATTTTAAGTTTATTTTATAATTATATACATGTGATTTTTGTGATGAAATTAAGAGTAATTTCTCCATAAAACTTGTATCAAACATAAATTTTATTGTACATTATTCCATTAAAATTATGTTGACTTAGGAAATTTCTCACATTTGAATATTTGCATACAATGCTAAGAAGTGTTACTGGCCAGTTTGTACCAGAGTAGGATCTTAATTATAAGTGCCATAAATTATTAATGTCTAATAAATTGTGTGTTCATATTTCCGCACAGCTAAATACGCATAAATGGACTATGTAACTCTACAGTGCCCACGGGTTGTCGGAATGGGCCGGAATCGAAATTAACCCTCGTGCGTATGTATATGAGAGAACCGTGTAAATGTAGCCATTTAATGACATTAATATACATATATGTATAGCGAACACAACTCCCTCTAAAATTGACTAATATTTTTTTTGTAAATAGCAGTGCAACGTACATAATATGGTGGTTTAGATTGTCACGAGCAAAATACCCTTTAGTGCAGAAGATATATTGATGTTTGTAACAAATTAACGATTATTAAATCTAAAGAAATAATAATTTATTGTAATATACTAGTGATTTAGGCCATATGAAAAAAAAGGTTAAATTTAAGATTGACTTATTTTATTATCAACAGAAGGTCTCAGGTGAGATGCACGCTACAATATAGTAAATACTACTTACCAAAGTTCTATCGTAGTATCGGAGATGTAAAAGGTAGAAAGACCAAATTTGGTACATAGACTACTTTAATGTGCAGGTAGATCATGCTCAATTTAAATTTATGCCACGCCCCCTAGCGCCCCTGCGGTAGCTCCCATAGGCAAAATTGGCTGAAAATAGGTTATAGACAGAGCGTGCTTCTTCTTCTTCTTGCTTTGTCGCGTTTTGATTCATCTATCGATACAAGTTCTTTAGTTCGTTTAAGTGATTCATTATCGATCAATTTACTATGAGCTCAAGCTACGATAATAAATATTCGATTAGTGACTTTGACAAGCTGTTCAGCTGTATCGTTCGAGTTTCGTTTACTAGAATCAATTGGATTTCTGATTGATTTAGCATGCAAAGTGAAGATTTCTATAATCTCAAGGCAGGACCGGACTTCGCACAGGGTATCTTACGGTTGGGTGTGTTCGACAGTACTTTGATTCTTGTTTCTTTTGTTTTTGTGTTGTGCTGCAAATATGGCGGAATAATGCTGTATATAGATCGCGCATTGAAGCAATGGGCTCAGGCAAGCGTGTCCAATAAAGTGGGTTTCTCCACGGATGTGCGCTGCCCTCTCGTTGGTGTCGCATCGAATGTGCAATGGGGCGTTGTGTAAATATGTGCACATAAATATGCGTGATATGCATTAAAATTTATGCAAAAATACAAATTGCCCGCTGCCAAATGGGAATCTGGTATTAAAATTTTAAAAGAGACTTTAAGTTGGTCAATAGACCACGGACAATTAAATTCATATCTCTGGTAAACTTTATGTGTAATATATACACAAATGTCACAATTTTTTATCGACTGATATTAAATGCAAAATGTCATAAAAATAAAAATAATGATAACTGACACAATGACACTCTGGCAATCAATGAGAACAGCAAATATGCCATATGCACTAAAATTACTTCAATTTAAACCAATCCAAGTTTGAGTTTAGCTTATGCAAATTTTAATATTACAGGAACTACATGGATTGCTTGTCCGGACTCAGACGTGTTGACCCCTAACACTTAGCACGATGTACTTGATGATTTGTTTCCAAATATCATTGTTTCAGATCAATGCTATCCCAAACTCCTTAAATAAAATGTTTGATTTGAGCCTAAAGATACTTAACACCCGATTCTGAAAGTGTTGATTGACTTACCTGCCATGGTGCCCTGTGCTGGTAGTTAATATACTGAGCAGTCTTCCAGACTGACTGGTACAGGCCGTCACAACTTTTTATTAAGCTTTGAATTCCTTACTGGATGCCTGTGTGCCGTCTTGTGTTTCAATGACATCTAATAAGCCTGATTAACATTTACCATAAATAAACTATTTACATTGTCCGTTGAATCATGCTGTTTCCTTGACGTTTTTTAATCACCTTACAACATTCCTCTTCACGAAAAACTAAACAAATCCAATACCTTCAACAATACAGATAATTCCAAGTTATTTTTCTAATCCCAAGACTTTTGAGGTATTAATAGGTTAGGTAAGGTTAAGCCAGACGTTGTCGGGTACAGTACATAGGCTTTTGTTGTTCGGTTGCAGAGGTTGTTATGGCTTGCGGTCTAGAAAGAATTGTGAGTATTTCGCAAATTTTAATAGGTCTCCCGCCATGAGTTTAGATAACACATCGTAAGTGTAACGTAAAGTCCTTCTAAACATTTACATTCTTAACACCTCTTTACACTGAATTGTGTCGGTCATTGATTTGTGTATCCTTTTGGATGGAGGACAATTTTGTCAATTACTAATCGTGCTTTTTGTGTCCTGGGCTTCAAAAATCGCGGGTTAAAAGATTTTAACGATCCATATTTAACAAACATATTTTTTACTATCGTGGTACATCCTATTCTTGAATATGGATATTGTATTTGGTGTCCTCAATACAGGATTAATCAAGATAGAATATTTTCCGTACAAAAAGTATTGCTTCTTAATGTCTTAAGGCCGTCCAACTGGAACACTAATACATGCTTGCAATCTTATCGTAGTAAATTTTACTAATAAATTTTACACTCATTGAATTCTATTATATTGTATTTTTTATCTTCTCATATTTTATACCGACAAAATATTTGTTGTTATATTAGTTATTATATGCTCAATGTGTTGAATAAGTGTTCTCACATTAATTTACTGTCTAGTTACACAAAACCGTCTAATTGCAAATATTTAGCGAAATTGTCTTCTAAACCATAGTTATAGGGAAAATCATTCTTTCCACTATACATATTTAGATTATATTTCGTTTAATGCGAATATTAAATAACTTAACAAATTTATTAAATTTAGTTGAAATATTAAAAGAAAATTCAACTTAATTTAAAGTTCTTTTTGAAAACCCGATATAAAATGATTATACAATGTAGTATTAATTAAAAACTGGCCTTTACGCTACTGAATTGTTTGGCCCATAAAAAAAGAGAAAGAGCGAAAACACTTTAGTTGGAGGCGGAAATTGTAAACGCGTTACTGTCAAACCGAACGCATAATTGATTGAATTGTATTAACATAAAACAAACATAGCACAATATAATTAAACGGCTAAGATAAACATTGATATAAACACGACACGTTTTTCGCCGCTCCGTGGATTTTAATTCGGATTGTTCATTGAACTGTATTCACGCTGGAAACTAAGATAAACATATTCAATAATAATAATCAGATGGCAAACAATGCAATTTGTTTCTAAGCTCAGCATCCCACATTCCCGGTAATTAAAAATGTAACAAAATAAATAAACGGAAATGAAAGTGTAAATATTTGATCGATTTCAAACACGTCATCAAAATTTTTAAACTATGTTTATGTGTACTTTTATAGGTTCTGGGCTATAGTGTTTGCTTTGGTCATCACGCTTGATTAATCCTTTAAGTCCTTCAGCAATAGAATTACCAAGGAAAATCAATTAACAAACAATATAAATTAAATGGCAGTCAAATATTTACGGCGTCAATGGTCTTAGTTGTTTGATTTTAATTGTTTAGTTCAGTTGTTGATGCACTGAATAAAATGTCGATTAAAAAAAAAAGTGGTGTCGTACTAAGAGAACTATGCGGATTAATGACTTTATGATTTTAATTGAATTCGATGTGCATTTTATTAAATATTAAGTGACAACTTTAAAATAATCTATGGATAACGTATTTTAATTCTGTAGACGGCCTTTTATAATAAAGTATCCCAACTTTTTCTTTTCGCGTCTCTGTCTTTATTCTCTTGCTTAAGAACTTCATCTTCGATAGCTAACCATATCGACATCTTATGTTTACATTTATTCTTCTGCTGTAAATCTACTGTAAACTTGTTATTGGTTTTCCTACTTGGTAGCCTGCTTCAATTCTAGCCTACTTTAAAGTTAGAAGGGAAATTAATAAATCAGATGATTGATGGACAATTCCTATTATTCTTTGGTTGCACTTAACAAGTTTATTTTATAATCCATTTCAATGTGGAAATTGGAGGCAAGTTGAGCGAATAAAGAAATTTAGCGCTTTATTTTTAGTGAAAATACGTCAGGAAATTGAACATGAGCTGGAGTGACACGTTGCAATGTAGAAGAAGAGGTAAACATACGTCTAAAAGTTGAAAGACGAAATGTGAAAAAACTTCATTCAAAGAAAGCAACCGGGAAAGAGAGTTTCTCAACTGGATACGGGACAAGAATCGGCTTAATAGAACTAAGAAACACATCTACCTCTATATATTTTTGTGTGTATGCACTTCTACAAACTTAGAGAGCAGCTGTAGTTTAATGCACGTGGCCAGCTAAGTATGAGTTGAGATTTTTCAGCTATGGCTGTAGGACAACAAATACAAGGATTTAACACTTTCAGACATTTTTAAAGTGTTTTGAGAAATGCAGATTTATTTTTTGGCCAGAAATACTTTGGGGAGGTGCAGCTCCATGTAAGCGGATAAAAGCAAAATAAAACTCTTGCTGCACATGCAATTTTGGCGAACTCAAGCGACTGCTATATTCACAATCACACTCTGCGTTTCTTGTGCAAAAACTTTAAATTGCAATTCAAGTCAATTCTCAAACAATTTGGATGACAACAAATTGGAATGCCAAAGCTAAAAGAATTTACATTTACAATTTTGTTACTATAATACTGCGCAAATAATTTCAATGTGCATATGACACAATATTTTGCACAAAAGCAACACATAACAAAGTGCAGCTTTTCGAAACAACTTCAGAGTTATTTTAGCTGGAATTCATATAATTAAATAAAATGCTCGCTTGAAGCAGCTTGGGCAGGATTCAAAGGGAAAAATATATTACAAACTCGTGTGAAAAGCAACGAAATAGTTTATAAAATTGCTTAATGAATTAATTTTTAATTTTATTATCCATATCCCATCCCCATTGTCGAAAAGAGTTTTATTCGAAATATCTCAACCAAACTAACGCTTTGTATTACCTATAAGAATATTGTTATGCATTTTAAATTGTATAATTAAACTTGGTCAAGAACGGTAGACTATATTGTAAACCTCTGTTTGAACATATGCCAAAACAATTGGTAATTGGCTGCTATGGAAGCTTTTAATGTTATGAAAAATGTCAATTAAATCCTTCAATTTATTCTTTATACTTTTATTTGTTTTATGTGAGAGATTTATATTTTAAATTTAGGGAGAATTGAAACGTAATTGATTTGCATGCATTGTTCTGATTTCTTTCCTACTTACTTACTTTTTAGAATAAATTAAAGTTTCTCGGTCTTACTGCTAATAATTACCAAACTCATCTTACGCATATTTAAATTAGTTTATCGCGCGCAACTACCGTTAGTTGAAAAAAAATAAAAGATGCCTCAGTTGCTGCAATCATTATGCAATTATAAGCGTGACGAGGCTCGAGCACCGTTTGGCTGGATAATAACTACATAAAACTGTTGCCTAAGCAACCTGCTGCACAAAGTTACAGGGAGGTCCTGGAAACAGGATGCCAATTAAGTGGTGTCGGCGATGAAAACAAAAAATTGAACATGGAAGCACTCGCCGTGGAAGGGGCAACAATGGCAGACCGTTGGCTTCGCCTTTTGTCTTCTTTACGCGTTGTTGGCGGCTGTGTAATATTTTTCTTTCATTGCTCGTCTTGCAGCTTGCCGCTTGCCACTTGGCACTTGCCGCTTACCGCTTGCCTCTTACCGCTCACCGATGCCGGTTTCCGCTTGCTGCATGAAAGAAAAGCTCATAAAACTTTTTCAATTTCACTTTAATTTCGCCGCTGCATGGATCCAAAGCCTGAGAATGGGCCTTTTTTCTGTTTTCTTTATCTAGTAACAAAGGCATTTGATGCCTAGGCGTCGAGGGCGCTCTGTGTAGGCGTTTTAGTTGTATGAGAATGAAAATTCAATTATATGCATTACCTTACAGGGTATGTGGTGGGGTATGTAAGAATGGGAGTCTCATAAGCTTGTTGCAAAGATTTCGACACCAATTCTTGCTTGGCTCTTCGTTCTTGGCTAATGAAAATCGAATTAGCCGCTTTTTCCCGCGCATCAAAAAGTTTTTCCATTAAGCGTGAAAACTCCCTCAGCTCGTCATCTTTCTTGTACGTTCAATTTTACGTTTTTTACATATTTACACTTAGCAAATTTGTTTTATTGCGCAGCTTAGCACAATTTATAGTTCCCTATAGTTGTCCACATAAACTGGCGACGGTCACTTTGACCCATTCCTATCTCTCTCCCTTTCTTTACTTGTATCCTTATCTCGACCTCTTCGCTCACCTACAACGTTTAGCCTGAGTCTAATTTAAATCTTTGTCCCTAAGTGATGTTCCTTGTTGTCGGCCTTATTTCATGTTCTTAATACCACACAACACACTCTTAAGTTGTCCTCAATACTCTATTGCGGTTGCCCTCATCAAATGTTGGTCTTGCCATACACTTACCTAATAAATTTAACATATAACGTATGCGCAATGTATACGTTGTGCTCATCTAAAACTGTTTTGGGCAGTAGGTCCTCTACTCGTGATTCAATCGGTGATACTGATTTTGGGGTGGGATAAATCTGTTAATCAAGTTTCTTGATTTTTCAACCCGAATTAATCAGCTCATTAGGCCAAGACAACCTTACGTGTCAGTTCTAGTTACCTATGAATAACTCACAGCTGTTTATATTAATACTTAAGCTCTAGCTGTGAAATAGGTTATTTAAATGCAAGCAGTTGTCTTACTGGTAACGGCATGTCCAAGTAAAGCACAACGTCATCGCGTCATAAACATGAATAATTGCGTTGCTTAACGGTTGTTGAAAGCTCAGGGGAAATGCTCTGCTCATCTATGCGAAACATTCGACCGATAAGTGCATGTGAACTGGAAAAGCAAGGGAAGGGGTGAAGGGCAGCCGCACAGTTGGGTACATGAAAAGTAGCTTAACATTAGATAGAACTACATGCGGCACTTGTCGATGAACTCAAAGTCATTGACAGACATCAATAGATCGCAGTGCAGTGTTTCACTTCAATGACAAAAACAATAACTTTGAATTTTGAATTTATGTCCAAAATTAGAGAAAAATTCCCACTTTTTTTTTTATAAAAAAAAATAAAAAAAAATCCTGTTACACTTAATAATATTTAAAAATTTGCAATAATAATCTATTATACATTTTTTTGCCCTTTTCAAAAATATTACAATATCAAAAAACGCTACATTATTTTTAGCAGCACACTTAACTTTTAGTTAATATTCAATTATTTCATTTGAAATAATCTACCTTATTGATTTCCGTATCATGAATTCTTATTGTTTTTGCTATAAACGAAACGCTTATCAATTAAATAGAATAATTTTGCTGTTTGCTTTTTGACCCAGTGCTGAAAAAAAGTTCAGGGGCTTATTATATTTTTCAGAAGTATCGAGTCGTTATAACGATGTGTATGAACGTCTGGATCTCAGAGACTGAAAGCTGGAAACATCGAATTTGGAATGAAACTCCGTCTATATGCCAGACATGTTAAAGTTTTTAAAGAATTTTGCCACGCCCCTACAGCCCCAATAAAATGCGAAAGGACTAGTTCGATTTACACCGAACTGTCACTCTTGTATATCATGATCCTTTTATATACACGCTCAAAACGTTTGATCGGGGTATGAAAACCATAGTGCATGACTCGAGTAGACCAAATCGGTCGGTTGCTTTTATATATGAAAAATGCTAATTAGAATGCAATACAGTACTGTACTGTACAGTACAGTCGGATCGCCTAACTTTAGTCTTTCTTACAACATATGAAAAGAAATTGAAAGGTAATTAAAACTTTCATAATTTCAGACCGTATTTAGAGTAAGTTGGCATTAGTATAATCAAATATCCATTTATTTTCCCAGAACCTGGTGTAAATTCACCATAACCGCACACCATTTATATTTTGTTATGCATTTGGATATAAAATGTAACACAAGTTTTTCCAAAGGCTTATCTGGGCTGTAGTGTGACTGATTGTGTTATGTGCTTTAAATGAAACGAAAGCATGAGGATAAAGTTATTTCAATAAAAAGAGTGCAATACAGAAAGTTGGGTTTCAACTGGTTTTTTGCACAAATTTGAACAGGCAGAGATATTGGTCAACAACTAATAAAACTTTGAACTTGAATAATTTTTGGGCAAATACCTGACCTGCAAAGAGAGTGTATAAATATTTAAAAAGTTAAAAAATGTTACAGCACCAGATAGATGGATTTGTTTATGTAGATGTGTTTGTGTGTAAGCGGAAAAATAATACAAACTAATTGCTTGAAATAAAGTTTGTCCTTCAAAGTACGAATGCCACGAGTTCTATTCAACTTTTTACACTTTCATCTACTTTTTTACATCACATCCAAAAGTTGTGCAAATTGTGTGGAATTTATAAATTTTTTTACGTTTGCAACATGAACGAATTTTCTGTTTTTTTCGTAGTTCAAATTGGATTTCTTGTGCCAAACTCTGCACTCAATTTTGGTTGGGATTATCGCTGATGTGCAATAAAATGAAATGCGCTAAAAACTTTTTAACTGGACAAAGTCGTTGTCATGAAGTTTAGTGTGATGTACGATTCTTCTAATTCGAAGCTATGATACCCTGCAGTACTTATATGCCTTTTTCATTAAGGGGGGAAGCTGGAAGAAATCAATAGAAAATCTGTGAAATTTATTTAATGAAATACAACATTTATCGTGTGAATTAATTTTAAAATGAATGCTTTTCAGAATTTCTCCGAGGACGCCTTTTTTCCATAGCCTTGGATGTAAACTCCTTAATTAAAATACAAATTTTTCAGTTTCTACATAATAACAGCAAGAAAGAAACGTAATTTGGACTATTAAAAACGACATAAAATTGTTGGTTTTAAAAAAAAGCATACCTGCGAGGCACTACCGTCGAATGAATAATTTGGGCATTTAGACATTTTTGCCGGTATTCATCTTATGGTATGTTATTTCTAAGATCCTTTTAGGACAAAAAAAAATGTCTGTTGATAAAAAGCAAGGCAAAAAGGAGACAACAATATCGAGTGAGAAAATGCTACAGAGCAGGCCATCAACACCAAAATATTCGATAACAACGACAGCCCACATACAACACAGTTTCTAAATAGCGATTTATTTTCTCATATGTACATAAATACATAATAAATTTGTAACCCTTAAAAACAATATTGAGACGAAAATCATATAAATATATAACTTGATTTCCATTGCTAAAAGGCTTCCTTCGGTGGTGTCGGTTGTTGTTGTATATGGTGTTTCCTTAGATCACTTACTCTAAAAATGAATACAGCGGTCTATTGAGTTTGTCAGAAGCGAAATGTCCGTAACAGGTAGAAGAAAGCTTTTCCGACCCCATAAATTAACATGACTGAAAGAGTATTTATTGTTCGACTAGCCAAAGACAATCGTTTTTGCTTTTTATTTTCTTTGTATATCAGTTATTTTTAGTGCCATAGCACTATTTTTCCTTTTAAATTTCAATCAAAATACTTTCTATCTCTCTAGTTCACATGTAAATTAATATTAAATTTTAACAATTATTTTCTTTATATATTTTTTCTGTAATTTTTTGTGTTAATTGGGTTTTGGCTTCAAACTTCCCGCCCGATTTATTTCATATTTGGGCAATGTGACGTTGGACAAGCAAAGACAATATTTCTTCTGGGAATAAAGACAGCTAAGTTTCTTCCAACCATGATGTGATTGTCAAAAGCAAAGGTACAGGCGGCGGAGCTCTTTAAGTTTAACACCCGACTAAGAAACGAAAATAATAAATTAATTTAATCGATACTTTGTAAAAATATTTAATCTGTGGCATTCCGTTTAGGTTTGAAACACAAGCAAAACAAAATTATGGGCCTACAGGGCTGTGTTCTCCACAGCAGCTTCTCAAAGAATGGTTTCTTTCAATCCGATGTTGACTTTTGTTTGAACTTTTGCAATTCCAATTGCACCTGCAATTGACTATTTGATTCCAAAAATTCGAAAAAAATTTAAGTAATTTCTCCAATGGCCAAAGTTTGCTGCGCTGCTTACTTTAATCATTTTGTTTGAACTTCATATTTTCTTGTTTTATATCAATATTTTTAGACCCCGTACTCTAAAAAAGAGTAGAGGGGTCTATTAGGTTTGTCAGAAGCGAAATGTGCGTAACAGGCAGAAGGAGGCGTGGCCGACCCCATAAAGTTATATATATTCTAGATCAGCATCAACAGCCGAGTCGATATAGCAATGTCCGTCTGTCCGTCTGTCTGTCTGTCTGTCCGTCCGTCCGTATGAACACCTGGATCTTTTAAACTACAAAAGCTAGAGACACCAAATTTGGAATGAAAGTCCGTTATCTTCGCGAGCAGATCAAGTTTATTTCAAATTGTTGCCACGACCCTTACCGCCCCCACAATGAGCAAAAACCAGACACACCTCGAAAAAATTTACTTTTAGGCCAATAACTCAGTAACTATGGCACTTAGGAACACCATTTCTGGTAAACAGGTTGCTAGTGACACCCTTAATGCAATGCCATTAAAAATTTTGAGCTGCCACGCCCCTTTTCCCCACATCAGCTAAAAACTTTTACGCTTTAATGCCGTTTTTAAGGCACTTATTCATATAGTAGAGTGTTGTAATTCAACATTCGTATAGAGACATATAAAATCAAACTATTCTGAAAGTGGCATCAACATACTACCTTTAACAAAAGAGCTACTGCGTTAGAAAGTTTGTTATTTAACTGCAATATCACTTACGCGCGAGAGCGAGACAGAAACATACAAACATATGTTCGAACGTTCTCGATGCTTGTGTGGCGACAGCGCTGCCGTCAGACGCTGGCCGCGCCGAATACACACATATACATGCATAGATACGTATATGCATACATATAATTTCAAACGAATGTGTGCTTGTATGAATATTATGTAAATGCTGATAATCGGAGAATTCTTGAAAGTGGCGCGTGGTGCAACTGATAGTTAATTTAATTGTTAATTAATTTTTTTTAAATTTCAATTCTAAATGTACATTCGAAAATTTGAATTCAAATTGAATACAATTGCGCACTACCATGGGAGTACGGGGTCTTTTACAGTCGGCTCGATCGACTGTAGCCTTTCTTACTTGGTTTATATTAAAATTTGACTTGCTTTATGGGCACCATTATACTTGATCTCCCTGCTCATAAAATAAATCTATATGACAATTGGGAGGTTCCTCGCTCACACTGTATATTCATTGAAGCTGATTAGGCTTATGGCCTATGGAATCAATACTACCTTGACTAAAAAGTTCCCATGTATTATGTATAAAAATAACAATACCATATATTTGGTAAAAATCGACATTGTCCACTTCAAAGATGTGCCTACTGACTGCAACGCAAATATGCCAGCATTGACCCAGTTATCAAAGTCATCTTTGATTTATCTTGTTTGTTGAATTGCAGTCATTTCAGTGGACTCACAAAGGAAGTAAAGAGTACTAAACTCAAAGTAACTTTTACAAAAGATTGGGAAATTACTTTTAATTATTGATATTTAATATTAATATTTTTTATTGCGTCGGGCATTTGTTGAAAACGTTAATTTTAATTAGAACGAACCAAGACATTTATATTGAGTTATATTTTTGCTTTGTGAACACGTCTATTAGCAAATAAAGCAATTTCAAAGAGATTTAGCAACATAAATTACAAACGTTGAACGTTAGCTTCTTGGCGCCACGCCCATCTAAACAACCATTTATCCCCTCATCCCTAGCCGTTATTGCGCCGCCCTTTCTCATGCGCTCTGTGACCTTTTTGGCAACATTAAAAGTGATAATTTCTATCCTCAGAGAGCCACTTGCAAAGCTTTTATTATTTAATTTTCAAGCTTGTGCTAATAAATTAAACACAGCGTGTGGCAGCCACCCGCCCACTCACAGCCACGCCCTACGATGGCTGCTCTGCAATACTAACGAAACACAGCACATGCAAAACTACCAATAAAAAGTACGGCAACTTTAGCTGAAATCAAATTTGCCGAGTCTCTGTTTCTAGCTAGTTTGCAGCTTGGTGCACACATTTAAAGGGATTATGTGCCAAGTTCCGATCTGCCATCACCCAGCTCCCAGTTCCAAATTCCTTGGCCCAATGGCTTCTATATGGTTCGTTGCTCCTGACAGTAGGTTTGCTTTCCGCCCAGCTCATGAATGTATACATGCTTTGCAGTATGTGAAGCTCCATTGGATTTGGATTTGCAGCATAGCTGAAAATCGCAACTAATAAAAATCACGCAGATCTTAAGCCAAATGGTTAGAAAGCGGCGAACGATGCTGGCAGCAATTTAGCCAAAATGTTTTTATTCAATTACGCATGTGAATTATGCAAGCTTTACATGTAGATGAAGCCTCTTTTCCAAGACTCCTTCCTGCTCCTTGGCAAGGGGCAAACATTTAGAGTAGACAAAGTCTTGCCCCAATTTTAACTTTCTTTCTGTATCCTCTCCAGTTGAAAAGTTTTTTCTGTTTTTTTAAATTAAGCAGTTAAGTCTGCACCATGCATGCGTTGAAACAAGTAAAAAGCATGGAAATAAAATGAACGACTATGAAATGCTCTGTAAACTTACATACATCACACGACTTGAGTAAAATAGTTGAGATTCGTGGAAATAAATATAACTGAATATGTAATTCTATGATTTAAGTCGGAATTTATATATTTATGAATCAGGGACCGAACCAAGTTTTAGGTCGAATCGAACCTACAATTTTAGAACAATACCCTCTGTTTCCATGTCAGCTTGAATGTATGTATAAAGAGAGTTGTCTGGGAAGTATTCACTTATGTTATGCTTTAGCAAATTTGCATAATAAATCTATTTTCAATGGTTTTCTTTTCTGTGTGTGTGCTGCTTTTTATCTATCGTTCGTTTTCGAAATGTATATGTACCAATAGGAGCATTATACTAGGACTCGGTTCTTTAATGTAGTTGGCAAGCTATCTGCATATTTGGTTAACAGCTGTGCGAGAGGTGTGTGTGTGTGTGTATGTAGCCATATTTGTTTCACATGTAGTGCGCCATATATCCAACGTCTTAACCGCCGCTTAAAGTCCTCGTTATTGCCGTTTATTTACGCTTTCAGTTTCCAATGCGAAATAAAACTTTGTTTCTTCTTCCGCTGAAATCAATTTCGACACAGGTCTTCAGGGTTTTATGAAAACCTCCCTCTCCCTTCAAAGAAACTCATATTGTATAAATTATAGATATATATATTTTTTACATTTTTTGCAACTTTATTATTACTCAAACTTGTTTCCACTTCAAATCTTAATTTATTAAACTGTTGATTTAACAGTTATTCTTCTGCTGTTTTAATTGTTCTATTAAGTATTTTTTCTGTTTAATGCTTAATTTATTCCCACATTTCTAATGCAATAAATTTTAATGAATTTATTTTTTAATTATATCAGTTTGCTCTTTTTTCACTTCTTCAATTATGCAGTACACTATAAATATTCATACATATGTATACATGTACATTGGTTTTTGTGTCTGTATCTCGTTTGTTTTTCAATCTTTCTTTCTGTTTATTTATTTTTTCTATGCTTCTGCTAGTTTTACGTCATTACAATTAACTATATATATGTATATAATGTATGTATGTATGCATACACATAAGCTATAAAGTTTTACATATTTGTTTTTATTTTGTTTCTATAATTTGGGTGTACTGCGACTAAGTATGCTTTTCTTTCTTTTCGAATTGTATTTTTTTAGTTTTTTGTTATTTAAATTTGTTTTCATATAATATACAATTATTTTTCACATGCGCACAATTTAATTGTTGTTATGTTCTGTTTTATTTTAATGAGCTATTTTGTGTCTGTTTTTGCTTCTCATTTTAATTTTCATTAAAATTTTAATTTACATTTTCGGCTTTTGTTTGTAAGTGTGTACTAAAATTTAAAAATTAAATGTTTGGCAGGGTATATATTGCTGCACACATTCACTTCATTCAAATTGCATTTTAAACTATTTTTCTAATCCTCCATCCTCGTGCTCCCAACTAAAAACTGGCAAATTATAAATTGGGTCAGCAAATGAACTGTTTGAATTTGTAATGCGCGTTCCACTATGAAATATTAAACTAGTTACAGTAAATACCTGTTTAGACCCCGTACTTAAAAAAAGAGAGCAGCAGTCAATTGGGTTTGTCAGACGCCAAATGTGCGTAACGGCAGAAGGCAGCATTATGACTTCATAAAGTATATATAATCTTCATCACGATCAACAGCCGGGACGACATAGCAATGTCCGTCTGTCTGTCAAGAGCATGAGCCACATAATTTGGAATGAAAGCCCATAAACTTTGTGAGCAGATCAAGTTTGTTTCAAATACTAAGAAAACATTTTCACATCACCATAGCTTAGAAACGACTGAAGCTAAAGGGCACAAATTTACACATTATGTGTATGGTATCAATATAAATATTCTTACCAAGTTTGATCCGGATCGGACATGTAAAGCCTTCAGCTTCCTTAGGACAATTGGTCAACAATGAGACATTTATATAAAGCCAAGTACACCTAGTTGAGCTATCCCAACCAAACTCTCACATTCTGTGTACATAAAAGTTATACTTACCCTCACCGGATCGAACTACTTCGGCCTATAACTCTCATAGGACAAATCGGTGCATATTTTCATGAAAAATGCGCCCTAGAAAGAGTACGGGGTCTTTTACAGTCGGCTCGCTCGACTGTCACTTCTTAGTTGTTTCTGTTGTGTTTGTGTATTTATGGTATCTCTATATCTATGCAATATATATTTTAATAACAAAGTAGCTGCGTTCTTACAACTTACATTCATTTTTTGGATGTAATTTCAAAACGTTTAAAAGCGGGTTTTATGAAGGAGAGATGTTAATTTATTTATCCAAAACTCAAAGAGCACACGGAAGAACTATTGACCGTAAAATATATTTTGGTTTTATAGTGCTGGAAACTTTGTATGAGATTATATCATAATTGGGTCAATAAAGTTGTTGTTGTTTTTTAATTATTTTTACACAGCTTATAACAAGTGATTAATAGCTAGTATTATTTACAAACATATACGTACACATACAATTTTAATTCAGTCTTTGGAAGAATAACATTTATATTGGTTTCATATATTCATAAATATTTTCTCGCTTTTAAATATTTCATATGTTTAATGTCATTCTCTAGAATTTTTCTGAATAATTTCTTTTCTTTCGGTTGCAGACCAGTTAGTAAAGTAAATTTCAATATTGGTCCTACACATAATCTAACAACGAATTTAAGATTAATTCTCTAAATGAAAATTTTGTTGACTACCATATCCCCAATTCTCTGAAGGATCGAGAAATTTAATTAACAGGAAGTAAAAACAGACGTGTGCTAAGTTGTATGCTGGATTTGTTCAACGGTTCCTATTAAAGAGACTAACCAACAACTTATTTTAAATTTAACATTTTTATGTACAGTTCAATACAATTAATGTTTAAAATCAGCAAGCAACAAATTTTGCTAAACATTTACAGCAGACAGCAAAGTAACGCGAACTATGAATATTTGAGTTAACACAGATGACTGACTAATTGCATACCCACACTGACACCTACGCACACACTCAAACACACACACACACGCGCACACACACAGTTGAAACAGTTTTAGACTATGCGTTTGAGATCTTAGCTTATAGATCACATTTAAAACGCACCGTCAATTAATGTCACACTCGTAGCTCATCCATCAGCGGATGTTGCTGCTGTTGCGATTGTTGTTGTTGTTGCTGCTGCTGTTGTGCATGTTGCTGCGTTGAGGTGGCAACAATAACTGGCACAGTGGGCGGCGTTGGCACTGGTATCAGTCCGCCCGCAGAGGTCAGCACAGTAGTCATGCTTTGATTATGATGATTCTGCAGATGTTGCTGATGGGCAACGACGTGCTGCTGCTGGACTGGAGAGTGCTGCTGTGTTTGGGCCGCCTGTGTTTGCTTCATGCAGCTCTTCTTGGTGAGCGTGCCACACTGATTTCCCAGTACCTGCAACGCATGTGGCGGCGGTAACATACCACCACCTCCGCCTGCTCCCTGTCCCCCACCATCTTGCATGGAGGACTTCATGTGCTTAGGAGGCGGAGGAGCGCGGTGGGGAATATCGGCAAACTCTGGCGGGGGCAGCTGGTGGTGCTGCATGGCATGATGGTGCGATAAAATGGTAGCGGGATCGTTTTTTGCATGTATTGTCAACGTTTCCAGATCGCCGCATATGTTATTAGGCATTTGGCCGTTTTCCTGTCGCTTTAGTTTCGTCTGCGAACGAGGCTCACTCAGCCGCGTCTTGTCCCTCTGGTAGTAAACCCCCGCAAATATCAGCACGTTGAGTATCAGCAAGGAGCAACCAATGGCAATGGTCACACTCAACGCCGTCGAGTACGCGGCAAAACCGTCGCTGTCCTGTGATGCACTAGCTGCCCCTCCATGCTCCGCGTCCAGGATGTCTTCCGGATAGATTTTGGCTCCACCATAACGTGTGCCATTCCGTTGCAATGAGGACGAAGGTGAACTGAGGTTGAGTAGTGAGAACACCTGGTTAGTGAATATCGTAAAGTTTCCTATTGCTGCAGCGTTAGCGCCTCTGGAGGTGTATGATGGGTTTAGTGGCTTTATTGAGGCATCATTCACGATGTTGTTGTCCAGGTTGTCGTCGTCCTGCAGCTGGTGATGGGCGGCGGGTACGTTATCTCCGCCTGGTTTGTGCAGATCAGGTATCAGATTCAGCCAGAAGGATAGCCGATGTGCTCGATAATGATTCTTTAATTTCGGTTTAGTGTCTAATTAAGGGAAGTAAAATTATTTAAAATTTGTTTTAAAATTCGTAACAAAAATAATATTCATACATATTATTTATAAATGTAAAATAGAAAATATCGGACTCTAAGCTTATTCAGCTAATGGACTTTTTAAGTTAAATGTAAACAAATTTAACTTTCATTTAAATTTTACCTATCTAAAGGTTATTGTGATTCCAAGGAACAAAAATAAAATTTGTATGCAGATTTGCCGAACAAATTGCAACAAACGTTATAGTAGTTGCAGGCGGTCACTTAAATATTTTTGGTCATATTTAAAACTTCAACTCTTTTAACAACTATCCTTAAGGAACAATCGGTCAAAAATATGTATGCTCTTATAATGAATTTGTATGGAAATGTTCCATGATTACCCCAGCTATCTTTTCCTTTCACCCAAACGATTGCACTAATCTTATTATTTATACCCCATATTTAAACTGAGTAAGGGGAACCCTAAAGTTGCGAGACGACTATACAGTATTCTTTCCTGTTAATTATTGAATTTACTGTAAAATAGGTTCAAATAATTACCTAAATTCAAATATTTCTTATGCACGCTCTCGTATGCCGTCCACTCAATGGTTTTGTATCGGCTGCGTTCCTGTCGACTTCCGTGTTCCGTTTCCATTTGTTCGTTTGGATTGCTACATTTCGGTGTTAAATGTGGAAATCAAATAGTGGGTTTAAGTTAATGGATGGAGGTTCAAAATGCGATGCTCGGTAAACAGGTTGATTGACCGCAAGCGCAATTATCACTTACCCAGTACGCACAAAGTTAGACCAATAGAACATGACTGCTTCCGATAGGCTGGTTTCGGTTTTCGTGTAGTTCCGAGCAAAATGGTTTAAGCCACCGACAAGGGGTGCACCAAAGATGTATGGTAGGTCTTCTCCATGTATGCAGCCCTGACGCTGGAAGTACAGCGTTTAAATTATTGTTGAGCTCATATTCGAAGGAGAAATCTTAATAATTTCAGCATACCTGTGGATAGTCCCCGAATCGCGTCTGGTAGTCAAAAACGTAGAGATAGGAGTTTCGATGATCCGCCGAATGCAAATCGACGGTCTGGGCTGCCGGTGCAACTACCTGAGCATCACTTAAAGCCTCCAAAGTCTCATCCCTGCAGATGAAAGACACACATTGACAAACATAAAGTTATGAAAAAAGTGTTATAAGAAAATACACTATTTTCGGGCTATTTGCAAGGTTGAGTTACTCTCAACTATGACACTAACAAGCCACTTCAAGTGCACTCGTCACAAATGTTTCCTGTCCCTCGTTCCTTTATGTCCCCCTTATGCAGATCCATTTCAGGACTCCCAAAGTTTGTTAAGCCTATTTTAGGAAAATATTTACTTTTGCGACTGATTTTTAGCATTTTACTTTTATTTTATGCTCAATTTGTCAGATTTTCTTTATTTTTTTTCTATTTGTATTTTGTTTATGCATTTGATATGCAACAGAGCAAAATTTGAATAAAAACCATTTGCTGCATTTGCATACATATATCCGTAGCTGCAGAGCAACAGAAATAAAAAGTCCACTATTTTGTTTCCTATTATTTTATACGTTCACATTCATACACAAATATAAAATGTTGTAGAAAAGTAAACAAAAAGAATATTCTTTGTCAGTGACAACCAGTTTTGTTGTCTGTCGGCAGAGCACCTTTGCACAGACAAAATTGTACAAAATGTTTGATAGTTTATATGCATAATAAATACTTCATTTTGAATCTTTGTTGATATAACCAGTGCAATTTGGATTTAATGCATAAGTCATTCATACTGTTCAATATTGTTTTTTTACACGCCCACTTAAGAGCGTTCTATATTCATGAAAAGTTAAAACGTATAAAAATATCATGATTAAGAATAGAAAACTTTTGTGTTAGCTATATCAATCAAATTTACATGTACTGACCAAGTTTAATATAATCGGGACAACTACGGAAAACGGCAACTAGGAAACTACAAATTTCCTGATTCGACTGATTTGGCGTATGTAAACTACAGGATATAGTTTAATCCAATAAGGATTTGACTTTGTAAGAAAAGTTTTAATTAGCCCCAACGGGTATGCTAACGTCACGAATCGCACAATTTTTTTGTGTGCGATGCATTTTCATGTTCACAATCCTCGGGAAAATTTGCATCACTTACAACTGTAACTTTAATAGCCAACAAACGCTTACTACAAAGATTGAACTGTTGTTTTGACTTATTTTCAACAAGTAACTTGATTATGGGGACCTTCTCATGGATTGAGTCATAGAAAGTATATTAAACTTTCATTCTGAACTTTTTAAAGACGTTCGTTCTTTATCTGATGATGCATAATAAACAATTACCCAAAATTTTGATCAGAAATTCCAATGAAACCAAACCTTCTTTCCACTTTGGTTCTCTTTGAATGGCAATTTATAGAATAATCATTTGGAAGTTGTGTGTATCCTTAGACAAACACACTTCATAATTATTTGCATAAAATTACTTTTTTTGTATTATAATTTAATTTGATAAACTCGAGTCTTCAATTTATAATTTTCTAACTCTGGGCACGCAAAATGAATATAAAGTATTTTCTGTGAGAATATTTATTTAACATGTATTTGTAGTGAGGTATGTGAGACTTTGAATACTACACTGCAGCCTTCCAACGAGCTAAGATGAGTACTTGATACATAGATGAAGCGTGAATCGTTTGCTGCTTCATTGCAGACAAGTTTACGCACGTCTGCACAAGGGCAACATCTTTTGCCTGACTAGCCTGCTGAATAGGACAGAAAAATGTGAAATATGACGAATACTTAGCTACGTGGGCGTAGGCCTGGCAATCAATATGTTGGGGAAGGGCTAAAAGTATATTATGAAAGTTTTGCGTTCAATGATCTAAAATTCAGTGAATCAACAAATACAATTTTTAGTAAATTCAATGCTATGTCAACATGCATTTATTTATGCAGTGTTCAAATATTGTTTTTGGTCTGTCGATATAAACATAAATGTAGAAAAAAATCAAATCAAATCATTTATGATTGCACATATGCAATTTCATATCACTCTTGCGCCAGGTTGCCAGACAAACCAATACATCTTCGGGATGGACATGGACTGAAGTACATAAATTGAATTTAACATCGAACAGCGAGTATCGAAAATCGAATATTGAGTACTGAGCATTAAGCTTTTTGCATTTGCCTGGGCCATTATTTATGAAGGCCGACAGAGGGGCGGACACAGGCATAAAAATTTGCATTTCACTTGCCATAAGATTGAAATCAAGAATCATTTAAGCCGCTTTAATTGAAAACTTCTCTGAACAACAACATCTGAAGTGTATGTGTGTGAATGAAGTAAGGGCCTGTCACAGATCGCATTTAATTAAGACAGAAATATTTATTTGGCACAAACATTCCCACCATGGGATAGGGGATATTACAATCAGAGCCGTTGGCAATCGGTTTACTACGTTGCCACCCACAGGCAGTTTGCAGAACAAACGCAATTACTCACCGGATATTAATTGGATGCTGCACTGGCCTCTCCCAGTCGGTGTATTCATTGACAATCGTTGCGAATATCTCGTTCAAATGAAATGTGTACGTGTTCCGAACGTAGGCCTTTAAAATTCTCGAGCGTCGATCCGCCTCGATTCCATATTGCACGTCTCCTGAATTGAAGCTGAAAAAGGCTTCAGCACGTGTCACTCCCGCCATCAAGTCGTATCTGGAAATGAGAGAGTGCGTAGGCTCGTGATTATTTAAGAGTAACAAACTCCTTTTAAGGTAAAAGGATTTCGGTCATATGAAACTAAAATTATGGAACCCTTAAAAGATCCTAAAATGCCAGTTTAACAGAATTGAATGATTGTCTCTTCCCTCAAATTTAAAAAAAAACTTTTTTAAATAATAAACTATTTAACTTAAGCTAGTTGCTAAAAGTTTACTTCATTCTTTCTATATTAATAAATCAAAATCTTAGTACAATATTGAATTACTTGTGGTTTCTTTGGCATCATAAAACTCGTCTTATGGTAGATTAAATAGTTTCTGTTCATGTGTTGATAAAATTTCATTCAAAGTAAAACAAAATTCATTTTGTTGTGAACTTAAATTTCTGACATCAAATGCACTTGCCAGAACTCAAATTTCATTTAAACGTTCACAAAAGAGGAATAAATCGATTTCATGCGGATCCAGTAAGTAAGAAACAGACACACTATTCTAAAGGATTTAATATTCTCTTATGTGCATAGGGATTACCAAGTATCGCTTACAGTTAAGCAGAAAACTAAAAAGGTGTATTCTTTTCATACTTCGGCATTTAAATAACAGTTTCCGTTGCCAACAATAACCAACATAGCCATTTATTTGCTTCTTTAATTCGCATTCAGGCATTTCCCAGTTAGCGTGGTTCTTTGCACTTGCCAATTTCATCAATCGTATCTAAAATCAGCCTTCAAATTTATTAGGCCTGTATTTCTTTAAAAATACAATTCTTCATATAATCGCAGCTTTTCTCAACTTAATGCAGTGCTGAAGTACTCACTGATTATAAAAACAATATGCAAAATAATTTATACACTTTCATTGATTTCAAGAATTCAAAAGGTACAACTCAACTCAACAGATTAAAATGAAAGAAGGTGTAGTAAGTACTACTTAGTTGTTATTTAAATAAAAATTACCGAATACGTGGTTATCTAATGTTAAATAATCTCAATCGACCATAGACACAGAAGTATTACCATTTGGAAACAAATAACTGAAGTGGATGCCTCCTGAAGATTGTGGGGTGAATCTTCTATTCGCGACTTTTTTTAAATATTAACCAGAACAAAACCTAATATAATTACTAATATTGTATTTTCTGTATGATTTAACCTGTTGTTCATTACACATCTGTAATAATACTTAATATTAGATTTGCCTGGATTAGCCAGTTGTTCTTTTAGCTTCGAATCAAAATTTAATCGATTGTGTGATACGTGTGCCATTTTTGGAATCGCAGCTAATTAGCTGCTAATAATATAAATTAACAATGCAAAATGAACCAGCACAAAGTGAATAAATCAAGTGTCGGTGCCAAAACAATGGGCTCCGCCCACCGCCTCTCTGCCACCTCTGTAACGTCAGCCTTTTGAGTTGTAATTGTATTGCAAAACGCAGTCGCACATTTGCGTGGTTAATGTGCATAAATTAATAACAAGCAAATACGTGCGTGCGATTGCATGTGTGTATGTGTGTGTTTGTGTGTGGGTGTGTGTACATGTGGTCAACATGATTCATGTGGAAACTCAAAGCTTATCGTTCCCTAAGCTGACGCCATTTTCAATGTTCGCCGCGGCGAGATAAAATCTTTTTGGACGCCAACAACGCACGCAGAAGTTGGCAAAGTCGCAACTTTAAATTAATTAAAAAACATTTCATACTTTAAGGGTCTCTCACTGCAGTGTGTATATAAGTGTGTGTGTGTGTATGCGTGTTTGCGGACGAATGTTGTATGTACAGTATGTTTGAGTTAAGGCAAAAGTAATACAACATTGGTAGGCGGGCAAGCCGAGTTGAATCGAGCCGAGCCGAGTCAAGCCAAAACCAAAACCGCAAAAAACTTACCTTGACAACTTGTTAATGGCAGTTTTTCTCATTAATACTGCATTAATTAAAAATGCCAACACACGCGCATGTGCGTGAGAGTGTGTGTATGTAGTTGTACGTAGGCATTTGTTAACGGCGTCAACAAACATGTCAGTTCACAAGTCAAAGTCGCCATCAGTTGGATCAGCAGCGGCATTTGCGTCGATATGCAAAGAAAAAAGAATCAAAAATAAAAATATTTTATATTTGATTAATACAAATGTGATTGAAGAGTGTTTTATTTTAATTGTTCGTCTCGCGTCTGTCTTTTTATTCTTTTGCTTAATAACTAACTTCTTCCTCGATAGCATACAATATCCATATCATGAGTTTACATTTACGTTATGCTTCTCCTGTTAAAATATTGTAAACATAACATTATTGGTATTCCTACTTGGTAGCCTGCTACAGAGTGTTTTTTTGAGGAACATATGATTAACTTGATTGCGGTTTTCACCTGCTCTTTGCTTGCATTTGCTTAATGAATAGTGGATTAATAAATAAATTCTACTCAAAAATAAAATTATCTTATTGAGTATAGACTAAATTTTATGTTTTAATATATAGAATCATTAACTGTTGAGTATGAAATATAAACTTATTAAGTAATCGACAATAATTAGTGTCAATGGTCTTGTATTGGTTTAAGACTGAAGGATTTAAAAGTTCTAAATTTCCAACCAATTACTCACCGATATTCTCCAACTGACCAGGAGTACCCCAGCCACCAGCTGCAGCGATTCCCGCCTCGCCACCAAGGCCGCTGCCGGCGGCAGTAGAGGCCTGAGCCTGTGCCTGGGCAGCAGGGGAGCCGGGGGGAGGTGGCACATAGTCGCCACCATCGATGACAACACCATCGATGCTGGGTCCGAATGCAAAGCCAAATTCTGGAGGTCGTATGGGCACACTGAGTAGCTGTTCGAGAGTCTTTTCCCTCAGGCATTTCATCAGATGAGCATGTGGCAAGTCGGAGGCGCAGTTGACGTGATGTGCCACAATGGCAGCATACTTGGCAGGGTTGCTAACCAACGACCAGGGCGCCAGACCGGAGCCGGACATGAGGATAGCGCGATTGAAGAGAAGGCCTGTAAGAGTCGACCTTGTGGTTGATAGCCACTCTGGATGTGTGTCACATCTTTTTGCACTTACCCTCGGGCACTGCCATGGATGATATTAAAAAGTGAACACAGGCTGCACCAGTGCCATGTCCTGCCAGTGTGATGCTGTTTGCATCCCCGCCAAAGGCAGCAATGTTCTCCTTTAGCCAGTGCAAGGCCGCAATGATGTCCATTAGCCCGTAATTGGCCGGCAGCTTTGAATAGCGATCTGTGTTGGCATTTAGAAAGCCTGAAAATAGTTGTGGTACAATTGGCCAATTGGACAAATGACAACATAATTTATCAGTATTTTCTTGCGCATCGATTAGCCATCGTGTGGTGCAAAATTAAAATTTAATCGAGTCTGTTCATTCATAATGTCTGACACATGTAAATACGTGTACAGTCACGCGTGCAAATCATGATGTCAGCACATCCGTTTCCGCAGCAGCAATAGAATTTATAGAAGATACCGCCAGAAAATTAGGTCACTCGTATTAAATGTGCATTTTAGTTTTCACAGCGTGTCACATACCAAAATAGTTATTTTCAGTTACATATATTATTTTAATCAACTCTAAGGTTGGCTTTGTAAATATTTAATTTTTTCACAAATAATACAAAATTAAAATACTTTGGTCTATTTGTGGTTTAATTTAATTTTCAATATTTATACAAAAAAATTTATATATTGGCCGCGTACTCAAAAAGAATACATTTGTTTAGTAGTGATGTTAGAAGAAAATATGCATAACAGGCGGAAGGAGTCGATATAGCAATGTCTATCCAACTGTCTATCTATCCGTATAAGCACCCGAATCTCAAAGACCATAAGAGCCGAAGCCACCAATTTTATGAAAGTCCGTCTCTTTCGCGATCAGATCAAGTTTATTATTCTCTGTGAAGGTTCTATATTGCGTTTACCATGACCGCCTGTCCGTCCATATCTAAATCTATTTCCAGAACACCTTAACTTGGAAACTGTGCACTAAAACTGACGGGGCCAAAATCATTTATTATGTGAATCAGACAACTATATCCTATCCCTGGGCCAAATCGGTCGAAAGTAGGAAATTATTATGTTTATATTATTATTATAACCATCCTTATCAAGCTAATCGGCTTAAAATAGGTTATTTCTATGGAACAACTTTGTGATCTCATAACACTCACTCATTTGGGATAAATTCTCTATACTATAAAGTTTATTGGAAAGTTCCAGATAAAGTTTATTTGAAAGTTTTGATAAAGCTTAGATTATGCAGAGCAAGATACAGTGAAACCTCTCTTATTTCTCACATAGCTAAATGCAGATGCTTCTACTATTGCTGTAGCCAACGAAAGTGAACATTAGATCTGGCATATTAATTGCAATAAGCTTTAAAAGTATTCCGAAACACTTACCCAATACTCCAAGGCGATAGTTTATGGTGACCACCAATATCTGGCCGTAGCTCGCTAGGACTGAACCATCGTAGGGATTTCCACTATTCCACTCGTATGATTCGCCGTGCACAAATACTAGAACTGGATATTTGGCGGGACCTGCCGATGAGGAAGATGAGGATGAAGACGAGCTGCCGGAACTGCTGCCAGAGCCCGTTGAGTCCCGAGAACCAACTGAAAATAATTAAAGATAGAAAAAAAATAAATAAATATGTTGGTTGTCGCAGACAAGTTTTCAAGTGCAGATAATTGCTGGACAAATAAATTGAACGATGCAAAGTAATTTGAGTAAATTTACATCAAAACAAGAAATAAATAAATACAATCCTATGGATAGCTGAACTGTTTGTAATGGTGGCTGCATTTTATTGTTATTGAGTTAAGGATATTTCGAATAATAATATTCAGTAATTTGCATTTAAATGCACAATGTAAAGCTCTTCCATTTCAGACAAGGGCCCGCTCGAAGCTAACCCGCTGGCTATTAATCAATATTGACATGAATGTCTATGAAAATAACCCAATACCTGAAAGGGTTGCTCCATTGTCTCGGATGGAGAGATAAAAGTCAATGTAGACAGCGCCATGTGCGGATTTTTTTGCCACAAAGCAAAAGACAAATGAGTATCTAAGCGGCAAATAAGCAAGAAAGGAAACATCTCTTTTTCAAAAGGCAAGCCCAACAAGAGGTTGAAGTGGGAAAGTCATCGATGACTTAACGCACTTTGCTTATAGCCTGGCCACGTGGCCGAGTTAAGTATGTTTTATTCGAAGGAAGCAATGAAATCCATCCGGATAGTCAAAACATTGCCAGAAGTGTAGAAAGATTGAGTAGATACATGGGATTAGTTATTCAAAAATAGGTGAAGATTTACACATTTTAAAGGGACTGGCATTCAGTTTAAAATACCTTTAGTCATCCTTTTCAAGGGTTCTGGGCAAATTAAATTTATCTAATAGTTTAAAATTGAAATTGATCAAAATACATTTATCGCAGTTTCAAAAATGTATCTGGTGCGGACCGTTGCAGCATCTTTAGCAGATACATATCCATGTGTCTGTAGCTGAGTGCATGTATCTGCACAAGTCATCCTTGCCACATGGGAGCTCGAACAAAGGCGCCAACAATAAAAATAACAAAAGAAATTTTTGTATGAATTCTCGGTGCCTATATATAAAACAGTTTTTTTCTTTTTTTTGGTTCCACTCTCCTTTTTTGCTTTTATTTTGATCGTATATATATACTAAATATAGTATATAGTGGAACAAAAGAACTTGCTTATCAAAGCGGAAAAAGAGTAGTGATGGATGAGGGGAGAAATAGGGAGGAAAGGGCTGCGAATGTGGCCATTGCTGGAAAAGCGGCAAGAGTTAGAAGTAGCAACGGGCACCATGCCCAGGCAAGGAAAGCGAGTTACTGTGTCACTGACTTTTATAAATAGCGCCAACAATGACACGAGTCACAGACAATGAATGCCACAAACTCAGCCTGCTACATCTACTTGCCTAACTCACATGCACCTCTCTCTGTCTTTATCGCTCTCGATGTTTATTTCTCCTTCTCTATAGCTCGTCATGGAATCATCAGCGGAGTGAATCCAATGTCAATATCTATTTTAGGTCACAACTCTGAGTCAGATTCGCACGTCGCAATGAGCTTTATTCGCTAA
This sequence comes from Drosophila arawakana, assembly GCA_018151165.1. Taxonomy (NCBI): domain Eukaryota; kingdom Metazoa; phylum Arthropoda; class Insecta; order Diptera; family Drosophilidae; genus Drosophila; species Drosophila arawakana. Next base: position 1,645,765 of record JAECWX010000455.1, read on the forward strand.
CAAGTTTCCAAGTGGTAGCTTAGCGATATGGTTGAAGCCACAGAATCATGACAGGGTTGCGCATACTAGTTAAGGTCATACAATTCCAGAGCTAGAAGAAAACTTTATACATAAACCTAGTTTTAAACTCTGTAAGCTAAAACCAAGTTTGTGGTTTCTTTTATTTACCTAGATATCAAACCTATCATCGTATGAAGGTTAAAACCTTCTTTAAAGTAATCGTTTGATAACTAAACACACCTATAAGTAGTTTATGGCTTTACCAAGTAAACATCTTTAATTATGGAAATAAAAAGAAATTAAAGATATTGAGTCTTTGTCGTGCTCCTCATATAATTTATTTTCATTCCGCTAACGCTTTTATAATAATCTTTATATTAGCGTTGCTATTTCTAGTAATATTTGTTTCATAATAATTGTTTGGTAAGACCAAAATAATATCTTGACACTGCGAGTCTAAAATCAAAGTTGAGTTTTAGTTCTACTCTAAGAAATGTATTTCAATCCGATGGGACAATTGAATTATTACTATTAAATATTTAACTCATACTAATCTATATATATTGACACTTCATTAATCCAATTTAATTCAGATATGATACTTCCCCAAACACATAGATTGTTCCGATCCCATCAATGTCAAGTTACTGTCAGCTTTGTATGGCATATTAAGAAAGCTAACGAGTTGTTTTGTGCCATTTTTACTGGGATGTAAATAAATAATTTGATTCGCTTTACAAATGAGGCGAGAAATTACGGTAATTTGAGGGCAAAGGTTTAGTTACCACGCTACATGCAAACACCATTTAAAACTTGAGTTTAGTTTCTGCTTCCCTGTCTCCCCTCGCAATACCCGAAGACAGAAGCCCCAAGCTAGTAGCGCGAAAGCCTGGTTAAAAGTTTTTGATGCCATCTCAACATTCCGGGTCTGACAGTATGGTGACGTCTGTGTACTGTTTGCATGTCGCTGCACCCATGGGTGCTAGTTACCAAAAAACTTTATGGCAGTTCCGAGAAGTCAGAACACACACATTCACACATCTAGAGAGAAAAGTTTCCACGCCCCTTGTTCTGTCCCGCCTACCCAATGCGCACAAAGAAGCGACAACTGTCTTCAATGTTGCCTAAAAACTTGTCAAATAGTTTCTAGCCCCCGCCAAGTTTGCGCATAATTTCTGAAAATGTAAATATTTTGTACAAATAAATGCATAAACATAGTGTGGGTGGGGGGAGTGGAATACAAATGGCAAGACAACAGCAAACTGGCAAAAACTAATGCGACTTTCGGGGCCTGTTAATAAGTTGAACATGTTTTAATTCACATGTACGCGTGTCGTCTCCCTCTTCTCCCCGCTCGAGCCTATATACCCACCAAGAGGCAGGATGTTGAGCTGGGTTTCCGTTTACCAATTGCCAGTTGTTATTTTCTTGCACCCACTTTCGGGGCAGAGGGCAAAGAAAGACAGGGCATCGGGGTAAATCAGTGAACAGTGAATGTCAAAATATATACACTCTTTGCCTGCTGTTGAAAGTTGTCTGTGGAATGCTAAAACTGCACCCTTCTTGCCGCCCAGGGGCATGTCTTTGCAGCAGTCAAGCTGTCAGGTTCCGTGTTATTTTCGACAGGCATAAATTTAATTATATTTGTGGCCTACATCTGCATACACATCAAAGTACTTCTGTACATTTGATGTGATTTCTAATATACCGGCAGTTTAATTGTTTTAACAAATTAAAATTCCCTAATCATCGAAAAATAAAACAACACTAATTTAATATTTTGTAATTTGTCTGCACATTTATTAATTTTTTTGTAGAGTTGTTGGACCTTGTCTGTTTTACTGGCCGACTTTAAAATGTATGTCAATGACTTATTGAATCGAAAGATGTGTAGTCTAAGACTAGTAAAAATCAATATTCCGTAGACAATGCTTAGTCGACATTTTTGTTTCTTTTGTATTCAAGTTGTCTTCTCTCTATTTTCTCCTCTTTTCTCGAGAAAACCTATTTCATACAAAAGCTCATTACTAAAAGTACTACTTGCCACCACTCTTCCATATATTTGTGTCGAATAAACAGAATGAATATAAATCATCATTTTATTGAGAGCAACGATTTTTATTATTATTATGAGGACGAGTTCTTTTCTGGAAAAGCATTTAACTTTTTAGAAAAACTTAGGTACCACAAAATATCCCTTTCGACTGATTACTTTCAGCAGCTGTATTACAATAAAGTTTTACAGCTTCCTCCCTCAGCATTAACCTTAGAAATCTGTTAAAATCTATAGTACAAATCTACTTTTGGTGTGCAGATCTGCATACCCATACATATTGTATAAAATTTGTTGGAAAAATACAGGTTTTGATAAGATATATATTTGTATTTCATTTTTTGAGAAATTTGGTAAATATCTGTTTCTGTTAAAATATTAAAATATTTAAAAATTTATATTTATAGTAAGAGTAATAAAAATATTTCTGATTAAACCGTATTGTATGCCATAACAGGAGTTAGAAGTTAACCATGTTTGTCGTTTAGAACACACCAAAATAGGACTGTTTTGCCCAATAATGATTATTATAGCCGTAACAAGCATAAATAACTTTTTACGAAACAATTTCCGCACGAAACTTTAATTAGCTGACTACAAAATCCATAGATCTAAACACCAGCAGTAGATTAAGTTATTTTATTCCACATGGTGGCCAAATTTCATACAGATCGAACTACTATATTAATCGGTTGAAACTTATTTGATGTATATTTGTATTATCTTTTAAGCAATTTCAATAAAATTCATACAGAATACTTTTGGTATTTTTCCCATCTTCTAACTAAATTTCAAAATGGGTATTTAATCTTCGACTAATCAAAATAAAATAGTTTTATTAGTTGTTGACCAATATCTCTGCCTGTTCAAATTTGTGCAAAAAACCAGTTGAAACCCAACTTTCTGTATTGCACTCTTTTTATTGAAATAACTTTATCCTCATGCTTTCGTTTCATTTAAAGCACATAACACAATCAGTCACACTACAGCCCAGATAAGCCTTTGGAAAAACTTGTGTTACATTTTATATCCAAATGCATAACAAACAAGTAGGAAAGGCTACAGTCGATCGAGCCGACTGTAAAAGACCCCGTACTCCCATAGAAGTGCGCAATTGTATTCAATTTAAATTTAAATTTTTGAATGAAATTTAAAAATTTTAATTTTATATGTACTTTTGAATTGAAATTAAAAAAAAATTAAATTAACAATTCGCATTGCCGCAACTCTATCAGTTGCACCACGCGCCACTTTCAAGAATTCTCCGATAATCAGCATTTATATGTATGCATGTATGTATGTACATATGTGTGTATTCGGCGCGGCCAGCGTCTGCCGGCAGCGCTGTCGCCACACAAGCATCGAAAACGTTCGAACATGTGTTTGTATGTTTCTGTCTCGCTCTCGCGCGTAAGTGATATTGCAGTTAAATAACAAACTTTGTAACGCAGTAGCTCTTTTGTTAAAGGTAGTATGTTGATGGCACTTTCAGAATAGTTTGATTTTATATGTCTCTATACGAATGTTGAATTACAACACTCTACTATATGAATAAATGCCTTAAACATGGCATTAAAGCGTAAACTTTTGGTTAATTCTAATGAGAAAAGGGGGCGTGGCAGCTCAAAATTTTTAATGGCATTGCATTAAGGGTGTCACTAGCAACCTGTTTACCAGAAATGGTGTTCCTAAGTGCCATAGTTACTGAGTTATTGGCCTTAAAGTAAATTTTTTTCGAGGTGTGTCTGGTTTTTTGCTCATTGCGGGGGGGGCGGGAAGGGGCGTGGCAACAATTTGAAATAAACTTGATCTGCTCGCGAAGATAACGGACTTTCATTCCAAATTTGGTGTCTCTAGCTTTTGTAGTTTAAAAGATCCAGGTGTTCATACGGACGGACGGACAGACAGACAGACAGACCGACGGACAGACGGACAGACGGACATTGCTATATCGACTCGGCTGTTGATGCTGATCAAGCAAGAATATATATACTTTATGGGGTCGGCCATACCTCCTTTCATGTTATCGTTTCTGACATATCTAAGTATGGGCCCTCTAACTCTTTTTTAGAGTACGGGGTCTAAAAACATTGAAAATGTGCATGAGTACAGGGTCTTTTAAAGTCGTCGCTCTCGGCTGTAGCCTTTCTTACATGTTTCAAATAAGCCACTTTTAAAACTGTAGGTGTTTTAAGATCACATACTCAAAAACGAGTACAGAAGAAGCGAAATTTGGCAAAAGGAGGCGAGGCCGATCCAATGAAATATATATGTATATTCAACGAAAGTTCGTCAATGGTGTAACACACCAAGTTTTTTTTAAATTTTTATTTTCAGATTCATCTTTAACTGATGTTTATAGTAAGTTTTAAGAAGTAAGTCTGCATTTATATTTGAATGTATACCAGCATTTATTATACTTTCAAGTCAGTTATACTAACTTTGGTCAAAGGAATAACAAACAAATTTTGTTGCACAGTGTTTGACTTATTTGAACAAATGTGAGTGTAATCATATGTGTGTATAAGTGTGTAGGTGAATGGACTGTTGAATGGAAAAGTCATGGAAACTTTCGGTTTACTTTCAACTCTTGAACAAATTTAATGCAAAAGTTTGCCTATGTCATATATAACATGCGTTTACTTAACTGAATATCCAACCGAATGTACCAAAAAGTTTTGAATGTTTGAATTGCTTTTATTTCTCCGTCGATTTTTTCTTCTTTTATATCTACATGAATGGAACACGATTAAATTTGTTCTTAAGTATTTTTCTCAACATACTCAGCTTAAACATGAAAGATAGTTCGTATAAATGCTTAAAGTCTCGTAATATTCTGATCAATAATCCATATTTAAGCTTAAAGAGTTACATTTGTCTTTTGTGATATTTTTATTTTATTTAGGATTACACAACTGATTTGTTGATATTGTAGGCAGGTCGGTTTCTTTAAGCAAGTTATCCAAATGTCGGCCCTAAATTCCAAATACTTTATAAGTTATATTAACGAAACAGTTACTATTTTGACAATTTTACAGACCAAAGTAATTGAATTACTTATGTATATGCTGAAGACAAGTGAACTCTTCAGTTTTATTTACTTTATTTTTACTTATTCAGTTTAATTTTGATTTTATTAATATTTCAATATTACTTAAATATGGATAAAAATGGTAAAATATGCTTAAAGATACAATTGTTATTATGGTATGGCAAATATGACGTCAAAGTCCCGAAGGTAAAGCTGTAAATGAGACATCTAATCTCAAGTAACCTTAATACAAATGCCAGGCTTGATAATATTAATCCGGCCAGCACCCAAATTTTGCACCGTTTAATCTATTGCACGTACTTATCATATAAGCATATGAACGCAAGAAACAAACAAAATGCCAAAATGGCTGCCGAAGTATGCGAGAAGGAAGCAAAGTAAACAAGAAAGAAAAATACAGTCGAGTACACCCGACTATATAATACTCTCTGCTTTTTATTCCCGTTTATATGATTAAAATTGGTATCTAGGATTTGATTGTACTTGCAGTAAAGAACATTGACAAAAAAAAAAAGACTGCGCTGCCGCCACGCATGCAGCGTAAACATTCGTTCATATGCTTGTGTGTTTCTATCTCGCTTGCACACATGCATTGACATTGCGAACAACTATGATCTTTTTGAACTATTTAATTTCTTGTGGGAAAGGGGCGTGCCAGCTAATATTTTTAATGCCAATCCATTAGGAGCTAGGAACATCTAGGAGCTTACGTACTTAAATTGGAATTCTCAAGTGTTTTCACTGTGTTTAGTTTTTAGCTTATTGTCGGCGAATAGTGCATTAAGAACAAGTGGGGTTCTTTTATTGACAGAGTAAACATGGAGTCGATCCTGAATAAATTCGAACTAGTAGCTCTAACCATCTCTGATATATGTTTGTGGGTACGAACGGACAGACGGACATGGCTATATCGGCGCGGCTGGTGAAGCTGATCAAGAATAAATATACTTTATGGAATCCGCCACGCCTCTTTCTTCTTGTTACAAGCTTTTCACAAAACCCAATATACTTTTGCAGAGAGTATAAAGACGATAGCGAGAGAAGGGCTCAAAATTATGATTTCGTCATGGAAAACGCGGCTAAACTGTCATAAATAAAACCACACGCACTCACGCTCTTATAAAAAAATAATGAGTGTTTTTCAGAGAAAACCGTGGAAAGCCAAAGAGAAAAAAAAGAAAAAGTATAAAGGAAACAGTGATCTAGAGAGAGAGAAAGAGAAATAGAGTGTGTGTGGGGTGTATAAAGTTATCACGTGACTCCTTACGCACATTGCACGCCATAAATTACAAAGTACTTTACCCGCCAAACTCAATTTACATTTATGTACCCACATATACCCCACACATACACACACACACACATACACACGAACACATACAAATACATTCACATACATACACAAATATTCAGTTGCTCCGTTCATGACGCCAAAGAAATTGTGCAAAAGTGTGTCTGATAAAGAGAGAGAGAGAGAGAGAGAGAGAGAGAGAGAAAGAAGACTAGCAAAGCAAAGTACGAAGCAAAAAAAAATGTTGCATTAAATTAGGCGCACAAAAAGTTAACAATGCGCCACTTGTGCCCCCATTTCTTCATGCCACATTTAAATGCCGATAAATCATTAAAAATAATAACAATAAAACGACGAAAGAAACATTAAACCGGCCAGCAAATGGCAACTGGTAAAAGCAAAGCAAAGTTAACATGAAAAATGCTTCAAATATTTTTGTTGGTCTCTTTGATTGTTTTGGTTGAGTTTCTGCACTTTTATAACCTTCAAAATAAGATTTTTATTGCTCAGCCCTCAGCGCTGTCTCGCACTTCATAAAAATGTAAAATATTATGATGACTAACCGACACGTTCTCAAAATCAACCGTTCCCAAACCTCCAGTATGCGTCATCTCTATGAAATATGCGATTCGCCCAACGACGATTTTTGCTATTGGCAAAAATCATTAAGGTTGCAAATTCGCACCTACCGGAGACCGTGGCATTTAATATACATTTATGACTTTGGAGTCGTTTCTGTATAACTGCTTTTTAAATGTCATTTCGGTAGCAAAGGCACTAGAAGAAATTGAAGACATGTTTTCATATTTAATGAGTTTCCAGTCTAGGTATCTGAGCACAGTTTTTATTTTAAAACGGTTGACTTGTGCATCTACGCAATCTCCGCCTCAGACTTGAAGTATAAGGTCGTTAAAAAAATGTCGTTTGTCACGCCAACAAGTATTGTAAAGTAAGAAGTTGGACACGTTTGCTAACAGAAGAATGAACTTTAAGCTAGGTGCTCTGGCTGGTAACACACACTGCATATATATAATGCAGACGTTTTACTCAAGGTATATCACTATATTATCTGAAAGAAGTAGCAGCTGTGAGAGCAACTGGCTACTGGCAGCTAAATGCCACTTAATCTTAATACATTTTACAGTTTAACCCATGCATCAGCTTAACTCAGACTTAGCTTACCGCAAGCAAATCTACTGCTGTTTGGCTGGTTCTCCCTCTACTTTGGGTTCTGCTTCTACTTTTTGCATACACATAAAAGAGTGAGCACATTTTAACCAAACCAATATGCGGCAGACACCTGACTCCTGAAAAAAGCCTTTAACAGTCATAGTGAAGATCCCAAAAAAGGTAAAAAAGAGAATGCAAAAAAGGAGAAAGGCAAAACCTTTTTAAGATATGGAAACTCAGTTAGTTGCAGGGTTCCCAACTGTTCCCAATGTTGTTGCAAATTGAAATATGCAATTTGTCGTAAGAGATTTTGTGTGGCTCCAACTACGACTACTACGACTGCTTTGATGGTGTGCCTTGGTTGGCCTGTGCTCCACTTTTCAATTTCAACGTATTATCGGTTAACAGAATTATGTCAGCGTTCAGGCGTAAAACTGCTTAAGAAAATTGCAGCAAGTAAAAAAAGAAATGTAAGTAAAAATTGGTTGACTGCCCTGCGCATTCCAGTCCCTCCTTGCTATCAGCCAGCTTATGCAATCGAAGCCGTAGCAAGTACTTTAGCACCTTTTGCCTAGCTTAATAGTTTTCCCTTCCTATGCCACTTGGCACTAGCAACTCGATCCATCAGTGAGCTGCCGTTTATGTTGGCAAATTGTGCCACATAATTGCGTTCCAGTTACATTTTGAACACAATTCAGTATTCTGTCATTCCACATTTCTTTTGTGGCGTATTGGATTTGTATGAGCGATAAATGCGCTTACATTGTGGCAGCTGCCTGGCGAGTGTGTAATATTTTTATATGTAGCACTTTAATGACATTGTGTGATGGGATCGAAGGTTATTTTCTTATTTTGTTGTCATAATTGATAGCTCGCATATGGTTTGCCCATCAATAACGCGGCATACATAATATACGCAAATAAGCAAATATCAAATCATACGGCACGTGCCTCATGGCTCGCGGCTATCATCAATTCAGAGGCAGAAAAATGTCAAATATTAATGGCCGTCCAGTTGAATTTTTTCTTTAGTACATTTTCTACAACTATTCGAAAAGCGTTCCTCGCTTGTTTGATTGATAAATTTAGTTTTGCCCAGCAACGAATACAAACCCCTTCCCTTTCCACCCCCCTCATGTTAACAAACTATTTTGTGCCTGTCCTGTCTTGACTCTTGTATTGTGTTGTCTTGTGCTTGGTCGTTTTTTGTTATGGCTTAGTTAGTAAATTATGGCCACTTCCGTTTTTGCTGGCTCTGTCTAATAAACTGAACCCTCAAATGTTGTTTGTAGGCGGGTGTTAAGCCACGAGCAAGCATGTGTGTGTGTGTGTGTGTGTGTTTGTGTTATGGCTTACTTATGAGACTCCTGACTGTTTTTCTTTGTGCAGCCAACTTCATTTTGCCGGCCACCAAAACAAATTGACGTAAGTCGTGTGTAATTTATAATGAAATATTGTATATGTTCCCTGGCAGTTTGGCAGTCAAGTGTACGGAAGGTAATAAATGACACTGTTTGTCTCTGTATAGGTTCATGTGTGTGAGTCTCCTATTCACATGGACGTAATGGTGTGCAAATGATTGTGTCAGTACAGTCGAATACATTCCGTATGTGTATAAGCTCTTGAAAACAGTTCCAAACTGTTAGCATTAAAGAGCTCTAAAGTTGGCATTAGCTTAAATTTTATGTAATAACGAGCTTTTTTCAAATGGAATAGAGCTTCGCAAATTCGTTGAAAAAGTTAAATACGAAACGATTAAAACAAAAAATAAATAAACCTGGATTTTTTACAGAAATTTATTGCTAATCTTGAATCTAATTCCACGTTTATTCTTTTTAAATCCAATTCCTAGAAGGGCAAGCTGCATTACTACCTAACTCAGCTTTTTTATTGCGAACTACTCCGTTGTTTAAATTGAGTTCCTAATAAGAAATTTGCCATCACTCAAAGCAATTCAGTTGTATTTTACCTGAAATTCAAATTCCCAACTTTTCAAATTTTAGGTTGAGTTCCACTTTAAGGTTTCGTTATTCTTTTTGGAGCCAGCATGCCTTTAGATATGGCCAACACATGGCGAATACTTAATTCACATATGACATGCAAAATGGCAGTCAGTAACGCCCTGTAATTAGACTGAGACATGCTAAGTGCACAGACACAGGGTGGCGAAAAAGCGAGCGAAAAAACGAATGAGGTGAGAGGTAAAAAGCAGGAGAGCTAGTCATATGCCTTAAGAAGAGAGGCCATGTGGTAACGCTTGAAGTGCATGTCGGGATGGACGTGGCTGACTTTATTCTTTCACAACATATTTGGTTAGTTTTGCTCACATTTGTTATGGCTTTTGTGAGTTTTTCGTTTTAATTTAAACAAACTTTTCAGTCATTTTTCGTCACTTAATTGAACTTTATTTGAAGCAAAGTAAGCACCAGAGAGTGTCGTGTTGTTGTGGTTGGTTTAAAAAATAAATTAAACATTGAGGAATGTAAACGCAGTGCTCGGCACTTCTTGCACGTACAAAGCTTAAATTTTGACTTATCAATTTCTTGGTAAACGACCTCACACAGCCGAGTTACCCCAGGTTTAAAGGACACGTATTTAATGTGCAATTTCAATTCAATGCTTCGTCCTTTCGTAAGAGTGAGTAACTGTGTGAGTATGTAAGGATATTTTGTGGGTCAAGTGGTCATTGAAAAGGTGAGCTTTTCGGCCATTTGGCTGGGGTTCGACAAATTTTTAATGCATATTTTATGCCATGTCTTTTTTCAACGATGTGTTGGGTATGCCTCGAGTGTTTAAATCCTTCAAGGTAGTAACACATAAAACATGTTCTTCTAAAAACAAATATTCTGAGCTTATGTAGAAGCATGTATAATGTAAAAGTATGTGTTATGTATAATGAATGAATTATATATACATGGCTTTTGCAATAACACTCGAAGTATTTTCCAGAAGTTTTGAGATTTTTGCAACAACGAATTGTTAGCAAATATTAATACATCACATTTATTTCTATCAACCGTTGAGTTAGTAGTTAGTAGTTCTTTTAGGTTTATTTACCAGGGATCCCGATCCCAAACCTTAAACTGGTTACAGCGTTCCTATCAAAACTAAAAACAAATTGTTTTGTCTTTACAATGTTTTAGCTAATTTCGATTAGCTCTTTTGTTTTATTGTTTAAATTTGGTTTGGTTGTTGATATTGTTGTTTGATTGCTGATTCTTGAAATATGTATGCATTTGTATTCAGTAATTACAAACTCGCAGTTCTATTGTTCTTATATTTTCAGTTATTACATTGAACAGAGCAGAGCTTTTGCATTCTGAATTGAGAATTCAAGCTTTTTCCAGAAAATTTTAATTGATTGTTGAAATAATTTCTATTTTTAATATTTCAAGACAAAATTATTAAAAGTTTCACATGGAAGTAACCTGCGTTAAACAAATGGAAGAGCTCTAGTAAATCTGTTTTTGTGCCGAGCTCCTAGTTAATTTCAAAGAAGGATTTTTGTTTGGTCCGAGCCATTTCTCACCCGGCATAGCGATTTATTCATTAACTTGAAATTTTTGGATCGCGCACTTTACTTAGTTTGCATTTAAATTGCCTTTTTAATTAGCTTAAATTAAAAACTTTTTGTTTGCTTTCTTCTTTTTTGGACACACTGGATTTCGCTTCTAGAATTCATTTACAGTGTTGGTGTAGAGCTCAAATATTTATTATGTTATTAGCATTTTGCATTTTTGGGCTTAAAATAATCACAATCCAGCATTGATGAGAATTAAAAATTTATAAAGAAGCTTGGCTACTTGTGTCTTTGTAGCGTTGACAAATGAGTCGTTGCTTAAAGATTTTCCCAAATATTCAACAATTTACCTTGAATCTTGAGATGTCCAAGTTTTGAACGGACAGAAGTTTAATTTTGTAATTTCTTTCAACAATCAGATAAGCCAGAACAAAACTGACCAACTAATCAATAAACAATCTGAGCCAACTGAAATATCTGGCTTCAAAAGTTTTGGCCAAAGTGAAAAGTTTTGTTGTGCTACTTTTTTCTTTTTTATGGCCTTACTTTTGTCATTTTTTGACAAGCGTAAAGATTTGGAAGAATATTTACATCCACCTGATTTTTATGCTCTTGAAGAGGGTATAATGTTTTTGTCACGAAGTTTGTAACGCATTGAAGAAGGCGTTTCCGACCTCGTAAATTATTCTTGATCAGCATCAACAGCCTAGTCGATAAAGTTATGTCTGATTCTATACGAACAAGTCTCTCAGTTTTTGTATTGATGAAATTTGGTACAGATGTGTATTCTCTCTGTACGCAGTTCAGTTTCATCCAAATTCATGCAAAATATATCTTTAATCGTTTCCCCATCTGTTGATCACATTTCATCCAAATCAGACTACGAAATGACATAGCTACCATAGAAAATACTGGTGATTGAAACCAAATTAACGCAATATGCACGACTGCAAGGGTTTTAAATCTTTGGCGAACTTAAGATAACCGTTTTTTCTTGTTTTCTTGTTTTTTCTTTCTTGTTTTTTTTTTTTTTTTTGTATTTTCGACTATCTTTTTCATTTCCGTACGCAACACGCAGATTGTTCATCGATTTCCGTTTCCGTTGTCATCATAGCCACAGCGTGGTGTGTTGCATAACAGATACTTTGAAGTCACTCGCCAATTTGATTATTTTATAACCTGTGTTGTTGTTTGACACATGTCTACTTTGGGACTTCAGATTGCTATATGAAACAGTGCGGGCAATAAAAAATGGCACACTCCTGATATATATGTTGGGTTGTTTGAACGATTTTTGAGGGGAGCAAACATTTTGACCCTTCGAGTTTTTGTTAGACGAAATACGGACAAAAGTCTGGTTACTTTCCAAAAAATATTTAATCTAATTTGTAGAAAAATCTGCGCTCGACTCGCTTGACTTTTGCCTTTCTTAGTTGTTCATTAACAACTTGAGAGTCTTAAAGAGTAATAGCTTCCGAATACTCTTCAATTGACACGAGCTTATAATCTCTTTGTATTTGTTAATAAACTCCTACTGTGTAGTTTATTTATTGGTTGTGTGCGAAAACTTATATTGTGTCTACAAATAAAATATATCAGTTTATTACAACTACCGCCTCACACAGTGCGAATATTGGTTCGCCAAACTTGCTGATTGCCGGCACTTGATTGGCCCATTGATTTATATGAGAGGGAGTGGAAGAGCCGTAGTATATTGGAGCTTGTGCCTAGATATGGCGCAATTGCATTACAGCTTTATTAATTCTGGGCGTACTTGAATGTGAAATCGTTGCAATGGTTCGGTGGCATGAAGGTCACGTATGTAAGTCATTGGCACATAAATCTCAATGGATGCCCAATAGAAAGTTATTGGCCAATGGACATTACTTATAATACGCCATTAAGTGATGCCAACAAATGTTAATCACATGGAAATGCTGCAGATTAGAAATTATGACATTACATTAATTTCTCTAAGCGCCACACAATGGTGGCTCATTTATTTGGTTGCCTTTGCAAAAGTCAGTTAGGCACAAAATATTGCCAACATGCAAACAGCTGATAAACTTGAAATATTGTACATGAACGCACAAAGCCAGCAAAAAGAGAGCAGGAGATTACAGTGGAGGTGGAGAAGGGTCTTTCTCAGTTTAGCCGAATGTAAAGCCCTCCAGGACTCCAAAGCGACTGATATTGGCCGCCCAATGGTCTTTGCCTTAAAAAGCAGCAAATCATGTTTAATGTGGCATTTTCTGGTTTTTATTTTTATTATTCTTTATTTTCTATACTTATATATATTTTTGAGTTGGCTGCGCGAACAAGCTCAAGATTTACAAGAAAATGCCAACCGACACAACAACAACCATAGCAACAAAACCGTAAAAAAGCTAGCGAATAAAATGAAATAAGTTGGAAAAAAAGACTAGGGCAAAAGTAAGAGCAAAAGCAAAGGCGAAAGCAAAAAGCAAATAAAAACCACACAGGCGAGAAAGGACTTCACTAAGCAGGCAAAAAAAAAAGATGATATAAATTTTATTGTCATGTCCAAGTAGATTAAACTAGCTGCATGTCCGAGCCAAGCTAAGCCAAGCAAAGTCGAGCTAGTAGGGTCGTGTCGTGCGGTGTTCTGCTGTGGCGTGTCGAGTGTTCAGCCCACAAAAGTATGCTATGCAAATGGCACATGGGATTTATTAAGAACTTTCCGCATACGCGTAAATGTCTTTGATGTTGAGCGCATGTGTGGAAATAAAAACATAATTTCTAGCTTTAGCATAGTATATTCACGCATTCAAGTAGGTAGCCTCATCTGCGAAAATTCATTAATTTTGACATTAAGCGCGGATTTCTTTTTATTTCCTTTCCGCTCCGCTCTCGTCTCTCGGTTATATCTCTATCCTTGCAAAATCATCTGGCTATTCTTCTTGACATGACATTCAAATAAATAATGATTTATTTCCATTAAAGGTAGCATCAGAGAAGGCAGCAACTGGTTTGGCATTTTTCTTGGGAAGGCTCATTAAGTGTTTGGTTTTGTTGCGGCAGCAATTTGCATTAAACTGTCAAAATTTTATAAATTGCTACCGTTCTAAGATTTATAAGCTCAGACTCAGAAAGGTTGCCACGTAGGCGTTAGGATTGACCTTAAGCATATATGTATGTGTATGTGTATGTGTATGTAGGTAGCCTTTTTATTGTTCTTTTAACGACTTATTGCTGTATAGTCTCTTATTTCAAACAATCAAATAAACAAAAGTCTACGAACTGATAAGCAGAAGAGCAATACATTCTGGCATAACGTTAAATGAAATTGGCCATCCAATTAAGAAACCAGACATTTAATTTTCCTTTTCAGTTGCCACTTACAGAGCTCAAGTCTCAATTAGCTGTCCTTGGTACTCAACAGAAAAGACAAGAAAGTAACGAACCCTTGGGGCCAGTCATTGAAAAATTTGTCATAATTTCACATCAAATCTTGCAACTCAGCAAGACAACACTTATAAACGGGTCACTTGGCCACCTGGTCACCCACACAAAGTGTCTAGGCTGATCCTTTTAGCAAAGACCCATACTTGGAATATTGCAAAGTGTCTGACATAGAAGACAAATTGAAGACAAATGTAAATTTTGTCATACTTCAACGACTCTTGATGTATATTTTATACATTTTTCATACTCAGTTTAAAATGTGCGTCGACAATTTCTTCGACTCAGTTACACCTTTTGCTTTTTGCCAGCATGGCATCAATAAGAGCTCGCTTAATTGGATGTGTTTGTTCTGGGAACGACAAGAAATAATCGCTTATTGCACGAAAAATGTTACAGACAATTTATGGACTTTATTTTATGTTTTATTGATTCCTTTCAAGTGAACAATCAGAGTTTAATAAATAAAAAACCATTACAATTTTCAGGAATTTAAGAGTTGTTAAATTTTCAAGCAAAATATAACAATGTCTTGCTGTTTCATTAGTATGATTAAAAATTCAACTATTACCCTAAATGGTAACTTTAGCTCTGATGTTAAATAAATACCCTTGAGGTAAATCAGGTAAATTTAAAATCGGTTCGCTTATCGTGAATTTCATGTCACACAATACTATCTAATTTATATTATAGGTAGATCCCATACAGCTTTTAGTTAACGAACATGGAAACACTTACTAAAAGGCATGGCTGATAATTGGTTTTAGAGTAACTAGTAACTTTTGTCAGACATCAAATCATGGCACATGCAGCTTGTCTGAATCTTGACGGACTTCAGTTACTCAACTGATTACCTCTGGCTGGAAACAGTTTGTCGGCGAATAGAATGGCAAGTGCTGAGCGTCTAAATTCTGTATTTAATTCCGTGCTTGATGGACAACTGAATTAGCTGGAAATAGTAGAAATTACGCGATTTCCCGATCTGAGCTTGGTCGTGTTAGTAGTCGGTCAGCTTTGGCAGGTGTTGCAGCCAGAGACTGCGGCTGACAACTTTCATTAAGTTTGCTCTGCTTTTGTTTGTTTCAGTTAGTCGCTCTTTCTCTTTTCTGTTGCTGCTGCTGTTTCACTCTGTGCGTTTTAATTAAAATGTAATTTACAGGCATGTCGAGCACAGGACATTGCAGCTCTGTTCCAGATGCACTGAGTGATTGAATGCCAGACTGACGACCAGGCAGCTCCTTAGGCAATGAATATCTTCGGCTGCTTCTCAGCTTTGGCTTCACAAATGTTTCCCCTTTTGGGTTTACATTAAATTGTTCGAATTTAGGACTAATAGGAATCATTTTTGAGTAATTGCCAGTGTCATTATGTTTCAGTTGTTAATATCCAAAAGTAACGGCGTTTATTTAGTCAAAAATATGAGTATCTCATAAACAAATAACCGATGCACAGTTCGAACAATTGACAAAACATAAAGGAATTTTAATAATTCTGTTAAACTCATTTTCTTTATATAATTTATTTGATTCACTTGCGAAAAGTTAAATTACTTATCCGCTATACATTTCAAAGTAGTTTTTTTTTTTTTGCAAAACCAACTATATGTTTTTTACTGAGAATAGTAATCAGCAAGAATGAGATGTTCAGTATTTGTACAACATATTAAAGTTACATATTGTTGTCTGTTGTTGTACATAACGATCGAATATTGGCAAAGCAGAAGTTATCTATTTTGACTTTAGTTAACTTTTGACACTTTTAATCATGACCTTCTTCTTTAAAAAATACTTTAAAAATCACAACTTCCATTTTCTTAAATTTACATGAAGGATCCAAAGAACTATGCTTAAGTCAGGCATTCATTTATCGGTTTTTGTAATTCTTGAGTTTCCCTGGGTTTTTGTAAATGACCTTCCTAATTCCATAATTGGGATCTTAATATTCGCTTGCCAGCTTATACTGAAAGACTGTTGTTTCTAAATCATTTGTTACTTTCTAATCGTAGGAAAGTTTTGAAGTTATTACCTCCATAAATATCAGGGCAAGCAGCTACTTGAATCCTTTATTTCTTATTTCATGTACTGCTGACTACGCTGTGCACCATCGGGTATTAGGCGGTAATTATAATGAACACATAAATTTAATGGTAGCACCTCTCTCTCTCTCTTTCTCGCGCATTAAAACTTCTCTTTAAATACATGTGTGATAAGAGTTATAAGGGAAGTATATAACTCTTATCATACAGGATACGGTGCTGCAAATTGTGCTGCTGTCCGATTAAAAAAAAACCCATTTATGACCCGTTTATTTTTGTCTTAATTTTTAATTGATCTTGTTACGTTATTCTCATGCAATTCTCCCAACGAATGTTGGATTAATTATTGAAATTTCGTTTTCGTAAAATAGAGCTACCTTTTTTGATAATTTCAAATTGTAATTCAAATGTTTATCTATAATTTTAAAAATATTTTTTATTATTTAATCGTATTGTATTAAATATATAATTTTGAATAATGAATACTTTAATCGCGTTTTTCTAACTTTTTTATTATTTGCTTCAAGCAAAGCACAATTAATCTTTAGTATGTCGTGATGAAATATAATTTCTTAAACAAATCAACCATTAATCTACTATTGTCGAATAGCAAAAAAGCAAATAAACAGAGGGAGAATCGCGAAAATGGATGAAATGTCTACACAGACAATATGACAAATAGGCAGACAATCGTTTATACGCGTTTTGCATAAATTTGGCCACTTTCTGTTTGGTTCTTTTGCTTTTATTTTTTGCATGCCTAACAGCTTTGAAAATTCCTTGGCGTTTTAAAAATGTCGAAACATTTGTCCATTTGCGCGATATGGACAGGGAGAAAGCTGACACAAAAAAGAAAAGATATGTAAAAAAAGGAAAAATTTAAAACTTCGGCAAAGCTGACCCTTTTTCAACATAGCCGCCAGAGAGTGGCCTTTGGGGATTAAGAGGCGGTTGGAAAAGCTGAAGAAAAATTGAAACAAGTTACCCAAACCGTTTGCGTTCTTTACCGCTTGCCAATTTATTCAAATGCCTCGCAAAGTGCTAAATAAACAAGACTGAAAAATGCCTAGGCCTTTTACAGGAGAGATGAATAAGTAAAGAGCGAGCATGTGCGGCATTTTTCTGGGTCTTAGGCGTTGGAGCAGAAGAAAAATATTGTACATACATACATAGTTGGAATTAAGCCTCTCACTCGCACACTTACCTTGTATGGGGACATAAATATTTAGATAAAGACAATCCTCTGATTGATTTTGCAGATAGGGTAGTAATCGCTTCAGATACTCCAAACGACCCTTGGGCATGCGCTCCAGAGCCGCCGTCTCATTGTGGATGTCCGGCAGACGTTGTGGGCAAACCGGACTGAATCTGCAAGAGGAATCAAGAAAATTGACAAAAAATATTGGTTAAATGCAAAACTTTTTTGCTGACATTTTGTTTTTGTATTTTTGTTTCTATGTTGTTGTTGCCATAGTCTGTTGTTGTTTTAAAAAAGGTTTCAAAAAGTTTCCCGAACTGGTTTATTATAATGCCCGACCTTTTGTCTGTCGTTATAGACAGATTAATTTGCTAGAATTGTGTAATCTTTGCCGCAGTCAACTTCAAGTCAACGTCAACGATTTTACATTCTGAGGACTCGCTCGGCCTGATTGTCCTTGGGCTATAATAACTTTTTGATTTGCGCCCAAAGTTTGCGCTTTTATTTATTTGACCCCCTTTTTGGCAAAGCTTATTTCCAGCTGGAAAAATGGTTTTCGATTTAGCTTGACGTTCTTTATTCCATTTTTTTATTGTGAATTTGTTGCACTTCCATGCAATTCTGTAATGCCCTGGCTATGACAAGCAACTGCCATTTTGGCCTTGCACTCGTTTATGACTGACACTGGCAGCACTTCAGTTTTCTTTGACAGTTTCGTAGAACTGGCCTTCAGTTTTCTCGCATTATTTATTTTTAATCTCCAATGTGACGGACATCAAACTAAGTAGCTTCAGGGCTCAGATTGAGTGAGGTTTCGGTTTTTGTTTTAAGGATTAAATACAAATGTTGCAGGCACATTAGATATCTTGAGATGTTTTAGAAAAGGTTTTGTTCACTTAATTTGTTTAGCGTTCCTAAATCTATGACAGTAAATGCTTTATTGATAAGACCAGTTAGAAAACCACCTCGGTCCTGAATTGAGTTTCATATGATGATGAATCAAATTTTGTTATAAAAATATCAAGTTTCTAAGCAATCGGCTTTTAAAACGTTTGCCCAGTAAACTTGGCTAATGTTGAAGTACTTGTTGTCGAAGAGCCCGATTAATATTTTGTTTAACTGTTTTGCTTTCCTTTTCTGTTCTTTTAAGAATGCGTCTACCCATAAAGTTGCACAGTCGTGTTGGTGCATCCCTTTTGGTACATCCCTTTTGGTACAACGAATTGTCGTTGGCAAAAATCAATAGGTACATTAAAAAATGTGGGTTCCACTTTATCTGCTTGAGCTAGGGTCCATTAGGGAGGACCCCAACCAAGGCATAAACATTAATGACATTGCGGAACGAGAATTTATTTTATTTAATTTTCTTTTACTTTTGTTGCTGCTGCTGCTGCTGCTTACTGACATTGTTTGTGCTGTGGAGTATATTTAATTTTTATTATATTTTTGTATTTGAAACGCCTCTCTGAAACAGGCGAAATGACCACTAGGTGACCCCACGACCCACGTTTAATGGATCCTTGTGGTGGCCGGACGATTGCCATAATAATCATTAATTTTATAGCAAAACAATAAGGCAGGTTATAAAAGTTTAATTTTCGGCTTCATATTGCCAGTTTAATGGCAGTGGAGTGGCAACCATGACCAGTGAGCTAAGTCGACAACTCGGACCGGATAAGAGAAATTCCGGTTTAAAAAATATTAAAAATAAGTAATGAAAGTGAAAAGTTTAAATGACGCCCAGTTGAGAGTGCTAGTTGTTTTGTTATTGTTGACTTTCAACATCAGGCAGGTGACACGCCTCCTCCACCAAAGCCCCTATCGTCCATGGCCAATCCTACAAGATTCGCCACTGAAGCTCGTAAATGCCACATTTTGAATTTTTAATGCGACCTCCAAGCAACGAAATGTGTTCAGTTTCCAACTGGCAGCGATCTTGTTTATGTGACTTTTGTGTGCTCACCAGCAGAGGTTGGAGTTGTACTGATAAGAACTGGCTATGGTAGGGGTAATGGTAGTGGGAATTAGCCTAATAAATTGGGCTGGGAAGGAAATCTACGTTACTGAGCGGCTTTCCTGAACTTTACAACCATCGATAGCTGCTTGGGGAAAGGCACACTAAAAACTTTGAATTTTTATTAGACTCCGCTTAATTAAAGCAAACAAACTACTCTCATAGAAAGTGTACTCCTGTTACAATATCCACTTTGTTCGCTTTCAGCTTGTTTTAGTTTAAATGATTAGAAAATGAGTCCAAATTATACAAAATATTTTTCATAAAAGATATAGTAATATAAACAAATGTAAGTTCTCAACACGTAAAGTATGGGAACAAAATCTTTTGTATTCCAAATTTCACATTTGGTTTGCTTATTAAACCTTATAAAACATGTTTCTTCGTGTCAATTACACTCATCGTAGATAGAAGATAGAGTATCTTTTAAGAATCTATCTTTAAGAATCCATTTAGTCAACTAGTCTCTTATCGCTTTCCATTTTCCACAAGCTCAAACAGCACGTAAATTTATTTTAAGGAAAACAAACAATTTTCAGTTTTCTGACCCGGCACAAAAAACATGCTACGCATATAAATCACTTGGCGAGAAGCAAACAGGTCGAGGTGGACGTAGAACACAGGACACTGGCGGAAGGCCACGCCTAAAATATGGATACGCATACAATTCAAATTCTGGAAACCCGCACGAGAAGGTGTGCGTGTGTATGTGCGATAGGATGTTGGTGTGAGTGAATGCCGCATAATCTGCATAAGGAACGAAGAGGTCGCTGGAGGCTGGTGGATCAGCTGATGTTGTGGGGCACGCACAGTTGTCTGTAAACAAACGTTAAACTGCGGTCTCTGCGCCAGATATTTCTTTGCTGTGTAATATTGGAGCTGGACGACCAAGGAAAGCACTTAGAGCACTTGCTGCCTTCGCTTAAATACATCAAACAGAAGCAAAATCTCAGTCAGGTGGAAAAATGCATGTACAAAAATGGAGGGAAAGGCGACAGACGTGGATTCAAGAGTAGGAAAATTGACAAGCCAAAATATTTTTGTAGATATAAGGAACAGAGTATTGGGACGCGCGGTTTGGCTTGGCAGCCGACCGAAAATGATATGCGACACGGCGACCACGTCAAGCAAAATAGATTAATTTTACCTGTGGGCATCGAGGCAGAAATCTGTCGTCGTCTACTCTGGGTGGCAGTTACCTGCTTTCAAATTAGATTTGCAGTCTCGCTCATTCTACATTTTTTGAAACACCCCACTGGGCGGTGGTTATGGCGGTGGCTACGGTGGTGGTAGTAGCACCACGCATAAAGCTTTCTTGCCGCAGTCAAATTAAATAAAATCCAATTTAAAATGAATTTTCGCAATTTCATTTACAACGAGCAACAGCAGCAGGCTTGGGAAATCCGAAGGGGAAAACCAGGCACCTTGGGCAAGCCGCCACAACAATTTATGCAGAACCACCGGGTGGTGGGCTAATGGTGCTTCGTTCTACCCCTTCGTTCTAACTCGCTCTTTTCCTCCAGCGGGCTGTTCTCGAGCTTTAAATTGGAATTAACGTTTTTAATGATGGAAGCCATATTTAATTTGTATATTTTTTTTATTTCCCATTTCCCATTCTCTCACTTTGTACAACTTTTGGCCTTCAAGAGCAATCCTATTTAGAGGCCACAGGCAGCATCAGCTACTGACTTCAAGCGGAACACTCATTAATGCGCTTTTTATTAGGAAAATTGTTACGTGGAGTTTTTTGCGAGCAGCTTTTCCATTTTGATTAAAACGCTTAAGCGCCACACATAAAACTCTCAGTTTATTGCCATTTTTTCACCTCGACTATAACTTGGCTTGAAGTTTAATAACCGGAGAGCTGTTCACATTGGAGAGGATCCAGTCCACGTCTTGAGCCTCATCCTGTTTTTCTACTGCCTCAGCTCTTGTCCCTACTAATCCGCTTGTATTTCATAATCCTTACGCCAAAAGCAAAAGCTTCATGACAGCCGAAGTGCAAAGTGGTTGGAAAATTTATTTTAAAACAACAACAAAAACATCGACTTTTCCCAACTGGAGGGTAAAGAGTGTAAAAGTGTGGATAAGTAAGCAACAGAGAAAGGGAGAGAAGAGGAAAGGTGGAAAGACGAATACTTTGTGGATGCTGCTCTTGGTGGTGACACGCGTGGACTGTCAAAGCATCACGAGCTCGAGCTTTGGCGGGTTAAAAATAAAAAATATTTAAGGACTTCTACTGAAAGTTATTACTTGCCTTCAAAATGTACCTGGAAACATGTGAATATAAGCTGCGACTTTACTGAGCTTTGAGTTATTGTAATATATTATAATAAGTCCGACTATTTCATACTTTCTCAGCTAATTACCAAGTGAATATAATAATAATTTTTATTTAAACTTTGTTAATTTAAAGAATTGTGTTGTTAATATTAGCTGAAATTAAGTGAGGAATGATTGTCTATGTATTGAACTTCACTTAATTCTTACTTGAAATTTAATGCCGTCCGTTTAATTTTCTGAGAATGTGCCACAAGATTTCCAAACACATTAATTTTCGAATTTTAAAGCAAAGTCGGCTAATGATCTTTGGTACCTTAAATGTCTGCCAGTCGATGGCCGAAATAACTTTATTACGCTGACGTGCCGAAAAATCTTTTGCACATTACTCAAGCAGTTTATTGGCCTGCCAACCTGACGCCATCAACAGGCTTACAGCACTGCGACTTGACAAATAAAGCTTCAGTCTTCCTCTGTCCTCTTCTGCACGTATTAAAGACAGTGCCAGACAATCAGGAGACATTCAGAGAGTTGACAAACAGAAATTGTCTGACTATTGCGTTGATGTCAGCCCAATTTCGAGCTCTTGGGGATGAAGAAGGTGAATTAGCTCAGAGACTGTGTCATTCATCAGGGGTCCTCGAAACAGAGCCAGAAAAATTATGTTTATTTACGAAACGTGGATTTAAAATTTTGTTGGCCTCTATATATTAGCCAAGGCCAATGGGGAAAGATATGGCATGAAGTCGACGCGAAATGTACCCACGCCAAATAAGATACAATAGTCTGCATCCTCGCTTAAACCTCGCTTAAATTAGAAACATTTTTATAATTTGACACAGTATTTAAAAATCAAATTATTTTTTTTGATTTCTTTTTATGGAGCCGAAGTGAAAATCCGAGACAACTGTTTCCACTGGAAGTCCAGCAATGGGCCATTATAACATGGTTTTCGGCTTTAGTGTAGGGACCTTTGTTAGGGTATTTAAAAGGAAGCAAACGGGGATAGGATTACTTTGTGACACCCTTCTACAAAAGCAAACAATGTGGCTGCAGGACAACCGTGTTCTGGGAATCTTTGTGAATAATGATTTGCCACTTGGGAGCGTTTGTAAATTAGATGCTTGGCTTGTTGTAACCCATTGTTGTTGTTGTTTCTTTTGTAGCTGCTGTTACTGTTGTTGTTGTTGTTGTTGTGCTGCTGTTATTCAAGTGTCGCACAGCTGCTGCCTGGCGGCAGCATAAATATTTAATTTGTGAAACATTTCAAGCGGAAGCCCGTCGAGTCTGCTGACCTTAGACTTTTTCTTCTCTTTTTATAATTACGTCGCGTATTATCATTATTATTTCCATTGTGTGTATAAAGTCGGTAGCAATTTTATTAGTATTTTCGCAATTTGACTTTTGCCTGACTCTTGTGTACTCAACTTCAACCCGGGATCGTTCTGTATACTCCATAATAATGAGCAAGTTAATTGAGGTGACAATTGTTGAGCAACGAGCATCTTCTGTCGACCCTCCCGAGTGGTCTGGCCTGGGCTGCCACAGTCTCTTGAGTTATGGCATTTTGATCATTTTATGTATTTCGAGTAAGCGACAGCGCCTCAAATGGAACCCTTTTCATCGCTGCGGGCAGTTTAAGTAACTGAGAATGATTTAACGCTGTTAAATTGACAGTGCAATTGAGTTTTGAAAGAGTTTCCCTTTTTCCCAAATATTTCTGATTTTCTCCTAAAAGTATAATTAGCTTTCCTAAGGAGTAAGTATTTCGTATAGCAATGAAATAAAGTCTTTGATTTTGTTAATAAAAATGGAGCAAGTAATATAAATTTAACTTTGAAAATGCATTTTGAGCTTGTTTTATTTTTAAATTCGAATAACATAAACGCATGAAACGCATTTACCTTAATCTAATCTATACAAGAAAGTCTTCATAGTCTTTATAGAAAGCATTTGTTTTCACCCTTTTTGATACTTGTGGAGGAGTCTTGAGTGAAGAAAGACTTGATTATTGTTTTATAAATAAGATTTCTCCCAGTTAAAAGGGCAATTACCGTATTAGCTGTTGCCTGATTGTAAATAAACACATTAAATCAATAACTTTTTAGACCCCGTACTCTAAAAAAGAGTAGAGGGGTCTATTAGGTTTGTCAGAAGCGAAATGTGCGTAACAGGCAGAAGGAGGCGTGGCCGACCCCATAAAGTATATATATTCTTGATCAGCATCAACAGCCGAGTCGATATAGCAATGTCCGTCTGTCCGTCTGTCCGTCTGTCTGTCCGTCCGTATGAACACCTGGATCTTTTAAACTACAAAAGCTAGAGACACCAAATTTGGAATGAAAGTCCGTTATCTTCGCGAGCAGATCAGTTTATTTCAAATTGTTGCCACGCCCCTTACCGCCCCCGCAATGAGCAAAAACCAGACACACCTCGAAAAAATTTAGTTTTAGGCCAATAACTCAATAACTATGGCACTTAGGAACACCATTTCTGGTAAACAGGTTGCTAGAGACATCCTTAATGCAATGCCATTAAAAATTTTGAGCTGCCACGCCCCCTTTTCTCCTGAGGGTTAACCAAACGTTTTCACTTTAATGCCATGTTTAAGGCATTTATTCATATAGTAGGGTGTTGTAATTCAACATAAGTATAGAGACATATAAAATCAAACTATTCTGAAAGGGGCATCATCATACTACTTTTAACAAAGAGCTACTGCGTTACAAAGTTTGTTATTTAACTGCAATATCACTTACGCGCGAGAGGAGACAGAAACATACAAACACATGTTCGAACGTTTTCGATGCTTGTGTGGCGACAGCGCGCCGGCAGACGCTGTGGCGACAGCGCTGGCCGCGCCGAATCACACATACATACATACATGCATACATATAATTTCAAACGAATGTGTGTTTGTATGAATAATATGTAAATGCTGATATTCGGAGAATTCTTGAAAGTGGCGCGTGGTGCAACTGATAGGTTTGTCTGAGGTTGTAGGTTCGAATGCTGGCAATGCGAATTGTTAAATTATTTTTTTAATTTCTTTTTAATTTCAATTGAAATTGAATACAAACTACTTGAGAGTACGGGGTCTTTTATAGTCGGCTCGGTCGACTGTAGCCTTTCTTACTTGTTTCATTTCATTTTTCTTACTATGCTGCACGTATGCATGTATCCCTTCCATTTATTTAAGCATAATGCACTTGTTTCCGCTTGTTAGTGACCTCCAGTTACGAGTACGTTAGTCCGTCCCTCAGGACGTATGAATAACACAGAAACGTGTTAGCTCTTAAACTTTATACCCAACACTTCCTGAAACTTGAAATTTATGTTGACGAGTTTTTAAAGACGGCTTGTTGCCTAGGACAAGATAAGCCGTAGACATGGAGCATTTGCATGCACACATAAATGACCCCGAGGCACAATTTGAAAACTAGACTAAGCTTTTGGGTGGAGGAGCAAAGGAAGTTCTTACCTGTCCGCCTTTTTGACGCCGGACCACATGGCTGCGGAAACGGGGGGCATGAAACGCAAATTGCCGACAGGGGGTGACGCGTAGGGTATTCCGCGATACGCCTCAACCGGATCCAAATGCCGTCCATCTAATTGGACAATTACGCCCGAGATGGCGCCGTTGCGTGTGTGGATGATGCGCGATGAGAGCTGTGCGGGTAATTGATCATGATTTATGTTGTTGTTACTGTTGTTGTTGTTGTTGCTGTTGTTGCTGCTAGTTAATCTACTATTGCGGTTGCCGCTTGACGCCGATGATGACGAACTGCTGCTGGTCGACGTTGCAAACGCATATGACGAGGCCGACGGCAATGAGGATGATGACGATGACGATGATGAAGTGAGCGACAATGAGGACACTGAACTGGAGGTGGCCTCATTTCCGCTGTTGCCAGAGGCGCTGCTGGAACCGATCAATACTAGTCCTCCACTGCTACTTGTTGCCGCATTGCCACGTTGCGTGGCACTCAAGTTTCCAGATATGCTGCTTCCAGGATTGTAGCTGACTCCAGCTCCATGGCCGTCACACACATGCAACACCAGCAGAAACAACAGAAGCAGCAGCCTGGCTGTACCACGTAGTTTTCTTCTATTTTTGAATACTATTGTTTTTGTTGTTGTTGCTGCTGTTGCTACTGCGGCCAGTTGTCGCTTCAATTGCAGCAACATTACCATTATTAATATTGGTCAAAATGGCGCTGTTGCAATATTGTTTCTGCCGCTGAATGATTTTATATGCTGCAGTGTTGGCTTGTCGAACAATCGAACCACAGTATCACTTGTGGCGTGTTTTTTTGTCGGTCCTTATTTTTTCGGTTTATTCCGTTTCGCTTGTTTCAGTTTGAAACGATTTTTGCTTTTTTGGGATTTTAATTAACGGCGTGAATCCATTTTATATATAAATGGCAATTGAAGTAAACTGTAAGAAGAAAAAGTGTACACCACTGAACTATATTATTTATCAATAATTCGAAACAAATAAAATATGCAGAATTTTAAAATTTAAAATAAAATAAAGGACAAGCCAAACAAACATTTGCACTTTTATTAGATTTAATATTTTACTTGTTACTCAAATTCTGTCATACTACTTCATCCGCCTTTACTTGAGAAAGTTCGCAAAGTGCGCCTGAAGCACGTTGGATGTGCCTAAAAAAGTATGCAATGCCATTTTGAGATCGTCATAGAAGTAGCTCTTGTGCAAAACAAGCCTTGCCAGCGGCTTGTTTGTGTGTGTACTTGTAGCTTTGTGTGCACTCTTCTCTTTCATTTTCCTTTTTCTGTTTTCTGTATTCTGTTTCTATGCGGATGGCTGAGGGTATGATATATTTCTATGTTGGTATGCAGTAGGAGATATAAAAATATAGAAATACTGATTCTTTTCGAAAGCAGTCAGTGCTTATGCTAACTTTCGCTTAAAGGAAGTAACTGAGTCCGAAAAATTTAATCAAGAGCAAATGCGAAAGGGTATTCTACAATTCGGCAGCTTGTCTTAACTTTTCCTCCTTGCTTTTACAAGTTTAATTTTTTTTGTGTGTGAAAACATTACCTTGTTTGCACTTGAGCCAATGTCTTTGCCCTTCTTGCTGTCGTCGTCAAGCACAATGAAGGTAGCCACAATGGCATTTTCTGCTAGCATTTTGCATATGTGAGATAGTAGGACTGGACCTGACTGCATGCCACTGCAACTACGACCTTTAGAATGCCTATCATCAGTTGTCTAAGAGTGTTAGTCAATGCATGAGTTTAAGTTTTTAAACAATACCAATTGGAATGTTTGTATAAGGATAAATTAAGTGCGGATTGAAAATTTGTTATTAATTTTACAAAAGGCGTTTGTGTGCTATTTTAGTGATTTCAGTATATAATAAATATTTATTTTCTCGTAAGGTCTATTTCGTGCCACAAACGTGCCTATGGCACCTCGAAAAGTCCACACAATATATCTTTTATAACCCATTCGTACGACTCTCAAACAAATTCTAATTCTATATGTGTGCCCTTCTGTCTGGCTTTCTATTATTTTTCTGTCGAAAATGTTGTGTGTACTCACTTATTCTCTGCGTGCCTCTATGACTTTGCGGGCTGTCTGCGCCTTCCGTCAGGTGGTAAGCCTTCCCTCAGTGCATGTGTTAGTGGAACCAGATCTCTTTTCCTTTCTCTCTATGTATATCTTATGTTCTTGGCAAGCACTTCACGTGCGCTGCGCTTAACTGCGATGTCTGACACTACTCCTGCGTTGTCTGAATGCCTGCACGCTACAATTGTCATGCGAGCGGACGAGCACATTTTTTCATGGCTCTTACGTGCTCAACGCGCTGCCATCGTTGGCTTTTAAAGCAGCTGCTTTCGCATAGCTAAAATGAGACAGGACCAAAAGGATATAAGGATTAAAATATGCTCTGAGTGACGATTGTTTATATATGACACTATGATTAATCAAGTGAAGCGCTCAAACACGCGCCATTTAAATGCATAATAAGTAGCCGACTTGTGCGACAGCAATTTATTTATCAAGTGAATAGAGCTTTAGGACTCAATAAATAGTAAGAAGAATAAGCATATTTCTACTACTTACAGACCAAGTTAAATAACATATTCATCTAAAAGTACAGCAAATTTAGTTTCGGTATCATGCTAGGTAAATAACAAATAACCAATTAAAAAGTTCTAAATAAAACAGAGAGTATAAAATTATAAATTACTATAAGAAAAACAAACCCTCATGGCGTTATTAACACCTTCCCTTGTGATGTTTTCGAGTCAGTTGATAATGTCAGTAAGTCGACGCACAACCTTTTCAATTAGAATGTGCCCTCAAGTGTAAGGCAATTTTTATGCACATCATTAGAGAAGTATTTAGTTTGACGCCCCCAAAGGGAAGATGCTTAAATACTCCGGAAGCCCTGACTAGTCGAAATAATTGATTCCGTGGAAATTGAGCGGTTTCCTTATTTTATTAACGCCACACCAGTTCGAGTGGGCGTGCATAGTATGAAAGTTGCTTTTTAATTTATTTATGCAAATACAAATGAATTTTGTGCTACCACTTTGCCCCAGGCACGCAGCTTATACCCAAAATGTGTAGCCGCACAATTACTGGCAGAACTGGCAGTAAACCATCGAATACTTTGTTGGAGCAACATCAAATAAATCAGGAGCGTTCCTCATTAGAAGATTACAGCTGATTTTGCCTTAACTTTGCTGGTATTCACACGGGGGACATCCTGCAAACATTGTAAATCATACGGACTGTTGGCCTACCATCTGTGGTGTCAGCTTATTTGGTTATTGTAAATGAGTTGGGATGGCAGCATTAAGCTGTTACTTTTATTTGGGGTACATACAATTATTTATATGTAAAGAGTTTAATATTTCTGGGTTTTTTGAGCTTCATTGGGTAACTGTTCCACAACGAATAATGTTTTGTAGGTCTTTAAGATTAAAACTATTATAATAAATTAATAAATTTCGACCGATTTGGATAGAATTGTCAGATATGGACCAAATTTGATGGCAATGTGGAATCATAGATAGCTTGGTCTACATTTTTAGAACCCGCAATCAAAATGAGTAGAGTGGTATTTTTGTTTTGCCCGAGGGCGTAATCTTTGTAACAGGCGTGGCCGACAGCATCAACCGCCAAGACGATATTGCTACACTGACTAGTTAAATTTAACTTTACATACCGCTATTTTATATTGTATATTTAAGGTCTACAGTTTCATCAGAGCGTACAGCTTATGCATAATAAAATGTAGCGAAAATTTGTGCAAAAGTTTAAAAACAAGTCGTAAACTTAAAATGACTTTATCAATTTGTTTGTCTTCGTGTCTTGGACATGCAATTTGTGTTTAAGCCTAAAGATAAATGGATAGACCATTTGCTTGAGAGCCTAATTTAACTGAGTGTGTGAAACAAAAACTCCATTTCGCAAAACACATTTAATTTACGTTTTAATTAAAAATCAAAACGCGATAAGAACGCGACAAGATGAAATTCGACAAAACCGTGAAACCAACAGCACACAACAACAAAGCAAATAATTGTGGAAAATAACTTGACTTCGCAACTCGCCTCGCATTTTCTATTAATTTCCGCCACGGCCAAGCATTTGCGATACTAGGTCTGGCGCCATCCAGACAGGATAAAGCGTTCTTAAAAGGAGAGAACGATTGCGTCGCGTAAAGGTCCCAGTCTAGGTCGAGGTCCAGGACTCGGACCAAGACTCATTAATTTGTCTTTAGGGTCGCCAAACCGACACTACTTAAGTATCACAACTAAATTAGAAAAGTGCGCAATGTCTCTGATAGAAAGGCGGATGTTTCATTCCTGCGACAGATGGACTACAGTTTGTTTAGAATTGTGAGGGAATCTCTGGTAAAAAAAAGCGTAAACAAAATTAGTTTGTGGTTTATATGCAAGTGATGTATTACGCCAAATCTTTACGGCACATAAAAGATACAAGTATGTATAAGTGCAGCAATATTAAGAGCACCCAGAAAAAGGAAGTTCTCCTGGAGGCAGCAGGAATGCACAATGCGTATTTATCATACGAAACAAAGACCCCGCAAACTCATATGCACACAAACACACTCACACAAATGCACCAAGCGAAGAAATATGCTGCTGCTATGCCAAAAGCATTGAAAGGACACACCCTGTATAAACGAAGGGTATGTATTGTTTTTAAAGCAAAGCGTAAAGAAAATTAAATAAAAATATACTTTTTTAAGGCACAAATGAAATTTATTTATGTTTACATATTGGAATGCAACGTATATTTATGTGAAATTAAATCAGCAATTATGCAACAACAATTTTCCATGGAGAGGAATAAAGTCGGAATTATGCATCGAATGGTAAAACTGTTGTCGTTGCTGTCAACTATAATGCAAACTGTTTCTCATGCTTGTGCCAATTTTTCCAAGCAAACAAAAAATATTCAATCGGTGGCACCTATGAGAGGTCCGATGCGGTCCAAACTTGGTAGAAATAGCGACACTGCAGTGGTACCAACGACAATAATATGTTAATGTAGTTTCCAAGTTGTGTTGTTATGAAAGTAGTTTTTACAATTTTCGGGGGCGCTGCACAAATTTGAGATGAAATTGATTTGCTCCACAAACAGACGGCTCAGGTGTTCGTAGGGACCAACAGACAGACGGCCAACGCTATGTCGATGCAGCTGTTGATGCTGATAATGAATACTTTATACCAAACACACATTTTGGGGTCGGTAAAGCCTTCTTCTGCCTGCACGAACATTTCGTTTCCGAAAAACCTAATGGACCGCTGAAGTCTTTTTGCGTACGAGGTCTAAATATATATTATATATTTGCATTTTCACCCTAGCAAAAGTGTACAGCTATAAAAAATAAGCGGGGAGAAGATGAAGAGACAGCAATGCGGAAAAATTGTAGTTTCTCATGAAATGCTTGATAACAGAAAAAGACAAAAAACAAAAAAAAAAACTTCACCCGGAGCAAGTCGTTTTTCATGCAGATTTATGTAAAAATTTGTGAAATTTGCGTAAAGAAAGTGCAGAAGAATACAGCCAGTGCACTTTTGAGCGCGGAAGCAGAAAGAACTTTAGCATCGAGCATTGAATTTGATGGCAAATAATGTGACTTTATAACTAGTTGAAATGCATTTTGCATGTCACAGACGCTTGATAAAATTACTTAAATATTCTGCACTTTATGGAGTGCTTTGGTACTTGATTTTAGCATTAGAGTAAAGAAGATCGCTCCTTTTCCGCTGTTATTATGTTCTCTGCTAACAATGGCTTATAATTATTTATTTTCCTCTACTTTTTCGCTCTACTAATTTTTGTTGTTGTTGGCATTTTATATTTCTGAAAGATAATACTTTACTCCGGACTGAGTTGAGCTCCCTGTCAGCGTGCTTTTTGTCAGTAGTTTGTAGTTGCCCGCTTTTAGCTCGTCACGTCTTTTCATTTTAAAGATACTCGTAAATAGCAAAACAATAAAAGACCATAACAAAATCAGCATTTGATTCCCATTAGGGTATACTATGGCAGCTAAAAGCGAGCACAAAAGTGCTCCAAAAGTAGAAAATCAATTATAAACTATGCAGAAAACAGTGTTAGTCCATTTTACGGGAAAATAGCTTAGAATTTAAAGCAGCTTTCAAGGACTTCAAGCTGTCTCTCAGATCTCAGATATAAATTAAGCAATTAATTATCGTTATAGACTTAAGAAATGCAGAGAAGAACAGCAGACAAGATGTCAACGATAATTTCAGACAGCTGTGTGGATAAATATTTCAATCCAGTTAATTAAACTATAGCCCTTCTAAACATTAACTAACTGCCGAGCGACTAACATTTTAAGACATAATAAGTTACTTAAGTCAAATATTAAATTGCTCAATGTTAATTATATTAGGCGCTGTTGCTAATCTCGTTCTCTTTGATTAATAATTAATTTAATCAAACTCATTTAATATGCACTTAAGCACTGCAGGAACTGAATCTATTTGTTCGCTTAGCCGACTGCAATGCGGCGATTTGTGCTCAAAGGCAACTGGCTTTAATTGACACTCATTAATGTTGCTTCAATTCGTATTTAGCATATTTAAATTTGGCAAAATGCAATTTCAATTTAATCAAAGCTTTACATCAAAGCATAATTTATACAGAACTTAAACACAAATTTTATCCTTGGGCCAAACATTAGCTGAGCAATAAATTTCGCGCGCAATTGAGCTTGTGATTTTGGCAAAGCAATGTAAGGAAAATTAATTTTCCTGTGATTTTGCATGTATAAACACATACATACATGTGCGAATCTCTCTGCGCTTCCGAGTTGCCTGGCAAATTGTTCGCTCGCGGCTAACAAATTTTAAAAGCAAATTCTGAAATAAATTATAGCTTAAAATTGGCAAATGATTTCCCAGTTTTCGCATTGCAAAACGCCCTTTCCCAATTGACAATGCTTTCTTTCTTGCGTTTTAGCATTTTTGGCAAACGCAAATTGAATTCATTATGCGAAGTATCCCATACGATCGCAAAAATCAGTTGTTGGTTTTCCTTGCGCTGTAACAATATTAAAGATACATTATAACATTACGTAAAAGACAGACCAAGACAGCAAACGATAAAAGCAAATAGAACTCGTCAATGGCCTCGACAAAAGCACATAAGACATGAGACCCAAAAATAACAAGCACTCTATCCTAGCAACGTCACTAACAACACATAAAAGACTTGATAAAATAATAACTTTGGTGTGCCAAAGGCAAAATGCCACTCAACATGCTGATAGTAAGACACAGAACTGTTGGCTTCAACTTAATTAAATTTACGTTATGTTTATTTTCAAATAATGTATGTTTGCTTCAATTTTCATATATTTTCTGAGAACATTTTGACAATGTTGTTGCTCTTCATTGCCATTATGAGCTTAGAAGACGAACCAATCTATATATATAAAAAGCAAACTCACTTCCTGTGTGTACTAAATTCAGTATGATAATTAGTGTCTTTTGCTTTCATTTTTTTAATAGATCAGCTTTTTTATCTACTTGGTTTGTATGAAAAAATATGGAAAACTTTTTGGAAATGTAAGAAAAGCAAAATAAAAACAAACTCACTTCCTGTGTGTACTCAAAATTCAGTATGATAATTAGTGTCTTTTGCTTTCATTTTTTTTAATAGATCAGCTTTTTATCTACTTGGTTTGTATGAAAAAAATATGGAAAACTTTTGGAAATGTAGAAAAGCAAAATAAAAACAACCGCCACAAAATTTAGAGTGTTTCAAGCAATAACACAAATTAACATGAAAATTCTGTTCCGTTCTGCTGGCAATACAAATTGCTTATGATTTATTGCGCCCTACTGAGTACAAAGGGTTTTACTAATTATCGATGTTGGGTGTATCGATGTATAATAATTGCATAACATTTGCATAATATAATTTCTACTGTTACAATTCGAATTCGCTGTTACAATGCGAATTCATATTATTTCGTGTTGACATAAGTCAAAGTAAGTATAACTCAAAATAACTCAAAATAAGTAAATGGCGCCAAAATACATATTTGCATTATGTGAATTGCAAAAGTACTCTTCTCAAAGGAAGATCAGGCACTCCTTTTGCCTTTGAGGTTGGGGAAACTTCTGGCTACATCTTCAACCGACACAAAATTTAAGAGTGATTCGCAATGAAACAAATTATCTCAATTTGAAATAGAGCTGAATCTGCAAAAACAAATGCCCTCCCCGTGTGTACACAAAATTCAGGATGCTATTAGTGTTCACTGTTTTCTCTTATTTTGTATCTCTTTTTTGTATTAACTTGGTTTCTATTAAACATTATCAATAGCAGTAAATCTATAATCAACGCGCGCGCGCCGGGCCCTAGTTATATATAAAACTTAGAAGGCAACTCTCTAAATAAAACTAAATTTTTAAGTCATTCTGGTTCTTCAACTCTACTTCCGACACTTATTTCAAATATATTCATTATTTATGCATTCAAAAAAATAATTGTTAGCCAAAAATAATTTATTCAAGTAAACATTCCAGTAAAGATTCCAATCAGCCCTTCTGTAATATTAATTCAAAACTGTTTGTTTACTATTTGAATTGGTTTGACTTGAGTGGTGTTTATTTCACAAGAGCTTACTGTTAAAGAATCTCTAATCCCACACAATTCATTTAGGTATTCAGAATGATACTATGTATACATTTTATTTTGTAATGAACAGTTTATTTACAAGTTTTCTTCCAACTCAAATTTGGTCAATATTTATGTGAAATCATACCATGTTCATCTTTAACCATAAAATGCAATGAAAACCGAGGATTACGTTATTTTAATTAATTCAAAAAATTGGTTTTAACTCCTTTCCTTTTGTACTGCCTTTGTTTTATTTAGTTTTGGTTTTAGTCGAATTGTTATTGTTGTTGTTAAGAATTTTACTGTAATTTTTAGAGTCCATACTATTATTAAGTATACATGTTTTTATATTCTGGATTACTGGATCTCAAAAACTATATAAGCTAAAGCCAAATTTGGAATAAAAGTCAGTCTATTTGACAGACAGATCAAGTTTAGTTACAATTTTTGCCACGGCCATATAATCATAATACGATACTATGGAGACTACTAAAGCTGCCATGACCATATTTACGCATTATGTGTATGTTACCATTACAACTATCCTTACCAAGTTTGATTGAAGAACTATATCCTATAGTTCGGTCAAAAATTGCTGGAACAATGAGCACTAGAATGAGTACGAGGACTTTTACTATCACCACGCTCCACTGTAACCTTTCATACTTGGTATGAACAGCAAACGAGCTTTTTGTTCCCCTATGTGGCTCTAATTTATTTTATGCCACGTGGCATTAAACGGTTGCCTACTGCGGGCGAATGCTATAGGTTGACTATGTTTGTATGGTTTTGCCTTAGTAGATAAAATAATTTATTGGGTAAAAATTGCTGGCCAAAAACTAAGCATTTCGATTTCATCAGTTAGCTGCTGGATGCCTGCTCTCTCCCTCTCTTTATCTCTCTCTCTCCTCCCTTTATCTCACTCAGTCCTTTTTGTCTCTTGGCTGCTGGCTCGCATCTTATCTGAACTGGTTTATCTGTTTTGGCTGTCTTCTTTGGTCCTACATAATGTTGGCGCCATGTTGATGTTATCCCAGCGGAAGTGTTGACTCAATGTTTACTCAATGAGGGCGTTTCTGCGATATGACAGAGCGACAGCATTCCACCCTATATTTCCAATCGCTGTGTATATGTCTGTGAGCTTGTGTGTATTTTGGTAGCCATTTTAAACGCTTCGTCTCCATTCTCTTAGTTAATACAAATACTTTAGGCCCAAAAACAATTCTGAAATCGTTTTTACTAAATGCTGCTCTAATAACAAGTAAAGTAAATGTCTAACAATGCAAATTAGACTCCATAACAAGTCAAATCTTTAAAAGGAAAATGGTAAAATGTTCTACAAATTGATTTAGAACATTAGTTAATAAATTGAAAAGTTAGTTTATTTGAGAATTTGTAAAACAAATATTTTTGTATATGTATCATTACAAGTCTGTTTAATGAAATAAACTTTTATTATCAAAGTGATAGTTGAAGACAGACTCGTTAATAGAAATAGTAGAAATATAGAAATCAGTTGCTGTTTCCTTTAAATTATGTATATATAACAGTTTTCAATCAAGTTTATTTTGTCAAGCTAAGAAAAATCTTTAATACTTTGTTTATTATTCAATTTCGTAGTAAACGGATAGCAAATAATTGAATCTACATATATTAATATCATCAAATTGTCGGTGGAAATAATTAAAACTATTGCCTGGTGTCTCTGGACACCTGTAACAAACTTTATTACTCTAATGAGATACACCTGAGCAAGGAGTTCCGAGTAGTGGGCAAAATGAACATTATAAAAACTGAAACAAAAATCCTGTGCTAAGGCTGCTGGCAATGTGAGACTGTTCAATTTACAACGTTTAACCGCAAAATAAAGCTGGTATCTGATGGCAAATCTCCATGCTATTTGGGTTTGGCTTTTGTATGACTGTGGTTCTCTGTTTGTTTCTGTAAACTGCCATTTCCGACTGTTGTGCCACAAGTCTAACAAGCAGCATTTGCACTAACTAACACACATTTCTACACACAAAGGCAGAGAAAGATACTTGTCCTCCTCGATTCGGTCTGTGGAAGCTTCTGGTGTTTGCCTTTGCTCTCAATGCACAATAATTGTTATCTTCAACAATTTGCGGATGTTATAAACATATACTGCTGCTTCATATTGTCTGCATGTAAATACAAGCAACGACAGCTGGGACTGGGACTGGAATACGGAATGGGAATGGGAATGGAATTGGGAATGTCGATGGCGCAGGGGCTGGTTCTGCTTATGGTTGTTCTGAGGCATTTGCACTTGTCGTTGCTTTTTATGGCTAAACAAGCGCTGCACCTGCTCGGTTCAGCTCAGCTACAAGCCAACAACGACAACAAACACACACGCACGCAGACACATAAACATTCACACGCATGCCCATAGACGTTGAAACAACTTCCTCCCAATGGAGGAGTTGTAGAACTGACACGGAAGACATTTAGCTAAGCGCTTCGCTTGGTAAACAATTTTCGATTTCAGTTGTTTTCCCTCACTCTCTACTACGCGATGTTTAAGTCTCGTGTGCAAAAAGTTTCTGTCGGTGAAAGTTCTTTACAGCAAAAGAAAAAACGCTGATAAATTTACAGTGAAAGCGAGGAACGGGAAATGCGAAGACATCTTGGGAAGTCGTGCTCTTATGAGCTGAAAATTTGTCGAATATGAGTATGTTTGAGATCTGTTTGAAGTCACATGTTCTTTAGTTTTATCAAGTTTCACTTGTAGCATTTTGGTAATTACACATACGCCCTTTTGGGCAAAATGAACATTGTCACGTTGCCAACTTGCTGAGCACCTGAGCAGCCTATTTATGCGTTACTCATATGCCTACGTGTCTCATTAAGGGACGTGTGCCCGACTCGGTAATAGAAAACTTGGCCATAACATTTAGCTACCCCAAAACTTAATTAACGGCCTGAAAAGGTAATCGGCTGGCGCTTCTCACTCCCTCCTGTCCTGTGCTAGGCCATTTCCCTAGCAAATGTATTGGACATTAAGGCGCGCTCGCTTCTCTCTACGGAAAAGTCTACCTCTGAAGGCTCTTCCCTTTCGCGCTGTGAAGGGTCTCATTAAACTGGTCATTAGGCGTCAAGTGGCCTGCTGGTTTCACAGCCTGTAGCGGCAGTAGCATAGACAAGCTAAGGCCTAAACATTTTGACTTAATTTGAATGTTTCTCCACCCCCCTCTTCCTGTTTCTGGCTTGGCTTTAATTACTAGCTAACCAATAACCAGCGGCATGGCAGCTCAATTTCCACATTCAATTAAATTATTGCCAATCGGCAGGTCAGCTTCCAATTTAGCTATTTTGCCCCGTATTTGCAATTGTGTGCGGGCAATGAACATTGCCTGTCTTCAGATTTATATTAATTTTAAAGAAATTTGTGAGTTTTAATACTTGTTAGTCAATTAGCTGTGAAAGTTCTGGTTTAACACTTTTTTTGTCATCGGTCATTTGCACTTAAGTAGAACAAAGCGAACCAAAAACAACGCGTGACTTTCGACTTTTTAGTTAGTGTTGGTTGTGATAGTTTTGACAACAAAGAAAACAACAGAAAACAAACAAAACAAGAAAGAATATTATATTATATATAATTGCAGTCATGCATATTGCGTTAATTTGGTTTTAATCACCAATTATTCATATGGTAGGTACGTAAATAGTAGCCCGATTTGGATGAAATGAATTGGTCTTCATATTGGAAATGATAGAAAATGAGTGTTCCGTAAATTTTATCTGGATCGGGCAACTATAGCCTCTAGTTTCCATAGGACTAAGCTGTTGAAAATTAGTGATTTCTATGAATAATATTTTTAATATTTTGTATGCCAAATTTTGATACCCGTTTTTGAAGATCCAGATAAATAGCTCATCTTTTTTTTATCAATTTCCGGCTTTAGTAGCTAATTATATTTTAGTGCGCTGTTAGTCCTTTCATAGGCCCATTTTGAGAATTGTAATGACTAAAGGATGTTCCTGCTGCTTACTTAAATATTTGAATGAGCTGTACCCACCTGTAAGTATAAAACGCATAAAGAAAATAATTAGGAAAGTGTATAAAGAAACGCATCATAATAAAAAACATTAGTAAGTGTTTAGTTCTTAAAGTAACTCTTATTTTATCTGCAACACACCCATTCCTTCCTTAGATATTAGATACCTGACGGGGAAGAGCTCGAAAGTTGCAAAAAGTGCAGAACCATTGTGTGCACTTTTTACACTTTAGCAAAAAATCACCTGTTTGTCATCTATATATAAGCATATTCAAACAAACACATATTTATACACATGCTCAAACTGGTGTATGTAGTTAGACACACAAATTTTATGTGCATGTGATGGAATTAAGTATTTTGGCAACATTTACATATTTTAATTAGTTCGCTGGCAGAAAACATTATTGGAAAAGAAGCTTCACCAAAGAAACCGTTAGACTTGGCTTATGCGCAACGTGAGCAGAATAAACTAAGCGTACATCAAATTAAATAGAGCACAATATGGGTATATAATAGGTTGCTATTTTACATACAAAGAAAGTTTCTCATTGAAATCATATAAATTCACTTTTGTGTCGAGACAAAACTTCATTTATTTGGACGTTCCTAAACGTTGAATTGATTATTTATCATATTCTCGTCTTATAAATTTGCTGTATTTCTTGACATTGATCCAAGCATTTCAATATATATAGGACAAAAGTCCTTAAGCAAAGAGAATCAAAAACATACCACGATAACAAGCACACAAAAGCTCACTCGCACGAACATTTAAATGGAGAGAGATACAATTTCATCTAGATGACTTTCGTACCTATGCAAATTCTAAGGGGGAGAACTCCACATACATACATATACTCATGGCATGTCCTCCTTTCAAACATCCTGCACGAACTGGTTGTCGTTGACTTTTTGCCTGTTTTTGACTGTATCTTGATAAAAGTGCTGCAATTTGTAGCTCACTTTTCTGCGTTTGCCTCGTCCTTCAGCTTGAGTTTCCTCTGTGCCGACTGAGTGTGCTATATGCTGATGGCTCCGGTTGGAGCAATCTGCCCCCTTCCTCCCTTCCACACTTCCTCGCTATCCTTCTGAAATTGGCACATTCACAAGCTTTGTTACTAGCAAAAATCACTAAAGTTGACTACGCTTTTGTTTCTTATTGTTGAGCTTCTGTTTCTGGCGCGCATTTAGCAGTTGCAAATTGGTTCTCACCCTAGGTGATTGCATTGGCTGGGCTTACTAGCTAACTGGTTTACCGACGACGTCATGACATATTGATGGTAATCAGAGAAAGCCAACACCCGCAGCTTGCGCAGTTGAGGAATTAGTTCGAAACTAAAGTTACACGCAATTAAATACTTTATAGGATGGTTAAAGATTTAGCTTTACTTTTTAAAATCTATTTCTTTTTGAATTGAGCTATTCATATATTGAAACTGCCTATTCTAAAGTTGTTTGAACTTTACGATGTTTGTAGTTTTTGTTAGTATTGGGTTATATCTATTGTCAACCCCTTATCGCCCACAAAACAAACAAAATCTAAAACGTCCCCCACAAACCGCACTGAAACAATAACACCAACAAATTCAAACAACTATAAAAGCCAAAGGAAAGCAAATTATGGTTGACTGTTTACCCCACAGATGGGCGGGATTATTTTCCACGGAATTTCAACATACGAGTTTACAGGAGAGAAATCATTAAAATGTGTTAACTGTACAATAGTAGAACAGAGTGTAGAACAACCAGCACAACGATTCACTGGCACCACATACAGCGAAAAGTGGGCTTACTATGCGGTTTTTGGAATGAGATTTGGATTGATCGGTGTACAAGGCAGTTGAGTACTTTGTTTATGGGGTTCATCGTATCGAAGTACCAAATCAAAGCCACTAAATTCCTTTCCCCGTTGTCACTTGAGCATCTAAAATGGAACAACAATAAACCTTTAAGTCGAAATTTATCAGAAATCCTTTATATGCAGAGTGAGTTGTTCATGAATTTATTAATTATTTTAAGTGGCATACATCAGGACCTAAGAAGTTTTGGCTTAGTCCTAAGAATACTGGCAGTATTCACTTCGTAAATCCAATTAAATATTGAAAAATCTTACTTTTACAACATATTTGTTGAAAAAGTTAAAGATAACGCTTCGAACAAACATATATTTTTCGGAAAGGAATGCGAATAAATTACATAAATGACTGTGCAGTCAAGTGAATGTACATCATAAAAAACTCCTACTTCTTACTTGGGCTGTTTGTGAGTACAAATCTGGCCAAATCGATCCCCTTATACACAGTCAGCCTGAATCTCAGGATTCTATCATTTGTCTGCTGGCAGCTCCTGTCAAATCAAATAATTGAACTTTCATACCATTGTGAATAATGGAAAACAGCCGCGTAGCAAATACCTAACGCAAATGCCGCACATTAAATGCGATTTTAAAAGAGGAAACGAACAAAAAAGAAATATTGGATCAGCTGCCTGTCGATGTGAAACTGATGTCGAAGTAAAAACACACATTTTTTCTTAATCCACTTTGATACTCGCTACCCGCTGATGGATTATTCTCGTTCAAATGTCGAATCTTGTTAGTGCATATCCCAACACCATGCCCGCCCCATAACATCCTTCCACACTAACAGAATGTGGCACAATTGTCGGTTGCAAAGTCTTCACTATGCTTGGGGCGCTTACCACCAACAACGAAAGCAACACGAAAGCGATGCCGATGGCAACAGATGCCGTCGGATAACAAGCCAAAGACGGGCAAATGTCGGTGATTTTTCACGCTCTAAATACAATAATGTATGTCTAAGTGCAAGTATACGAATTCGTGTTTACTCTTATAAGCGGTACGACAAGATGTCCTCTTAGGGACACTATTTGAAGACAGTGGTTTCTTAAATCAAGAACAAGCTTCTAAAATTGTTATATTTTTGGTTATGTTTATCTTAATTCATCAGTAGAAAAAAATTCACACTTAATTTGTACTATATATACACAAATATGATATTATAATCATTTTATAACAATCGTCACCAAGTTCTGTCTAAATCGTGGACAACTATTGCCTATAATTAGCTCCTATAGGACAAATTGGTCGAAAATTAATTAAAAGAATCGAAAAATGCGCTCTAGATATATTACGGAAAGTGTTTAAAGTGATAATTTTAGACATAAAAGTTTATCCAAATTTTTTTCCTACTTTGTAAACAACACTTTAATAATTTTGTTGGCACTTAAATTAATTTTTTTTTAGTACTCAACGGTGACTAGTGACGGTGGTGGATTTTTCCGACCTTGTCATACAAATAACAAGTAAGAAAGGCTACAGTCGATCGAGCCGACTGTAAAAGACCCCGTACTCCCATAAAGTGCGCAATTTTTTCAATTTAAATTCAAATTTTGATGAAATTTAAAATTTTAATTTTATATGTACATTTTGAATTGAAATTTAAAAAAATTAAATTAACAATTCGCATTGCCGCAACTCTATCAGTTGCACCACGCCACTTTCAAGAATTCTCCGATAATCAGCATTTCATATTATTCCTACAAACACACATTCGTTTGAAATTATATTTGATGTATGTATGTATGTGTGTATTCGCCGCGGCCCCCGTCTCCCCCCCGCCCCATTCCCCAAAGGGTTTGCCGGTGCTCAAACGTTCGAACTGTGTTTTTGTTTGTCTTATTATTTGTTCACATGTTGTGTGTCCGATTTACCAAATTTGTAGTTGTTTTAATAATTATGTACATATTCTGTGTGAGTTTGGTTGCGATCACTTAGCAAATACTACATGTCTTCATACAATTTTTTTGTTTTTGACCGATTTGTCCTATGGGAGCTATAATAGTTGTCCGATCTTGATGAAACTTGGTGAGGATAGTTTATTGTACCATACA
The DNA here is from genome assembly GCA_018151165.1 of Drosophila arawakana. NCBI lineage: Eukaryota > Metazoa > Arthropoda > Insecta > Diptera > Drosophilidae > Drosophila > Drosophila arawakana. Next base: position 1,687,898 of record JAECWX010000455.1, read on the forward strand.
CCCACTGTGTAATTTGGTTACGATAGCTTTTCGTTGTGGAATGAAAACTGTTTTTTGGGGAAATTTGAAATAAACTTAACCTGCCTGAATATAGCGGACTTTCATTCCAAATTTGGTGGCTCTAGTCTTAGTTTAAAAGACCAGGATAACGGACGCGACATTTATATCGACTGCTTTATTGATTAGAATATATATATTTGGGCTCTGCCTGTTCACATTTCGCTTCTGCACTTTTTTTAAGTACGGGGTCTAAAAAAAGCGCTGTGCCTTGGACGGAAACGCCTTTTTCTGCATGTTACTCATGTTATGGCTTTTGAGCATACATTGCTATGCTTCGTTTCTGAGTTCCAGTAGAAAACGGTCGTAAACGGTCAAAAAGAGCGAATGACCGCAAAATTTGCCAACGACATGTCCTTACCTGCAGTGTTCAGCTAAGGCCATAATTCCCTCATTTCAAATGTTTTGTTTTAAATGCTGTGGCAGACGCTTGACCACCAAACTCATGCCTACAAACACACACACACTTTTTGCCAAATAATTGTGCAATTCCATGGCGGACACTCACAAAAGCGGAGATTTTCATGACGACCAATTCGCGTCATAAAAACGCTTTGTTATAGCTAAGGATTAATGTGCGAGTTTGCGTGGGCGGTATGTATCCACTCCAACGATAAAGCGGTTTATGTTCTAATTCTATTAGCTCGAAGCCCGTGTAGCAATTACGTCTGAGAACAACACACAAGTAACGAGGAATGCTAACGCACAGGCATTCATGTGGATGTAATTTAGGCAGCCCTAGCCGTAACAGCATCATATGCGGTTACTTGAAAGTATGAATATCTGTCAGTCCATCAGGACTAAAGATTTTATGGTCAGCCCAGCGGCATTAATCCAATCAAATTTGTGCAGACCTTAATTGATGGAAAACGACAAACCTTATGAAACTTGTATGCTTTCAATTTTCGATTTAAGTTCTGGGAATATTCCCATCGCATTCAATGAGAAATAAACAACCTACCTAAATCTATACCTTACTAATACATGAAACTACTTAAATAAGTTGACTAAAAGCTGTTGCTCGAATTAGCGAATGTATGTATATACACACATTTTATACATAACAAGTAATAAAAGCTACAGTCGAGATACAGACAAATAAGCATTTTTCCGCCGAATTGTATTGGGTGACTTAAACGGTAAACTTGTCCGATCCTGACAAGACTTGGTGACGATAGTTAAATGCATGATATACACAGAATGTGTGAGTTTGTTTTCGATAGCTCTAAACTAGAAGTCGTTATACAAAATTCCTATTCTCGAACGACTCTATGTCTATGACTCTATGTTTATACATAGGGAAATTTTGGCTTTAAGAACTAAAAACCAACTTGTTTTTGTTAGAGTATACTTTAAAATACTAGAACATCGTGCAAATTTACAAAATTAATCAAACATTTTTTAAGCAATGTAGAGAGGAATAATATTCAAATGGGTTTTGTGAAGTGCAAATATATTTGAAACAGTAGATTTTAGAGTTGACCCCTTATCCCTTGATTTCTGGCAAAGAAAATGTAGTACGACTTCGCAGTGTAGAAAAAATACGCATATCTGCATGGAAATAGCGAAACAACTTAAAATACAATACTTGTGCTTCGGCTAATTAATTGTTTTCTGCAATCATTGGACTTAGTAATAAAATTTGGGTTTTATCGATACTTGTTTTTTGACTTTCAAACTCAAGTGTCTCTCTAATGCAAGTTGTAACGTTAAAATAGTAGTCACACAAAGCAAAAATATAGATGGTGAAAAAGCAGTATTGCTAGACTTTTTTCCTATTTGTTGTAGAAATGTCAGTCAAGTGCTTTCTAACAAATTAAGCACTAATACGCACCGTTGTACGTGACATTTTGCTGTCAGCTAAATCAAGTTTCATTATGTGAAAAACAGAAGGGGATGTGCAAAGCTAAAAGATTGAAGAAAAGAGAGCAAAAAGAAAGACAGTGAGTAAGAGATATTGAGAGATAGAGAGAGAGAGAAATAGAGAGAGAGAGAGAAAGAGAGAGAGAGAGAGAGAGAGAGAGAGAGAGTAATAGAGATGGTTATACTGCTGTCGTACTTTGTCTTCGTCGTTGCTGTTGCCAAGTTGTGCATAAAATACCTGCAGCAACTTTTGCTAATTGTGAGCCAAGGATACGTTTATAAATGACATTGCTACAGAATACAGCCAGTCCAAGGCAGGGTCTGGAGCAAAACTGGGTTGAGTGTGCGTCGGGGCATGTTTGGCGCATAATTAAAGCGTAGATACACCCCAGGTTAGAGACCTAATAGAATTTGCATGTGAGGCACGCACAACACCAAGAACTCTGATGATTGTTACCTGACCACACAGCAAAGCAGAGTTGGTAACAGGTGCAGAATTTAGAGCCCCGGAACTCTGCAAAGGTGGACTAACAGAAGCACAATAGCTTTAATACAGTGAATGCGTTAGGTCCATTTATCCATTTAATTAACTGCCAAAGGCTGCTGTTTCTCCAACTATGAAGATTGTTGCCATGCATTTGAATCAGTATTGAAATCATTATATTTGTCACATTTGCACGAGCACGTGGCATAAATATTTAACACTTTTCGGGTTTATGCTACAAACATTTGCATTTTATGAGAATTGCATCTGCGTTCCCAAAATCCCTTGGAAAATAAATATCAACAATAGACGACTCTACAAGACCCGGTACACATTCTACATTACATTTTCGATACATAAAGGTAATTTTTGACCGATTGAGTTTTTCGATCCGAACAAAACTTGGGTGAGGACAGTTAAACTCGTACTTTGCACATAATATTTATATTTGGTCCCGATTGCTCCACTCGTTTGTTCGGTATAGTGATATGAAAATGGTTAATCACAATTTGAGGGAGGCGTTGGATCTCCTTGGCTTATAGACAGACTCTCGATCCAAATGTGGTGGTTCTACCTTTAATTGACTCTAAGATCTAGGTGTTGATGCTGACCAAGAATATATATACTTTCAGTGGTCTTCCTGTTACGCACATTTTGCTACTGAAACCCCTATAAAAGCCCTGTTCTTTATTTGAGTACGCGGCTTAAAAAACAACAAACGTGGCTACCACTTCGGCAACTGAAGGCTACCATATGACTTGACCTAATTTTGGCTGATGTTTAAAGCTTCATCTTTTACTCCCAGCGATGAAACTGAAATACAAGTTAAAGTTTCAAGCAGACTTTATATGCAAGTTTTCAAAAGTTTTAATGACATGTCCATGTCTGTGATAATTTAAGGTAATAATCTGCTCAACTGAGCTGAAAATGAACTTCATTAAAAATACATTTAAAGCTTAGCGCAGCTATGTAAATTATCCTAATGCAATGAAAATATATACACATCCCACCTGTGTATATGTGTATAGTGTAGCATTAAGATAACAAGGGCATTCGAAAATACACTTTCCCACAACTTAAATATTCAATTATATCAAAGCGCTTGTCAGTGTGCGTGTGTGTGTGTTTGTGTGTGCAGATTGGAGAGTTCATAAATAGTAAAAGATACAAGTATAGTCAGCTTTGATTTACTCCATAATATACAGACGTTAAGTCGCCTCTGGCATTTGTGTCGAAAATCTGCACTCTAATGGAATGGAATCTTTAAGAGTTAACTTGGATCAGGCCACAGCTGCATGAGCCAACCAATGTCCAAGTCCCAGGTGCAGGAAGTGGTTCAGGTGTATGGCACGTGTGAACAAAGGGCCCTCTTTCGGGGTGGCCTCATCACAATCAGGCAACCTCATTAGCCGCAACTGTAGCAGAGTTGCCAGAGTCAGCCAAGGCAACCGCAATGCATTATAAATTTAGCTGCTTCAGCATATGTATTTTAGATGAACGTGTGTATAGCTTTGTACATGTTTGTATTCTTTGAATGTGTGATGCTTGCTTTGCTTATTCAATTATTCAATAATAATAAATGATATGACGCTTGCATATATTGGAACAAGCTCAAAGTGCGAAATTCCGTCTTTAAAGCCTTAATTAATGCAAATACTATGCCAGCTTTATATACACGCAATATATGTATGTAAATACATACAATCACATACACATGAATTCATTAATAATGTTGTCAATTCATAGATATAATTGTGATTAAGGATGAGTTTGTAAAACAAATATTTACATTAATAACTAAGCTCACACTTAACCTCATATAATATATATTTCATTAAAATATAGTTTTAGGACCACTTAACCTAAAAAAGAGTAGAGTCTATTAAGTTTGTCTAACCGTTTCGAACCCATAAAGTATACATATTCTTAATCAGCATCAACAGCCGTCTGAACACCTGGATCTGCAGGAGCTAGAGCCACCAATTTTGATATGAAAGTTCGTCCTTATGTAAGTATATTTCCAATTGATGGCACGCCCCTTGTCGCCCCTGAAAATTGTACAAAACCTAGCCTAACACTATGTTTAAATCACCATGACTAGAGCTATCGTGACCAAATTCACACAGTATGCGTATCGCACCATTAAAACTATTCTCACCAAGTTTAATTCGGATCGGACAACTATTGCCTACAGCTCCCATAACACAAATCGGTTCTAAATTAGTGATCGGCTTGCTCAACTGTAGCCTTTCTTACTAGTTGTCCATTACAATTAGTTTTGCAAATGCAAAAAAAAATCTCGGAGACCAAGATACGATGAACACGCGTTTACTGATTATTTTTAAAGAAGCGACTTAACCACATAAAAGCATTCTACAACAACATATACGTTATTTGTGATTTAATTAACCGATAGCTGAAAGTAAAATTTATCTGCAGAACAAAAATAACAGTCACTACCCCACTTAATGATATAATAAAGTGCAACTTCTTTAAACGAACGAACGAAAATAGAGAACAAAAATATTAAATTTCGTATGATAACAAATTTTTGAAACAATGCATTTAAGTTGGCACAGATATTCCAAGCTTTTTAATACCGTCGCCAAATAAAACTAAACTAAAACGATGCAAGTAGTAATGAATTACTTTCAGTATCGTGTAACTGTTTGCATAATATGAACTTATTGTAAAACTAGCTGCTGCTGCCTAAATGTGTTGATTTGTTTTAAATCTGAATCACGTACAACAAAACAATAAATGTAGTTATAAAATGTCGTCAGTTAAATATTCTTCTTAAACTAAAAAACTATTCACAAAATATTAAGTTTAAAGTCCGATTTCAGTGAATAAAAATGGTGTAGAGTTTTATATCCAAACAAAAGCAAAATAATGAACCGCAGGAAGTAGGAGGTCACAGATAATGTTACTGTTGCAACAGCAGCTGCGGTTTATAAATTTGCATTATCTTATTCCTTCGGTTGGGTGACTGTTGTTGGTTTCCTTTAGAATTAAAGAAAACCCCAGGCATGCATAAAATATGTTGACCAACTAATTTGCATTTTTCAATTGTCCTTGTAGTTTTGTGGTTTTCTTTCTTATATTCACAATTTGCTCCGAAATAAAAGGGAGTTTATAATAATTTGTAATGTAAAATACTTTGATAAGGTGCATTCAATGGCTGTGTTATAATGAAAATTTAACGGGTTTCCTGACTTTGTAGCATTCAGCTACCTGTCCATAGAGGATTCGGAGGCGTGCACTTCTAGCATCGCTCTGTGCTATGCTCGTCGGATATGTCGTGGGTTCTTTCCTCCTCCTTCTATGGAAATCATAACATATAAAAAGAATAAGTGCACTTACTGTCTTCTACTGTGTCAACTAAAATATATGTATAACTGGGCTTTACCCACGGCTAACCAAAGATAATGACCGATAACCAGGAATTAGGGCGACTTGGATGTTAACTGTCCCCTATTCTTTACCCACCCGACCATGGTAACACGATAATAATTTGGCGGTTACCCCTTAACAATCCATTTATTACATTATTCCAATTTGTACGATTTCAACATGATTTACCAATCGATAGATTAATTAATATTTACTCTAACATGATTACAATATTTCAAAGTATAAATTCATGAAAAAGAAACATGATTCGCGAAAGAATACATGACGCATTAGCGGTTTAACTATACAACTCTTTAAGCTTTCGTTCAAATCTCTTTATAAACAATTCCACAGCTGAGCGACGACCGTTCACAATAGTAATATAATTTCATGAAATGTCTTGCTCAAATGCAAGTGGTACTCACACTGAATATACTTTGTATTACTCACAAATTAATCCGCCGGTGCGTGTTCGTTGGGCCCATCGAAGATGCAGACTGTGCGATTGTGGTTATGTTGCTGTAATGCTATAATTATATCACCAAGGGTACGCTCATGTCGCTTACAATAATTCCTTTCTTTTATCTAAGAACGAATTTTAGCTCAATTAGTTATATATTCAATATTTACTTAAAATTACAAACTTATTTGATGTTACAAACGGTGGCGATCGTCAAACGATGTTAGATCGCCATGTGGAGTGGCACTAGATTCGGCCTTTTCCGTCTAGGGACAAAAATACGAAAATTGTAGCAACTCCGCCCAATTTGGAACGGGTGTGCGAGCACAGCTGACTGGTTATGCAGGTGTCGCTAAAGCGCTTCTGCTACTGCGTTGTCTCCAAAAGAATATTCCATGCGCAGATTGCCGGTCACGCTGTGTCCAAGTCGGGTTACGCGTGTACCAAAATCAGCCGACCGACCGCAGAAAATTTGCACAAAGAACGCGCGAAAGCGCAGGGCGCAGATCGGTCGGCTACACCGCAGAAATTACGCTTGGGAGCTCCTGCTAACACATAAAAACTTATTGACTACATGCGAAATCATTTTGTCGATTTATTACCTTTTTCTCTTTGTTCCAGCTCACTGACACTAACGCTGCAGATCTTATTGCACCAATTTAACAATTAATATATGCATACAAATATTATACATATATTTGTATATACATACATATTAATGCACAAGCATGTATATATTTGAGGTTGTGTGCACTGTCTTTTGGCACTTAGCAACTAGGCTTATTAGACTTTTACAATTTTGCAGCAACGCTTTATCGTCGTTCGGGTCAGCAAACCAAGTGAACGAGAAGATATTCTATGATGGCCTACGTGCCAAATTTGCTTCCACTTTGCCAATGTGACGAATAATTAACTGGAGTTTTCCAGCATATTTTTTTTGCTTTCGATGCATCGCCAGACCATCGAAAATAAGAACAAAGAGATCGCCGCTAATCAGCTTGTAGCGCAAAAGGGAAATTTATGGTGAAGGGTTGCCAGATAGTTGAAAATTGAAATGGTAAGGGTATTCCTGAAAAACTGAACCCTACAACTTGCACAAACCTATCTAGAGTAGTCACATAAAGTAAGCGTAAAGTGTCAGAAACTTTTGTAAATCTTTCAGATAAAATTGCACGTTAATAGCTCGGTCAACGAGTCGTATAGTTAATGTGCTGCCAGAAAAAAGCTGTTATGGCTGAGAAGGAGCAAGATATAAGAGAAGTTGCCGCAAAAACTGAAACCAAAGACAAACACACTTAAACGCCACTTGCCACTGTTTTAGATGCAGACCACAGTGAGCCATATCCGTGTCTCTAGCCACAGAGTTGCATTTTTTGGGCGTGGCAACTTGCCGTGTGTGTGTAATTGTGTGTGTGTATACAATTGGTTAAGTCATTAAGTGAATGGCAGCCCAAAAAGTGCCGTCAGAATTCATCGCAGCACATAAAACGCACCACATCTGAAGTGGAATTATGGAATGAGTGCAAAGTGTGGGAGTTGTCAGTCAGTGCCTGTTTCTTAAATTGGCTAATAAACCGACAGCAGCTGGCTCTTTGGCTGTAAGCAGTGGGCGTGTTACTTTATGCGGCTGGCATCTTAAAATGCCTGTGGCTTCATTAAGTGCTCATAACATAAACACATGAAATGCTTGTTGTCTCCAAACCCAAGAGCGTTTTGGTCGAGCTTTAAAATTTTAATGCCGCTGGCTAACAGTGTGGAAATTATTAAAACAGAATTAATGAAGTGAAAAAAAATGAATTTTCTAAAAAAATTAATAAATTTTGTTAGGTCTTGAGCGAATAATTAAAAACAATATATAAATACAGACGAAGAGTCAAAGCCTTTTTGCTAAAGAATCTAATAAAAATGTTCGATTTCAACAACAGTGGCACTAACATGACATTCTTTGGTACTTTATTGATTTTCAAAATGTTGATAATTCTGAAAATTATTGGGAAAGGAGATAGCCGCCACATAAATAACATGATATGTTTTCACGCATATGTGAGGGAAAACAAACAAAGTTATTTACAATATACAAGCATACTTTAAAAGGGCGAAATCTCTTAATTATAAGCCTTTATAATATTGCCATAAATAAAATGTCATTTATTATATTTATAAAATTGGTGTGTACAAATAAATTAGACAAGAGGATAGCAGGAATGCGTCCAGTCTTCAGAGACGTGGAATTGGAGATTCCCGTTGGCACTTGGCAGGACTCAACGGTTTACTTTGTTACGGATTAGTACTTCTGTTTAAGTCACAGAGTTAGTTGTATCATAAAATGTGACCTACTGTTTTGGTTCCCTTACTTTGCTTTATTCAGTTACAGTCTTATTGCGAAAGTTTGGCTGCTTCTGTGCTTCTGCTGCAGCAAGTAGTCCGTAAAATTTCATTGCGATATGCTGAAGTTGTGTAATAAATTTTCAGAATTATTGTTCACATTGAGGCACAAGTATTTTATGTCGGTATCGATAGGTCTGTGCGTGTTACTGTGTGTTTGTATGTGTGAATAGTCGTACATTTCGGTCGTGGCCCTGGCACAATTTCTGAACGCATGTCGCATTTAAGGCCCGACGCCCAATATTAAGCATAATACTGAGTTGGGAAGCAAGAAATAGTTATTTTTGTTTTTATGACTTTATGTTGCATGAAGCTCAGCTCTGATTATATTGGGTTAGCCGTTTTGACATCTGTGCCAACTGACTGTTTTATTAGTGAGTTGCTACGAGTGGGTTAGGCCAGAAGATTTGTGTTCAAGTAATAAAACAAAAACTTTATTGTTTTATTGAGTGAATCCGTCTAAAATATATATAATACTTAAATGTAATGCTTTCGTTTAATTGAAAAGTGACAAGTTGCATTTGGATACTTCTACAGCTGTCAGTGAAACTAATTAGTTTGGCAAACTCATTAAATCATTGTCAGTGCAAAAAGTTGACACAACACTCCACCAACTTTAGCCACAAACAACATTTGCTAATGTGCAATTAATTAGAGTTCATTTGCATTACCACTAGACAGTCAAATGCTAGGACCAAGACAACCAATACTTTCCACTCTCATATCAATTACAAAATCGCAGCTTCAACGCGCAGCTGACATGTTTACCCAGAAGTTGTGTTAACTTTGACACACAAGCGGAAATGCAACTTCCACTTGTGTGTCGAAACACTCTACAGATGCAGACGTCTAAAACTACGTGTCAACCTGTCTTCAACCTGAACATAGACAGCTGAAATCAGAATTGACCCGTTTTTGTAATTGCCTTCAAACCTGCCTCATTGCGTTTCTTAATTGATGTTCATTCAACATTGTGATAATTTAAATGAATTATTGATTACGCGTGAGCTGTGTTTGCTTTTGTCTGTGATCTGTGGAACGTACTGTGCCGTTGATTACCCAGATTAACAACTGATCAATATTAAATAAACCAAATTTGACACTCGAACTGAAAATGTAAGTCAGGGCAGTGCCCATAAGTATGCTCTGGTAAATGGTTTGGTAAGCAGGTGGCAATGCGTGAACCCAAGGCACTTGCATTTATATGTGTTTGTTGTATGCTAGTGAATGACTCTCTGAATTTGTTCTTGGTCGTTATCGCGTTTGATTTTCGTCGTTATTTCGTCGGCGCACAACAAATATTCAGGCTCATGTCAACACACACATACAATTCAATAAACTCTCACTGAATGCAGAAACAATTTTTTAGCGCGATTGTATTACATTTTATTTAATTTGGTTTGTGCTGGAAAACCCCTTTAGAATGGGCTTCCAAATCCACAACAACTGTTTGCCCTTCCGTTATTCTTATTGTCGTCGTCGTTTGAGTTGCTTATCAGTGTGTGTGAGTGTGTGTGTGGGTTGCTGTGTGTGTGTGTATTTGTGTTGATATATTTTTATGCATGCTTTGCCATTGTCGCGGGGTAGTCGCTTTATTCAAAACAGCGAACACACGTCGAGCAGCAAATTTAGGTTATTCCAATAACAATTTGAAAAGAATAACAACTGAAGCAACAACGGCAATAACAACAGCAGAGCGCACAAGAACAACAACATAGTGTGTTGAGTGTATTAAATTGCCATTTATTTGATTTTTGCATTTCTATGTTGTGTTTTGATTTTCCATTTTTGTTTTTCTTCTCCTTTTTAGACCCCGTTCTCTAAAAAGTAGTAGAAAGGTCTATAAGGTTTGTCTGAAGTGAAATGTGCGTAGTTTTCATTTTAAAGCATTTTCTGTCCCATAAGTAATATAAATTCCTAATCAGCGTCAACAGCCGACACGATAAAACAATGTCCGTCTGTCTGTCCATCTGTCTGTCCATCTGTCCGTCCGTCTGTATGAACACCAAATTTGGAAAAAAAGTCCGTCTACTTCGCAAGCAGAGCGAAGTTCAGATTACCATCATTTGGCAAAGAATAGAGCTACCAAGTTAATTCCGGATCGGAAAACTATAATCAAAAGCTCTTATAGGAAAATCGGTTGAAAATGGCATATTTGTCTACGGGGTCTTTTACAGTCGGTTCGCTCGACTTTAGCCTTTCTTACATGTATTGTGTAACATATTTTCGACGTATTTAAATAATGTTTGCATGGATTTTTATGGTTTTGCATGGTTGTCTACTCAGTATGTGTGTTAGCATGTGCTTGTGAGAAAATTGAGGGCTTTGTGAGTATCGCTGGGTTTTCCAGCTATAATATGTTTTGAATCATAGGGTAAGATAATAATATTAGTGGAATCGTTAATAGGTAATGGTAATAGGCACTTGTGAATTTAAATTAAACTTGGTAATCTACATAAAAAACAGAAGCAAAGAAAAACATTTACCCTAAATTACATAAACTTGATGAAAACAATGTCAGCTTGTACTCTAATCTTTTTTATGTGTACTATGATGAGTGAGTAAATATGAGATTTATTTTTTTATAAATAAATACGTTCTCAAATAATCCATACAAATTAATGATATCAAGATATCACATCATTGTAAATCGATTATGATTTGATGTATTCCTGAAAACAGTAAATAGTTAAGTTCACTCGTAAGTTTATTTATAAATTAAATAGAAACTAAATTAACTCTATTGAGCATTTTATAGGGGTCGAATAATTGAAACCCTCTCAAAAATTGTACACAAGAAAAGGGAGTGGTAGCATAAAAACATATGTCACAGCCTAGGACGGTGAAATTAATTCATGTATTCGCAAATAGTTTAGCAGTTAGGAGAGAGTACTTTTAAGTAAAGCGTTTTAGGTCAAGTGTTCTGGCGTGACCAGCTCAAGAAATCGAAATTCACTTTTATTTTCGTCATAAAAAGGATTTTAATATGTTTTATAAGCGCCAAAGTAAAGTCAACACGCTCGGCTGACCACGCACATGCCAAGACCAACAGGGAACATAACTTGGCCAACACATAAATTCCCGTAAAATATCAAAGTCGCTACCCAAAAAAGGAATTACGCGTGTGTAGCACATTTTTGGGCTTCATCCCATTGAGCCGTTCAGTGAATTTTGCGAATTTATGCCAGAGCTCTGCGTGTGTGCAAGCAATGTAAACAAATGTGTTGAGTTTCGGTATATATAAAGCCTAAAGTAAGGCTAACTATCTTCGTCTATCACAATATCAAGATGTCAATTTAACCGTCGTGGCGTAGTCAAATGAGCTGGCATTAATCCTGTTTGTCGTACGACAAAGGAAGTCCCTCTCTGTTGGTTCCAGGGTTCGAGGTTTGGCCAGCTATTGATCTTGGCTACGTGTGTTGCCAAATTGAAGCTGCCTTCGGCTGTTTTCCGCCCATACCCTGGCAATCTTTCATGCGGCACTTAGCATAAAGCAGCAGATAAAAACGTAGCCCCGTCTTACCATCTATTTACCTTCCTTGGCAGGACACTCACAAATCCTTCAGAGCAATCAATTTGTTTTTATTGAATTTCTACTCGCAAGAATGGGCTGCGCGTCAACGTTGGCAATTTGCTGGAGGACATTCATGTCGAGTACACACGTGACATGCCAAACAACAGTCTAACCGTACAACACAGCAGAAGTCTCACTTCACATAGTCCGGCACCTGGCTGTGCTACATGGCGTTTGAGTGACGCATGGCTCAACATTTATTATGGCTTACGATATTTTCTATGCCCGTTTTTGTTTTGTCCTGTTTCAACTTGAAGCGTTTTTATTACCTGTTTCCTGTTTCGTCCCTTTCAAAGCATTCACCGTCTCTGCCTTGTCTTTTAGTCTGTCAAAATTTATGTTGTAAAATTTGCACAGAACTAACGTCGAGTATACGCCCGCGGTGTTGGTCTAACGTTCTATTTGTATGTTATGTTTCTGGTCTTAATGTTTACTTTGTTGCCTTCTTTTTTTAGGTTGCTGGAAGTATATTCTGCTGTGGTCTTATCTACTGCATGGTTTTTGGAACACCTTGCGCCTTGAACGTTTCCAAACGGGTTTACCACAAACTAAACCCAAAAATCACCAAAACATCCCAAGTTATTGAACCTGAGTTAAGCAATCTTGATTGTCAATTTATAAATTACGATTAAATTTAAAACAGGCCTAAAACTCTTTACTGCCTAATTTTTTATAAATTATCAAACCAATAAACTTTTCAAAAGCTGTGTTAATATTTTTTCTGATTTAGATTTGATGTTTTTGAAGTTTTTTATATAAATTGTTTGTTTTGACATATCTCTCGATTGTCGTGACTTTTTATAAACAACTGTTCCAACATGGCTTTCAGACACATCAACCACTTACATAATTACTATTCTTTAAAAGTCCAAAACACGCCCCAAGCCACGCCCTTGTTTATCAAATTCAAAAGCCAAATGGTGTTGGCATGAAATATTGTTGTTAAGGGTCGCCTTTATGTGTTTTATTTTATTTTTTGGCGGTCTCACTTGCAATTATTTTAAAATGGCGTACAAAAAGCACTCTGTACTGCAGGAGGCGACGCCAGGAACTGAGACAGAAACAAGGACTCGTGACGTCATCCACGCTCTTGGAGACTTGCTTCGAAGGGTCTTGGCCGTATAAGCATCTCTCAAGTGGGTCAGTCAAAGTGCTTTAGAGCCTAACACTAATATAAAAGTTCAAGGATTTTATGGTTGAATTGAATGCAATGAAATTCCTTCGTTGGAAAAATTCACAATACGAAAAAAACTGAATAATCTTCCGAGCTGCATTTAATTTCATGTATTGCTTTGGTCCCTTTATTCCAGTCTCTCTCCCTTTAGTGAATTGTGTTTTTCCCCCAATTTGCAACGGCTGAAAAAACATCAACTAAAAATAAATATGAATTTAACATTTATTTCTAAATAAGTTATTTTGTTATCGGTTTGCTATATGAACTAGTTTTAAAGGCTACAGGTGAGTGAGTCGACTATAAATAAAGCCGTATTCATTTAAATAAACATTTAAATTTTCAACGAACGATTTGGCATTTACTTATCCGTTCCTTACCAAACTTGGTAAGATCACTGTCATGTTATACACATAATGTGAGAATTTGGCTGAAATAGGTCAATTCAAACTTAATTTTAGCCGATTTGAGCTATGGAAGCTGTGGGATTAAGAGTAGTCAGATTTTGATCAAATTTGTTAAGTATATACACATAGGATCATGATATACACATAATGTGTAAATACGGTTGAGAGCGACGGTTGAAAAATATATTTTTCCTAACAATCAACCATTTTTCAAATTGCTTGATTCATTCGAACTGGACGATATAGTTCCCCGATCTGGACTAAATTTAGTAAGTATATATAGATTTACAATATACACATAAAGTGTCAGTTTTGCTGAGATCAGTCAAAAAAATCATTAATCTTAAATGCAAAAATAAATCAATTGTTAAGGTTTTATAAATTTAGTTTTACAAATATTTGTACAATTTTATAAATTTATATAGCATCATTTAATTTATTAATCAAATAATATGTACCTTACACATAATTCAAATAAACAGTAAACTTATTTGCTGACTTACTTTGTTTGGGTATTATACTGAGAAGCCTAAAGACACTCAAACTTTGTTGGTTCTAACCTATGCATAACTCAATCACTAGCTCTAAAATGACCCACATTTGGAGACACATTTACTAACATCTAATAGTGTAGAGAACAGCAACAACCACATTTTATACCGCTGGCCGAGACCCTATAAAAAACAGAAGTGTGACTAGGAAAGGGAAATTTATTATTCTAGCTTATCACTCCGGTTCCAGACCATTGCGTATTAAAAACATTTATGTTACGTCAATAAAAACTCACAATGAAATTTTGCATAATGTGTGCCTTTAAAAATTGAATGAAGCAAGCAAGCTGCAAACGTTCCCCATTTTGTTCTCTCATCTTCTCTATTTTATACTTTCGCGTCTTCCAGCTTTGTTGACATTACCATTGGGCACACAAACTATGCAATGGGGTTACATTAAGCTTCCTTGTGTCCGCTTCAGTCTCCGCCTCAGTCTCAGTCTCAGCCTCAGCCTAAATCTCAGTCTCAGACTCTGTCCGATTCGGACGCATTTTGTTGATAATGTTTTCCTATTTGTGTTGCCGTTGTTGCCAGAGAGCCAGTTTGCCAGTAGTCGCCGACTGTGAAGCGACTTTGTTTTTTATTGCGCAACATTAAATGGAACCAGACCAGACCAGTGAGGCTTGAGGCCTACAGGCTTGAAAGTTGCTGGCTTGCCTGCTGAGGGCCTCCTGATGCTGTGAATGTGTCGAGCCCTCCGAGCAGCCATTTCACTGGCCAGAACGGCACAAGAAACAAATGATACAATAAAAAAGAGTCTGTTGCAAAAACTATGCATATTGTTTGTCATTAACAAGGCCAGAAAAGAACGGCCAAAACAAAAAAAAATTGACAAACTAAATTCGCTATGATGAAAGAAAGCTGTTACATGGCACTACTGCCAAGGCCTTTAAGAGGGGAACGATAACAGCCCAGGGAATAACATTGTCGTTGGGTCGCCAGCTGACATTAATTTTGTTTTCATAGCACAACCCACAGGGCCAAAAATTATCCCCGTTTTCCCTCCTTTCTCTTTCTCTATTGCTGTGCTGTTCAGCTCCCCTTTGATACAGTATTGCTCTTTCAGTCGCACTTTCAGCAGGATGAATGTGTGAGCTTGTGTGTGTCACTGCCAAATGAAGACATTTTGTTCACAATTTTTTCTATTTTTTCCACTCGTTTGCTAGCTTGATTGACATGCCGTCTGCTTTCTGTGGCTCACTTGCTGTCCTTTACATTTTTGCAGCTGACCGTGACACAAAAAAAAGACAACAAGTGCTGAAACAAATTAGCACAGTTTCGCTCTTAGTTTTGAGCCTTTTGTTCTCTGATGTTATGATTCTTATGATGCGTTTTTGACAGTGTCTTCAACCGATTGTCACTATTTCGGCGGGGACCTCAATTTAAAATATCAATATAACTGATAAATAAATAAATAATATTTTTTCTTTAGCTTCGCTCTATGTCCAGAAATTTTGGGGACATTAATTAAATTATTTCAATTGACTGTACACTTGAAAAGTATTGTTTAAAGTCAGCATAAAAAGTTATTAACTAATTGTATCACTTGCATGATGAAGTAACTTAGTGTCTATTTGTTATGGATGTGTTATCTCTGCACGCCAACTATTTTTGCTTTTAGGCACATTTAGGTTTGGACAAAGTTTAAAATCCTTCCACTTTTTGTATGTACGGGGTCCAAAAATTATTGAGCTCATATCATTTAGCTGCCATGTTTCTCATGGTTGAAATACTAAAAAAAGGATTGATATACACAATATGCATATTTCAACTAAGTTTTCATTTTTCATCTACTAAGCAAATTTCATCGAGATCGGACTTCTTCATATATTACATACATAGCTACCAAGGGAAGAATGGTACTTAATCTTCGTCGAGTTAATGATAGCCTTTTTATTTGGAACCTTGTTCTTTGTTTATTTACAAGCATTTAGATACTTCTGCATTTCAAAGGAAATATTAATTTTGTAGGATAATTACAGAAGTACATTTAACAATAAAGAGTTTGTTGCAAGCACAGTATACAATAAAATTCAAACAGTCAAGCGAGCCGTCTGTAAAATCCCCGTACTCCTTCAATTGCGAATTTTTCCATACAAAGACATAATGTTCGACGGATTTGAAGATAATAATAACGGTACCATATACATAGTATATGAGTTTGGTTGCGATAGCTCAACTAACACGACACCTCTTGATACAAAAGTCCCATTTTCAACCGATTTGCCCTATACGAACTATAGGCTATACCTGTCAGATTACTAGGTCGGATTAATTTCGCTTAAAATTAAATTTCTCCGATATCAAATATTGCTCCAAGCCTGTAACCATACTCAGCACTTCAAACTTGAAATAAAATACAAGGAATCTGGAGTTATGGACAAACCATACAGCTTTGCCGAGCTCTAATTTGATTTATTCTGAACAAACTGAAAATCACTCCATTTACTGGTATTTATCTCGTACAAAGCCTGACTCTTTTGCGGGCCATTCACACAATATTTAATTTATTTAAAGCTCGCATTTTCACACTCAACCAGCATCGCCCATAAAAGAAAACCTACGCACCACCGAAAAAAAAGAACAAGTTCAGTCATGCTGTTAAAAGAGGCAACATCGGAATCCGGATATGGTTTCTGGTTTGTTTGCTGATCCTTTGTATGTATTGTTTGCGTATTTGCATAAAAATTGCGCATACGACGCGATGTCGCCACACAATTCAAACACCCAGACATACACTCTCATAGAGACTGCTTTAAATTTGTGTGCAGGATTCAAGGTTGAGTTCATATTTAAGAGTCGCTCGAAAACCCAGTCTGAAAATTTTTAGTAATTATGGAGATTCATGTGCAACAATGGCCAAGAATTCATTCATCGAAAAATCATTGAAACTCATACATGTATATATGTGTGAGTTTGTGGGTTCGTGTATGAGTTTCCGCTCTGTTTTATTCTCTACTCTACTTATATTCACCATCACCACTATTCACTCTTCAATGCCGTTGCATGCGGCAAAAAATTTCATTTCCTTTGTCTCTGTTTCTCTGTTTCTGTCTGTGTGTGCATTTGCATTGTTTGGCATTACACAAATGGATATTAATAGTTGGCATGAGTGTAGGTATTGGATGCCATTCTTGCTGTTCGTATTTTTATTGTTGAATGATGATGATGATTATGATGATGTACTACTCATTGTTGCCAACTGGGTTTATTTTCAATTAATCACGACTGTACTCGATGAACATCAAGTAAGTAGCTGCTGTTCATTTCAAGGTCATCGAGCAGATAAAGACCCCCGTAAAACACTCAAATATTCCTAGCTATTGAATAAATGAATGTATAATTGTATGCACGAACGATTTTTGCATGGCTGACTAAATAGTTAAGGTACCAGGAATGGGGAGACAATTAATTGCAATTTTTGTATTTTCCAAAATGGCCATAATTCTTTTCTTGCCGAGCCTGTCAACGCCATTGTCTTTCACGAAAGAGCTCCTCCTTATTCAGAGTCTGCTGTTTTATTCCTATTGACAGGCCAACATAATGAACATAAATCAGTAGTTCCTGTTATACTGAGTTCTCTTATTTAGCTGTACAACCATTCAGTTGGCATACCACAGCAAGCAGCGTCAACGCCAACTTGTGCTATTTATCTTAAGCAATCTCTCTTGGTTACAGCACTGCCTACCACACATGCATATCATAGTCGTCATTTCTTTAATTATTGCCTCACTGACTATATACAGGCAAACAGGCAAGGCAATGCCAGAGGTGTGGGTGAAATTAAAAGAGAAAGTTTGGCAAGATTGTTTATTGACTGAAGCCATAAACACAAGAAATTTTAGGGCGCCATCTGCGTGGCCGCATGTCACGCACTTCCTACTCTTGACTACCCTTATATTATTTTGCAAGGGGCAATCCAAATTCACTTCCTGTAACTGCCAGCATATATTTGCCTCTTTCACATAATGCACTTGGCAAATTATTGAATTTAGTTAATTTATAAGTAACAAATATCCAAATGTAAAAACAAGAAAGAAAAGTACAGTCAAGCACTCCCGACCGTATAAAACTCTCTTTTCATATTGAGAGACAGACAGGCAGACAGAAAGTTCCGATCACTAAACTAACACTATTAGCTTTTAGAAGTCCAATTCAGACCAATAAACCAGTGTTAGCAAATGATAACTTTTCAACAGATTTTGACGATAGCTGTAAAATTTAGCCACCTGATCATACCAAACATAATCAGGCTTAAAAGTTTCAAATTGTGGTTTAATTATTTGCATGGGAGGGGACAAAAAAGTTTAATAAACTTTATCTGCCTCACATAAAAACTTTCATTGGAAATTTTGTGGTTCTGGCTTTGGAGACTATCCTGACATCTCAGCGTTCATACTTACGGGCAGACGGCGAAAACTCATTTGAAAAAGTTCACTATACGCTTACAGGTTATAAGAATACATAAATTCAACACAAATTTTGTACATTAGTCCCTGGATCTCCTCATATTTACACTGTAAATTAGCCTGGCTCAATGTAGAACTCGATTAGAGCAGCTCTCTTTTGCTTCATACTGATTCTTCATGTTATTGATTACTATAAGCCATCATTTTTTTTTTTTTTTTTTTTCTTATTTTTTTATAAAGCCGATCACTTGACGAAATTATGGAAATTGTTCGAAATTTTCTTACTAGCAAACTTCAACTTTGCTATAACATATTTATTATTAATTTTAATTACAATATATAAATTTTATCCTAAATATTCGATTCTTTGTTTGAAATAATATAAGTAATTATTTGTATATATTATTTAATTCAGAAAATTTAACTAACCAAATAGATAAAAGTATTTTCAAGGCTTTTTACAGTCGTCTCGCCTTTCTTATTAGTCTAATACTGTATATTAACATAAACAACACAACAAAAACGAATAACGGGTACAATAAGTTAAAGATTTAAAAATGGTTAAATTTCATTTTATAAGTTTCGCATTTAATGTGCTGAAAGATGCAGATCTCATTAACATGGATCCATAAAATAGGAAACTATCCATTTACATAACGCAAAACAGAGTTTGAATGTTGATTAACCTATCCGCCGATAAGAGAAATTTTCAGAAAGTTGAATATAGATGAATGGTTTTTAGGAAAAATTATTTGTTAAAATGCATCATGCCCTTATTGAGAGGATTTTTGATAACAGTAAATATTATATGAATAACTATAAGTTTTTACTATTTAAAAGAAAAAGAAAATATTTAAACAATTAAATATATTATACGAAGAATAAAAATGTTCGCTCACTAGGTTACTAAACACGACAGCAAAAAAATCTTGGTATATAAATTAATGTTAAACGAACAAGCAAATACAACACATTTTCATTGTAACAATGTTACATATAATTTAATTTACAACTTATTAACTTTCAATAAGACAAAGAAAAATTGTGTATCATTTGGCAGTGCTAGTTAATTATTAAGTTCAAGCAATTTTAAGTAATTTTTTAATTGGTGATCTAGTAATTAGATGTTATGAAAATTTAAAATTGCTTAGCAAATGTTTGGAGTAAAGCAAACAAATACAAATCGAGGGTTTAAGCTGCTTTTTCGTTAAAATTTAAGATCTGCTTAACATTGGGCCATCACAATCATCTCTGAATTGTTCCTTTCGCTTGAAATTGAGAATGTCAAAATTCCGGCTTGTGGTATTTTATGATCCCTTTGCGGCATTGATATTCCCCTCCTCTCACGGTTGGCAGCTTTATTGCCGTTTAGCGCCGCGTTGCGAATTCTCTGACAACTTATCAGAAATTTAAACTTGTCGTGTGTGAAATGCGTGAAGCATGTAAATTAAATATAATGTAGCATTTAAATCAATATGCGTCTGAGCGCTCTTTTAAATATTATAATTAAAAAATTGGAATTATTACCATACCCACAGAACAACAGTAAAAAACATTTATCATACGCTAGCGCGGTATGTTAATTTAATTAAACGAAACTCTGCAAATTTATGCCAGAAAACTGTTCACTTAATTGCAGATACAAAAAATATATGACCTGGTTTCCCACCAGGAAAATGCCACTGGAATTTAATCAACATACTTGTTTAACCTCGGTAAAGATGATTACCTTAGTTGTTGTCTTCACAAATATGCTAAATAATTTTCAACGATATGTAATTAGTTTCATTGTAACAAAAGTCGGCAAAGTTCAATTTATCTTATATATTATGGCAATAATCTATTTGTTACTCACAAGAAATTAAAAGCTGTTTTTTATATAAGACAATATTTGTTATTTATATTACAAAATTCAGTTAAAGCAAAGCCAAAACATGCTGTTGGGATTAGCAGAGATTGGCAACACAAATGACTTCTTAATCATTTTCCAATATTGTCAAAATTAAAAAAAGTTTGTTCAAGTTTGATTTTAACGAGTAAGTGCCAAAAACATCTGAATTGAAAGCGTGATTGTAGGATGTTATAACTTTTGGCTTAACTGCAAAACATTTTTGGTGCCACACATGTAGAAAAACAATTAATTGGACTGCATAAAAAATATTCTATAGTGGTGGAGGCATACTGCAGCATCAGCATTCATTTCCATTATGAATGTCAACAGAGGAAAGAAAAACTATAAAGACAACGTCGAGTCTGATGCAAATGGTTAGCAGGTCCCATGTGCAATATAAACGAATTTAATTATTGTTCATGTGCTGAAATATGGTAAAATTTATTTATAGCTGCGCATGCCATTCGAGCAGCTACTGACATGAGTAGTTCTCATTGTTGTTGCTTGTTTTTTAAGCGTTTGCCTCGAATACATAAATGTTGCAGAATACACACACATGTGTACACATGCACACACTGACACTCACACACACATGGCAATACACGTATCGGGCAGCATTTTTATTTGCAGTGCTTTATGACATCGAACGAGTCTCGTTACCTGCCCGAGTCAACGTGGCGTATGAATTATGGTCATGGGTGGCGAATGATTAATATTCAATTACATTCACAAGGAGCCTGTAGTTGACCTCACCCACATGTAGAACGAACTGACACTTTTTTTTGCATTTAACAAGAAAACTTTGCTAATTGCGCAATAAAGTAACAAACTTTACACAAACAACAATCGATTTATGTACGGACTATTGAAAATACAAGGGCCATGTGATATGTTTTCAGTATTAGTAAGCTACGCCAACAAAGAGTCGTTTATATTTTATAACTAAAAACATTGATTGTCATTAAAATTTTAAGTAATTTGTAAAAAAAAAAGTTTTTCAATGAAATGACATCAGTAATATATTTTGAAATATCTATCGTTTATAAAATGTATGGTCTTTAAAAAATAAATAATTCCATTTGTTAATTTTTTGTTAAGCTTAGCAAATATATTAATAACTCCCCAAAAATATGTTAAACTTTTACCAAAAACAAAAATATAAGACATTAGCGTGTCACATGATGGCTAATTCATTTTTAATGGCATTAACACAAATACGAAACAATGAAAAACTGTGAGCTTAATTTATTTCGCAAACTTTACGTAATTTCTGTGATTTAAGCAATCCTTGAATTTTCTCTAGTCCGAGCTATGATTTTAGCGTGTACTTTCATAATAAGGTATTGTATTAGCCATCTGACAAGGCCTGTAGCCATGATTTATGGCCTTCATTACTTAATGTTCACCTGCACGTGTACCTTCTCTGACACATTGAGCCAATACCCTATTAACAATGTCTGTAGTGCATTACTTTTACTTTTTTTATCAAATAACATTAATGTGGCAACAGTTGGTACAATTTCAAATTGTACAAAATATTAAACAATATTTTATTATTAAGCAAAGTTATATATATTGACCAAATTGTACAGCATCTGATTATATAAAAACTTTGCTCCTGTCCAACAATTCACAGTTCTTGTTGCTGTGTAAGTGCGGGACCTTTTGTATTCAACTTGCTGGACTTGGGCCATTCTATTTTTATACCCTCTCTTGAGGGTATATTATTTTTGTCATGAAGTTTGTAACTCATTGAAGGAGACGTTTTAAACCCC
The DNA here is from genome assembly GCA_018151165.1 of Drosophila arawakana. Classification (NCBI taxonomy): domain Eukaryota; kingdom Metazoa; phylum Arthropoda; class Insecta; order Diptera; family Drosophilidae; genus Drosophila; species Drosophila arawakana. The sequence goes on from JAECWX010000455.1 coordinate 1,710,318, forward strand.
ATAAATAATAAATATATTTTAAACGAGACGATATCGAACTGTCCGTCTGTACATCTGTCTTTCCGTATTCAAGACAACAAGAGCTAGAACTATTAAATTTGTGTGAAAGTCCTCGTATGGTGTTCGCGGACCACTTTTATTTAAAATTTTTGCAACGAAACTACAAGTGTGACCAAATTTCACACATCGTGTGTATGGCCATTATAACTTTCCTCGCCAAGTTTGATCCGGACCGTACAAAAACAGACTATAGCTCCAATAGGACAATTCGATCGAAAACTGGACATTTGAGCTATCGCAACAAAACCATTGTAACTATTCTCTGATTTCTATGGAAAAACGTGGACTAGTATGAGTACAGGGTCTTTTACAGTCGTCTTGCATGTTTTAAAGTAAAAAATGGCTTAAATGCATGAACTTTGTGCTAAGCACGGAGTTTTAATAAAATTTTAATTTAAATTGTATTCAAAAATTTGTCATTTTAATTTATTTTTTGTTTTTTGTTGTTAGATAGTTTAATTTTTTTTTTGTTTTAAGCCGATGGAGTATCTGCATTATGTTCAGAAAACAGACTGCAAGTGAACGAATTAAATTATGCATTTAAGACTCGCCTGATTACATCCCCATCTTACAAATATATATACACACACAGCGACAGAGGGTGGGGCGACAAAGTTGTGCCCCTAAATTGCATATTAATTGCTCATTAATTGTTGATTAGCCTTCAAGTGTATATGGAAATTTGAGGAGAGTAGGAATCTCGGCATAGCCCAGTTGAATCGCGGCAGGGCGTGGCGTGGCCCACAAAGCGCCAGTAATCTTTAGTGTTAAGTTAAGTATACGCAAAACTTATCAAGACGATTAGTGTTGCTCTTGGTGGCTGCTGCCCTCAGCATTAGTGCGACAAAATGTTGTAATCAATCAAACCAAAGCCCCACTGCGGGCTCTCTTTCCTGGCACTCACTGCTTCGCAAATACTTGCAATTAAGCATTATTAATCACAGCGACTAAGCAGCCAAAGCCATATTCGTTCTATGCTTGAACCGAGCACTTCCGCCCTAACAAATAATTACAATAGTCATCGCCCATGGGGTCCACATCCTGTGCTCGCTCTGATAATGTCCTCACATTATTTTCGCATAAAAATAAATATTTAATTAAAAGTAGACTTGAGCTACATGTTCAATGAACTTCTTTATCATCTTGAAGAATATTTATATTGTTGGTCAGTAATTCAAATTTAATAAAGGTTTGTTATAGTCAGGAGATCTTTAGACCCCGTACTCTAAAACAAAGTTGTTCAAACCTGTAAAAAATGGCGAATTTCATGAAAAAATGTACAATTAAATGCAAATTATCAGGTCCTTCTGAAGTATAGGACGTAGTCAACGGGTAGAATTACTGTTGGTTGCTTGGCCTAAGTATTGTTTATTTATTTATTTAAATTTCAATTTAAAATTATATCCAAATAATAATTTCTAATAACAATACATGGTTTATTTATACGCAAAACTAGTTGTTAAAACAAGGCAAGTAAGAATATCAAAACATGTAGATACATATAAATTTACGTACGCATATATACATATATGCATGTTTTCCAATATAAAAACTGCTTCTTTTTATTTTTTATGAAAAAATGCGCACTACTATGAGTAACGGGTTTCGACTGCAGAGGTTTTTACTTGTTATGTGTAGAAATAGTAAACAAATGTCTAATATTATCATACAATATATAGTTTAAATAATTTGGATGCATTTTAATATAATAATATTTCATGATTTGTTATTTATACAAAGAATACTTTGTGAATTTAGTATTGTAAATTGCATAAATTTATATGAAATTCCCTATTGACATGGTCCGACTAAAGAGCAAAAGCACGTATCTACAAGCTAATAAAATAATTTATATTTTTTAACCATGTCTTAATAGCCACTCTGTATCATATTTTCTGTTTGAATTTGTATTGAAATCTATTGAAATTCTTCACGGATGGAGTGTTTTGTATATTTACTGCATTTCTACGAAATAAATTTATAAAAAATAATTAAATATTAAAAGTATCCAAAAGAGAACGAGGTGAAAACATAGTTAGTGCTCGAATAATATCACTTGCACAAATAAATGGCGTCTTATTTTATATTAAAATTTTCCCTTTTTTTAAAAAGAGAAGAAGAAAACTATGTTTTTCTTAAAAGAAAAGAATGAAATAAAAATCAAAAATATTATTTAAATTTCTTTTTTACTTAACTTCTCTTTTATTTAAGTGTATTAAACATCTGCTTTGTAAAATAAATTTTTATGAACTAGTATTTACTACCTTTTTACTATAAACAGTTACGATCAACAAGATTTATTTAAATTGTACAAAAAAAAATTATATTTTTCCTAAGACATTAACCGACATTTTTCTGGACTTTTAAAACCTTTTATACCTCTACAAGATTTCTTAATCTTTGCTCCACATATTGCGGACAGCTTAACGAGCTTCGTAAGGGATGAATGTTAATAACTATGAAATAAAGCACGTACACAAATACTTGAGAATAAAGGATATGTTGGCAATCGTTCCCTCGGAGATCAATTCAAACTATGAGATGTGAACTAATTGTGCTGCATCTGCTGTCAACAATGAAGGAAAATGGCCTACACATGATAGACAACAAGGACATAAAGAAATTGCCAATTTGGCAAATGTATTGGCGCCAAGTTGGGGAAAGTTGTCAGATAATTTGAGGTAAACACTTGAGTCGCCGTCGGACAGGTAGGTGATTGCCAAACAAATTTGTAGCTAATCAATCAGTCTTAGCCCCAATAGATTTGACTTATTTTTAGTAGTTCTCTCTGTATGACATATCAACATGCAAAAACCGACACATTAAATAGTATCAGAGTTTATGTCTGAATTTCCGCTGAAAATTAAATTTTGTGGACTGAATGAGTAAATGATTTATGACTCAATTACCGTTTTTAAAGACGTGCTCTGTGTTCAGCGCCTTGATCCTAAGTCCTTCAGTCTGGATTGCTGCACAGTTTAAACTTTGATTCTTTTCTTGTCAGATTCCTTTACACTGTCTCGCACTGCTCTTGAATTTCGCACTGAACACAAAGCACTTTGGATAAATAAATTTGCTTCAATATTTCTTATTTTATATTTCTCTCCATTTCATTCCCTCTTTCCTTTTATTTTAATACTTTTTGTATTTCCTTCTTTTTCGACTGCTCCCGTACTTCCGTTGTGCTTGGCACGTAATTTATTTATTTATATCGTTGATTATTTACTTTTTGTGGCATTTGCAGCACAAATGTAGGCAGCGCCTATAGAAGTTGCGACTTATTGTCGTCTATGGCGTTGTACACACACGCAGATACGCACTTTAACACACTCTCTTACACGCACAAGTACACACAAATGCTAAACACTTTAACTTGGCTGTGGTTATTGAAGACGATGCTGATTTCCGTAAAACATGCAGCTGACTTTATTGGCTCAGGTCAAAAATATAGTGTCCATTTGTAATCTGGGCGTTGCTTTTGGTCAGACGAATCGTGTCAATGCAACAACTTAAATGCCTTTGCCCCAATGTACACACGTACACACACATACACTCCAAACCACACACGCCGACACACATACAATCGCACACTCGCACGCACGTACACGAGCTGAGAATTGTAGAAATATTTAAAACGCGACGCGCTCGTTTCTTTGCCACGCTTACGTGAGCCCGTTTACCGTAACCAACCAACACAAATATCGAACGTGAACTGACATGTCATTTCGCTACATCCAAAAGCCAAAAACAGGCGCAGGTCTCATTCGTTACAATCGTTTAAATCGCATCGTGCCCTCCGTTCGTTGGATTTAAGGCTTCGGTGTGTGCATCTCTTGCACACTAGCGCCAAACGGTCGTTGGCAGAACTTTCCACTGAGCGTAAAGAGCGCGCATGGCAAACTGGGGGAAAACTTTTCAGCGGGGAAGTATTCCCGTTATTTTCGTTAAGGGGAATGAGTAACAATTCCTTCTCTGCCTTGCTCGTTCCGAAATTTCAAGGTAGCTCGCCCATTTCGATTAGAAACATTCGAATATGCTATACGAAAATTTGGTACAATAGTGTGTTAATCTACAATTTTTGCAAGTGCTATAGCAATTATTTTGTCTTAATCAGAATACAGTTAGATATGTTGGTGTTTTGTTCTGTATTTCGTTTACCATTTATGTTTGTAAAAGGCGAAAAGTGTGTCAAAAGCAGACGAAGGCTTGGCCGAACCTTGAGGTATATGTACATATGTGGGGTACCTGGTAAATAATCCCGAAAGAACTAACCGCAGTGGTCGCATGTTTTGATTGCACACTTCGTTCGAATTTGAATAGTTCCTTATCCATAGTTATAAAGCTATCCCCACCATAATTCACATATTAGGTGTAAAATACTATTATAAAGTTTATACAAGTTTGGTCCGGATCAGACGACTATCCAATAGCTCCCAAATCGGTCGACAACTGCCTACTTGTATCAAAAAATGCGCACTAGGAGGAGTTCGGAGTCCACAGTCGGCTTGCTTGTCTGTAGCCATTCTTACTTACACTTACAATGTTTGATTCTTTAACATTGCGTACCATATCTGTCATTTCGTAATTTGTACATTTTTCATGTACGACAGCTGATTTTAAAACATTGTATATTTTTCTGTCATTTCATTTTCATTAAATTGTTCTTTGCTTTCATATGACAGATTTCTAAGCTGCCGTCTTGTCACAAATAGAACTTTACATGCTGTGACAAGTTCAAATCTGGATGTGGATCTGATCCCCATTGTCTCACGAATCACTTATAACTTAAGATATAATTCAATTTGTAAATATTATTTACAATTTAATTCAAGTTGTAAAAATGAACAACAGTAGAATTAAGTGAAAATAAAATATCAGTTCAAAATTACTTTCATATCCATCATCATCTCAAAGTCAGCTTTATTGTAGAGTTGTATCGTAGAGATCGAAGAAAACATCGATATATTCAGCATCAATGTTATTTTTTCCAATGTTCACCGATGTTTTTTCTGATACCCATGTTAAGCGATGCATCGAGGTTTTGAAACGCATCGAAAGTGCAATTTTTAAACATTGTTTGTGACAAAACCAAAAACAAAATTCATATACACTACGTAGCTCCAACCCAGATTTCTGCAAGCTTCCAAAATTTTTCTTTACTTATATTAAATGCTTTTAAAATTTTTTTTTCATACTCTCTGCGAGAGTATATTTGGGTTTGGGCAAAAGTATGTAACAGGCAAAAGGAGGCGTGGCAGACCCCATAAAGTATATATATTCTTGATCACCATCACAAGCCGATTCGATATAGCCATGTCCGTCTGTCTGTCCGTGTGTCCGTCTGTCTGTCTGCTTAATGGGGTTGAAAACGCCAGCTTTTGCCTACTACGCACATTAGTATAAAAGACCCCTCTACTCTTTTTTAGAGTACAGGGTCTAAAAATGTTGTGTTTAGTAAGGTTGTGCACAAATTGGTTAATTTTTGCAAGATCTGAATCTCATAATTTTGATTATGTCATTTAAACTTTGTAGGGTTCAGGTTTTCGGAATACCCTTACTATTTCGATTTTCAACTATCTGGCAACCCTTCACACTAAATTTCACTTTTGCTCTACGCAGCTGATTAGCGGCGATCTCTTTTGTTCTTATTTTTGATGGTTTGGCGATGCATCGAAAGCAGACGAAACTCCAGTTAATTTCTCGTCACATTGCACAAATTGGAAGCAAATTTGGCACGTAGGCCATCATAGAAAATCTTCTCGTTCACTTGGTTTGCTGACCCGAAAGAAGATAAACGCGTTGCTGCAAAATTGTGAAAGTCTAATAAGCACAGTTGCTTAGTGCCGAAAGTACAGTGCACACAACCTCAAAATATATACGTGCATGCGTATTAATATATACATATACATATATACAAATATATACATATCTATATATATAAAAAGCAAACTCACTTCCTGTGTGTACTCAAAATTCAGTATGATAATTAGTGTCTTTTGCTTTCATTTCTTTTTTAATAGATCAGCTTTTTTATCTACTTGGTTTTTGGTTTGTATAAAAAAAATATGGAAAAACTTTTTGGAAATGTAAGAAAAAGCAAAATAAAAAACAATTCGGAAAAAATTACACAAACAACAACATACATGTTTGCATAATGTGAATGGCAAAAATGCTCTTCTCAAAGAGGAGATCAGGCAACTCTTTTGTTTCTGGCAGTCGGGGAAAACTGTCTGGCTACTCTTTCAACCGCCACAAAAATTTAAGAGTGTTTCAAGCAAGATATCAGAGGAAATTCACGTTTGTTCGGTGGCGCTTTAATATTATTGTCAGGAGATTTTCGCCAAACGTTACCGGTTCTTGCGCGAGCTACACCAGCTGATCAATTGAATGCCGGCTTGAAATCATCATATTTGTGGAGATATGTTAGAACGTTGAAATTGATGACAAATATGCGTGTTCAATTACAAAACGATCCATGTGCTGCTAACTTTACAAAGCAGTTATTAGAAATGGGAAATGGCAAGATGCCTATTGACAATGCAACTGGATTAATCACACTACCAAGCAACTTTTGTCGATTAGTAGACACGAAAGAAGTGTTGGTCGAAAAAGTTTTTCCAAATTTTGAAGAAAACTATCACAATCATACATGGCTTAGTGAACGTGCAATTTTAGCAGCAAAAAATAAGGACGTCAATGATTTAAACGCAAATATTTTACACAAAATTACGAATCCAGTTGTTTCATACAAATCGGTTGATACCATTATGGATCAGGATGAGGTAGTGAATTATCCCACCGAATTTTTAAATTCTCTTGATTTGCCAGGAATTCCTCCCCACAATTTGCAATTGAAAGTTGGGGCATCAATCATTATGCTAAGAAATTTAAATCATCCCAAACTTTGTAACGGAACAAGACTTGCAGTAAGAAAATTAATGACTAATCTTATTGAAGCCACTATTATAATAGGCAAGTACAAAGGCGAACATTTATTAATACCAAGAATTCCTATGATTCCTCCCGATTTGACGTTCAATTTTAAAAGACTTCAATTTCCTGTTCGCCTCGCTTTCGCTATAACAATAAATAAAGCACAAGGCCAATCATTGAAAGTTTGCGGCATTAATTTAGAAAATCCAGTTTTCTCCCATTGTCAACTGTATGTCGGATCGTCTCGCGTTGGAAAATCATCTGCTTTATATGTATACTGTCAAGATGGAAAAACTAAAAATGTTGTTTATTTAAAAGCACTTAATTAAAAAACTTTTTAGAAAATTTGTTGTCTGCATTATTTTTAACAAAATGTTTTTCCAACCAAAAAAGATTTTTCAATAGCAGGTAAATCTATAATACAAGAACGCCGCGAAGCGCGCCGGGCCCGCTAGTAATGTATATAATATTTGTTTATATTAATGTATTAAATTGGTGCAATAAGATCTGCAACGTTAGTGTCAGTGAGATGGGAAAAAAGGTAATAAATCGACTTAATAGTTTCGCATGTAGTCAATGAGTTTTGTGTTAGCAGGAGCGCCGATCCGATCTTTGTGAAAATTATCTACGGTCGGTCGGCTGATTTTTGGTACACGCATAACACCTGACACACCGGACACAGCGTGAACCGGCAATCTGCGCATGGAATCTTTCTGAAGACGAAGCAGTAGCAGAAACGCTTTAGCGAAACCTGCCTAACTCCAATCAGCATTTCTGGCTTACCCGTTCCAAATTGGACGGGGTTGCTACGTTGGTATAATTCTTGTATTTTGGCACGAGAAATTTAAAGTCCCTAGACGTAAAAAGGGCAAATCTAGTGCCACTCCACATGGCGATCTGACATCGTTATTGGAATTATTGTAAGCGACATGAGCGTACACTTGGTGATATGATTATAGCATTACAGCAACATAACCACAATCGCACAGTCTGCATCTTTGATGGACCCAACGATCACGCACCTGCGGATTAATTTGTGAGTAATACAAAGTATATTCAGTGTGAGTACCACTTCCATTTAAGCAAGACATTTTGTGAAATTATATTACTATTGTGAACGGTCGTCGCTCAGCTGTGGAATTGTTTATAAAGAGATTTGAACGAAAACTTGAAGAGTTATATAGTTAAACCGCTAATGCGTCATGTATTCTTTCGCGAATCATGTTTCTTTTACTTGAATTTATACTTTGAAATATTGTAATCATGTTTAAGAAACTGTTAATTAACCTATCGATTGGTAAATCATGTTGAAATCATACAAGTTGGAATAATGTAATAAATGGTATTGTGTTACCATGGTCGGGTGGATAAAGAATAGGGGACAGTTAACATCCAAAGTCGCCATAATTCCTGGTTATCGGTCATTATATTTGGTTAAGTGTTTGCCGTGGGTAAAGCCCAGTTATACATATTTTTAGTTCGACACAGTAGAAGACAGTAAGTGCACTTATTCTTTTATTTGTTATGATTTCCGTAGTAGGAGGAGGAACGAACCCACGACATATCCGACGAGCGTAATACAGAGCACTGCTAGAAGTGCACGCCTCCGAATCCTCTATAGACAGGTAGGAACCTATTCGGTTTCTCAAAGCTGAATGCTACAACTTTTGACCCATCGATAATATATTTCTTAATACCATTCATAATATATATGCTATTCTATTAAAGGCATATGATAACATTTCTGGTATATATCTGGTAAAAAACATTGGCTAAAACAGCTTAAAGCTTCTTTACAAACAAAATAAAGTATTTCTAAATCTGGCAACTAGTCTGGTTATTGCGGATTGCTCACTCATTTGTTCGGCTCATATGTCGTTGATTAACAAAATATGTCTAAGCTTAGAGTTAAGTTCAAAAGGTAGATGAATTGGCTTTACCATCCAATGAAAAGACTATAAAACTTAAAGCTGAAAATAAGGGGAAATTTTTTTATCCGATGTGAAAACCATTTTATTCTGACGTGAGGAATGTGTGTAGTTTCTTCGTTTTTTCTACCAATTGGGTTAAACTTTGATTAATAGTTAAGGTATACAATACTATCTTAAATCTGTACTGAGAATACTATTTACGTGTTTTTAGCGGTATGTTTTCCCACTTCTATAATACAACAGCTGTTAACAGCTTAAAGCTTAAATAATACTTTGACTATATTCCTGCTATGCTTACTCAGCTTAAAGCTTAAAAAGTACTTTGACTATATTCCTCTTGCTATGCTTATTCAGTGAGAAAAGCTTTTTCGTTTCTACATAGAAGTTTTCAAAGTTTAAATTTTGTGCAACAGTAAGAAGTATTCCTTGAATTGACACAAATTCAATAATATAGCTTGGTTGGGTGGCAGCCTGCATCTTAAATGAGTTATTTCAATAGCTTTAGTCTGTTTCATAACCCTTTACGGGTTGTCGTAAAAAGCATCGATTGCACTTTTCAATGCTTTTTAATTATTACTTGCTATTTATTATGGTGCAACACTAGAGTCTGCGTTTCTGCTTGCCTTTCAGTTCTAAAACAAAAAGTATCTGTACCTGCTATTAAAAGCAAACCGTAACTCAATTCAATTGTAGATTTGTGCCAGTTATTTTTCTGGCTCTATTCGAGTGAAAAGGATGTGCCCCAAAGGGCAGTTGTAGTCTGTGACCCACTGCCAATCGAGGTCAATGGCCAGAAACAATCAAAGAAATTGGGTCCAGTGGCATCAGCAACAAGGAAGACAAGGAGCGAATGGCACACAAAGAGGGAGGGAGGAGAACAGTAACGCAACTCATCTGGTATGTATGTGTGAGTTGCAAGTGTAACTGGCTGGTGAACTTATAAATCATAATTTTGAGCAAATAAATCCTTCACGGACAATTTAACCTCCGCTGTGGCAAAGCCAAAATAGCAACAAAATCCGACCCAGAATTTTATTCTGATGCTGACTCGGATTCTGATTCAGATTCGGATTCTCATCCTTATCTTCGTTCTCATTTTGATTTTGGCTGCGAGAGCCTAGTGTTTTTTTGTGTCTGCTGCCAAGGACGCAAAGTGTTTGAGGTACCCAGATAAATGGTAACGGAAGTATCTATGTGTGTGTATCATTGGCTGTTGAAGATGTGTGATAAGAAGGCTTGTAGTATGTGGGTAAGTGAATGTGTGTGGTTACCAGCTGTGAGCATTGATATGGGAAATGGGTTGAATGAAATTATTCGAGAGGCTTTCGCTTAGCACTCGCACTCAATAACTAATTTATGCACATGCCACACCTTTGAAGACATACCAGAAATATCTAGTTTTGATTAATGCATTTGCTTCTAGCTATTTGCCGTTTCCGCAACTCAAAAACCAATGAAATGCATTGTAGAACAAACCTATGATTCAGGAGAATCTACTGAAAACTCGATAGCAAATGTGAGTTATGTGTGCTTGTGTGGTCATACCTCATGTGTGTCTACTGTGGTTTCAATGAGTCAAAGGCAGGGAGAGATTAGAAAAGGAAGAGAATCAAGAGAGAAAGAGAGAGAGAGAGAGAGAGAGAGAGAGCAGAGGAATAGATAAATGTGAATATAGCAGCTGTTTGCAAGCAATTGGATTTAATTTATGTAAAACTCATCTATCCCTCTTATAGTCACTATAGTTAATTGATGGTTTTTGAAGATTATTATTAGGCGAAAATCTGATTTAAATTTTCAACCTAACAAAGCGATGGTGATGTGTTAATCAATCAATCATTTGAACTAAATGGTCAATAATAGCGAACTTCAATCGAATAGTTTTCATTGATCAGTTTTGTTTTTCAGAAGCGTAACAGACAGAAGGAATCCCATAAAGTAAGTATATATTGATCAGCATCAACAACTGTGTCGATATGGCGATGTCGGTCCGGAACGTCTTCCATAGTTCAAATCGATCTAAAGTTGGTGTTTTGGTATGAATAATGAGTAGGGGGTTTTAAAACAACATTGGACGAACCAAGCTTACAATATCCTATATTAAAATATGTTAATTTCCCTTAGTTGCTATGCCTGTTATATTATATTTTATAGTACGTATTGCATCGTAGGTTTTATTAAGTCAATATTTAATAAATCAATGTTTTGTTTACAATATTAAGGACAATTCAAGGAAATTGTCGATTGTTTGTTTAGGGTTGAACTTGGCATTTTGGCAATTGTGTTTGATTTGTGGTACCGATTGTTGTTAGAATTTGCATGAGTATCTGCGGCAATGAGCAATTTCAAATAATCAACATTTGGATAGCATTTGGACAATCCGAAACTGCAATGTCTAAACATAAACACAACATGCATGGGCAATCATATTGGGCGGACAAATTGAGTAAACACACGACCAGAGTGTGTCTGCTTGTGTATGTGTGTGAGTGTGTTTGTGTATGTATGTGTTTGGCACATTACTTGGCCACAAAATGCATTTGACATGTGTGCTGCTACTGCAAATTCAACGCCACAGCTTCCCCTCTTCCATAAGCTAATTAAAGAGCACACGCGTATGACATGCCACGCCAGATGTTAGTTCACAAAATCGTCTTTTCTATGGGAAGGGATCGCACCCCAGGCGGAGCAGCAAAAATGTCATAGCGCACTGGCAACACACATCCAACAACACACATCCAACAACACACATCCAACAACACACTGCACACAACAAGTAACACGCGTCTTGTCTTTATTCTAATCTCAGCCGCAACATGCTTTAAATTTAGCATAACACAGCAGCCCATGGGGCTCTCATGCTCTAAGCTCCTGTGTGCTCGTTCCGCAACACCGTCGTCAAACACTCAACTCTCAACTCTCTGCGTTAAGGTCGCAACAACATCTTCGGGACACGCTCGGGGTAGTTAAACTGAGTGAACGGCTCGTGTTTTGATTTCATTTTGTCGCCGCGGATGGCGCAAAAAAAAGGTAAACAATATATTTAGACCCCGTACTGAAAAGAGTACCAGGGTCTTTTATGTTTGTCAGAAGGCAAATCTGCGTAACAGGCAGAAGGAGACGTTTCCAACACATAAGAACTCACCATCAGGTGAGTCGATAAGAACACCTGGATCTGAGAGACTGTAAGACAAACTTGAAAGTCCGTCAACTTTCAGAGCTGATCAAGTTTGATTTAAATTTTTACCATGCCCCCTACCACCCCAGAAAATTGGAATAAACTGTTTTTAAAACACCATAGCTTGCGAAATACTAGAGTTATCGTGACCAGATTGACTAGTCGAAACTAGACTGACTACGGGGTCTTTCGTCTTTCGACTAGCTCGGTTGTAGCCTTTCTAACTTGTTTTTCTTTATTTTTTTGTTTGTGTGCCTTTAGCATCAGCACTTTGACATTAAGTTCGACTATTTACGCCCTGTGCCATTATTCCCTGTTCGAATATGATGATGTCTCGCAGCCTTTAATCGAATACAGTGGTCACTATCAAAGGATGTTATGTTTTCACTGTATTCCCATCAAGTAAAATTTTGTATGGAGAGTATGCAGTATTCGTATAATCCTGTCAATTACATACTTACTTACGTATTGTTGCGATTATGCTAATACTTCCCGAGCAGTTTTTTTTTTATTTTTTTTAACGATTTTCAAATATTTCCAATACTGGAAAATCTAAAACTACCTTATCAGTATGCAATTTTAAGATGCATACTTTTTTTTAATAATCAATTAATTGCGTAGTCCTATTGAATTTTATTATACCAGCTTTTTAATTGTAGTGCCCATGGTTGAATTAAGAGGTCCTACGGCGTAAGATTCCCTGTGGGAATTTATTGATAGATTGTCAAATAAAAATATATATTTCGGACAAGCTAATGGGCATGTAATAATAATATCAAAATAATTTATAAGGCGATACAAATTTTACCTGATCTGGAAGAGTAGAGGGGTCTATTAAGGTTGTCAGAAGCGAAATGTATGAAATGATTTCGACTGGTTTGTCATGTGGGTGCTTTAGAATTTAATGGTCCAATCTGGTCATAGTTTTCTATGGACAAATATCGCTCAATTAAAACCAAATTTGTTTTATACAAAATAACCTACCTGCTTCAAAAATAATCTAGTTTTTCTAAATAACCGTTTTCCTCTAATAATTCGTTTCCCTCGATAATTTTTTAGGGTCACATGAGCAAACGAATTATGAAAGCTCAACCTGTATATTTTATGTTAATCACCAATATTCGACTGATTTGGTCTATGCATGCTGTACGATACACTTCTCGGATCCGCACATTATATGGTCAGAATGGAATGGAATGGAATACACCTAATGTATTAATGGTCCCGAAAGCTCATGTAGTTTTCAAGTTATTGGGCTATGACAAAGTAGAGGGCGTGAAATTAACTTGGTTGCCATTCTCACCCAGTATAATCGGGATCGGACAACTATATCTTTAAGTTCCCATATGACAAGCCGGTCACAAAGGATTTATTTGTATAGAAATGAATGAGTACACGGTCTTTTACAGTTTGCTCGCTCGACTAACTTTAAAGTGATTAAAGCCAGCTCTATTTTATTGACTAAAATATTTTATTTTTATTTTACTTTTATAATTGTTGAGAACAACGCACATAGTAAGTGTTTGTGTGTGTATTTGTGGCTCAATTATGCTTAAAGTTTGAAACTTTCATGTCCGCAAATATATTAAATCGTTTAATTTTAAAAATATTTTTGTAAACAAAGGGAATCAAGCCGTCATCATAAGCCTTACTATAAAAAATTATTGTTGGCCCAAAACGTGTCGTTAACAAAATATTTGGTGTTCATATCAAAGCCTAACAATGGCCTATAGATATGCAGCAATTTAACAAAAAAACGCAGACAGGACGGAATAAATTTCATAAAAAATATATTTTTAAACAATAACAAAACGTGCGGAATAAAAGCAAAATCAAGGAGAATGTAAAAAATGCTGTGGGGTCCAATTTTGGCGTATGCTTTTTCAGCAACACTGTACAAAATTTTCAATTTCCAATCTTACGAGTTGCCATAAAAATACCGGAGTCTATGTAATTTACAACTCAATCACATAAATGTATATATATGTAAATATTTATCATTAACTATTAGTATTTGATCTAATCAAACAATGGTTAATATTGATATAATATAATTGATCTCAAACGTTTTATATCTTAAGGGTTTCAATCACGACGGGGACAATTTATCATTTCCAACAATTGGATAATAAACAAATTTTTGAGTTTAAATCGATAGGTCAAGGCTCTATCTACCCTGTATATTTTAGTGTATAAGGGTACCGTTAGATATAAATAATATCAGCGTAAAGTGTAAGAGTGCAGAGTTTTCGCATGCAATTTTTATAGTCTGTTTTATTTTCCTTTTTGCACATGCCCTTGCCCAATTGTTTTTATTTAATCCACTTTCTCTCCATCGTTTTGCATTCTCATTTTTGGGTGAAATAAATTTGTGTAGAAAATAGTTAAGTGATTGATATAGAGCTCTGACTATGAACCAGTTCACATAAACTCCTCCTATTGCCAACATGCATTGCCAAATTCAGTGTATGAAAATTGATTTGAAGTTTTCTAACAATGTTGAAAGGGGGCGTTGCCCCTGAAATGCTTGCCGATTTCAGTGTGCAAATTTATTAACATCTCAATTGGTTTGCAAAATGCAACAGCGGCCATAAATTGTTTTAGCTGTGCATTTCCCGCAGATCTGAAATGGTTTTTGGCCATTGTTTTGAGCCGAACCCTCTGGGAAATCACTTTCTATGAACAACATGTGGGTGCGAATAAGGACGTACCTTTCGCAGGAAGTCACGCAGGAAGCACAGCATTTGCTATTTTTGTCATCAACAGATTTCTATGTTACATAAATGGAATACATTTTGTGATGGTCAGCTTAAAGAGCATGACAATTATTTACTTCAATTGTATTGAATTAAATGGCATACATAGTAAGTTCATTAAACTTTCGCAAGTTGTATGATAGGCTCAAAGAGCTCTTAGAGTTAATACTGGTTAAAATCCACTCTAAGCTGAACTTTTGAAAGGTTTCACTCAATGACATTTCACAAAAGATCGTACGATAATGCAGTTATTTAGGGGCTCGATATGCCTGTTAAGGATAGTAAGTGAAAAATGTAGATACTTATTTTGTCTCAAGTTGGACAGCAGCTTTTAGGTGTTGTTACCCTTTCATCATTTATAAATAGGGATCGTATCAAACCAGGAGTAAATACAAAGTGATGTCGAACTAATGAGTGGTGAAACGAATGCATTTTAAAGTTGCTTACATATGGTTATTTATATACAGATATCTGCGAGCTTGATTGAGCTGAGTTACATATTTATTCGATCTTGCTATGTATATGAAGTTTGTTATTTTGAATCATTGACCAACGGAAATTGTCGTGACTTTAACATCAATAACCACCACGTCGACTACATAGAATATTTCTAATGAAACTTCCAGCAGTCTCTAAATACCCCAGAGTTGTCTAGAGTTTCTTATGGCCGCACAAGCCCCTTTGCAGTTTCTAGACAGCTAAGCCGCAAAGCAGCCATTAGGCGACTTCAACTGATGCGATTGCGACGGCAATGGTTGATACTCGACAAAATGGCGCTTACACACACAGATATTTATAAATGTGCACACTCAGCTGCATTGCTGCATTCGCGACTAAAAGAAAAGGCTGAGCGCTCTGTAACTAGCAGTATGCAAACTGTCTCGGCACTTAACGGAGCATTATGTTGCCTGCCACTTGAGTTATGTTGTGGCATTAACTAGACAGACTAGACGACACTGCCCTGTCTTATAGAAGATAGGCGATACGCGCAAAAGTAGGCAACAAACTTGTCTAGTCAAGTAAATTTGATATTTACGAATTAAGTTTCTATTGTTAAGGAAATAACTACTTTCCCCATGAAGGACTACAAATATTATTGTTTCTATGGGATGTTGCCCGCATTTTAAATATACGCTTGCAATTTTTAATTGAATGAAAATTGCATTTAATTATTTTCTAATTGCCTCTTGGAAGTAGAATGTTTTTCAACTTTCCATCTTCTGTTTCTAAATGACTTCACACATTTGCACAGAACTTGTTTATGTCTGCCCCAGGACGTGTCTCTTAATTCAGAATACCAGCCAGAGACTCGGCAGTATTATTTGCTCGTATCTGTTTACAGAAACAAACACATGCGCATATATTTACTCCCACTGTGGCCATGGCTGTCAATGTGAATCGCAATTAGGAGTACTTTCTGTCTTTAAGACACTAGGAGCTTTGAGAGTCTGTTAGAGACATATTGTATGATAGCTCATTTATATTCATGGAGTTTTCTGTTGTTGAATAATAATTTCATAATATTTATTATTACTAAATCAATGATTTTTAATAACTTTTTTGAATTCTACATATTAGGATATCTTAGGTTCGCCAAGTTGAATCCTTTTTTTCTTTTCATCTTTAAAGATGATTTCTTAAGGCTTTAGAATTTTAAGCTTGTGGGCTAATTATGTCAACATATATAAGCTCATCTATATGTTGTTCCCGCATTTGGCAACTCGAATTTGCCTTAAAAGTTGCTTGTTGGGCGCCTAGCCAAAGTGCGTCTGCTTTTGGCTCGAAATGTTGTTGTCTCATATAGTAAATAAGTATATGGCTTGTGTTTAGCTAAGGGCCAGACTCTCACAACATCTCCTGGTCATTAGCCTCCAATTACTTATTGTTAATTTGTTATGGCCCATTCCAAACTGAGTGCACATACTTAAGTGTTGCGGTCCTGAATATTTTGTACGTAACTAAAAGGAAATGTAATTACTATCGCATTTTGGGTCTTATGAATAAATAATTTTGTGTGGTAGGTTGTACTTCTCGCACTGTGTGAATGTAGTAGAAATTCTGAATTGATTTTCCTTCCGAAACTGGTAATAATAATTTTTAGATTATTTCTGTTCGTGAGCGATCAAGTTGGATTACTACTAGTATAAAATCCACCAAATTTTGAATGAAAGTACGTTTATGGAGTATGTAGTAGAGATCTATATGAATAATAGAAAAACATATTTGATTAAACAATACTCAAAAAGACTTGAGTTAATTTAAATGCAAAGCGAAATGTTTGATTGAATTAGTGCGCTAACTCAGGTACATAATAAATGAAAGGAGTAACAAGGATTAATTTCTAAATGAGTGGAAATCCTCCAAAAACTAGCGTGTTGGATGCGCTTACCTTCTAACAACCAATATATTTTAATTAAACTAATTAAATATTATTAATACATACATATATATGATATTTATTAATCGTAGTGTGAACAAAATAGCCAGCGAACAAATTACATAAATATGGACATATATTTATTGAATTTATCTGTAATTCAACAATGATAGAAACAATATAAAAACAATCTGGTCTCTTCTCCTAAATTCATATTGGTGATACCAAGGAAACGAATACATTGGTTCTGCAAAATGTTTCATTTACTTTTACGACTTATTTAATGGCACTCGTTTTTTTAAATTCTGTTTTCTGGTCTCGTACTCATAGACGTTCGATTCATTGTGCGCTTTGAAGTGACTCAAATCCATTCAATTCGAATCCATTCGATTGTGTAAAGTGAAGGCGTACAGACCACATGTGTTATTGTGGGTGTAACAATTATAACTATCCATGTCAAGTTGGATTGGGATCGCTCAACTATATCCTACAGCTCCCATAGGTCAAATCTTCCAAAAACCAGTGATTTGTTAAATTAGTTCTATTTGGTCCTTTCGTAGTTATTATCAACCAATTTATAAGAAGTTTAAGCTAAAAAACTAATACTTGATAAATTATTTTTTTCAGCTTTTCGCATTGTAGTTCTTTTCTTCATGGATGCATATTTTTGCCAGTTATTTTTTGGGTTACCATGGAAATAATTCCAATTTGATTTGATCTTGCTTGAACGGTTGCAAAAATTGTGTAGTAAAAATGTACACAGAATGCTGACAGAATACCATAAAAAAAACTTTAATTGGATCGGGATGCCTACCAGCTTCTTCCGTTGAGCTGAACAATAATGCTGTGCATATCATACATAGGATATATTTGTCTGATTAGATAAAAATAAATAATATTTTAGACATTTACTTGTAGCAGTTATCAGTTTCAGTGCTACAATTATTTTTGGATACCTTAAAGAAAAGAGAAGCAGTTTCTTCTCTTCAGAACATAATTATTTGTGGCCCAATGATTCTTACAATCCCATCATATCCATCATTTTTGAGTAACACGTGTGGCACGTATAGCATCTGCTCTTAAATGTTGCATGCCAGCACCAAGCAGTACAGTTCTCTGAGGCACGTAGTCCCCTTGGGCCACCAAAAGACAAGACAACACACAAGCTCTCTATAGACGTAGCAAACTCATTGTCGAGGGCAAAGGGTTGTGCACTTGTTGGCATCATCGTCATCATCATCACCATCGTCATCATCTAGAGCAGGAGCAAAAGCAGGGCACAACATAAATACCATTAGATCACAGACATCTTGGGAATGAGGCAAATGCACCGCCAACTTTGTTGTAGCTTGTTTGGCTGAATAGCGATGATGATGACGTTGATTATATTGCAAAGAAACAACATATTCCCCACAAACGAACCTAAACAGCTGCTCCAGGGTCTCCTATGCTGGTCAGATTGACTGGCAAATATTGGTAGCTTCGCTTTTCCCAAAAAGATGATTGATGGGTTCTTTAGATGCATTTCCTGCATTGCTTTGCTACCAATATTCGATACTCAAAATGAGGTAGTTTATGCTAATGCGCAGTCAATTTAAGGCTGAAAAATCCGCAAATCTGGAGCGGTAGTTCATATTTTATTCAACAGCTTTGAATGTCATTTTATGACAGCAATTTTTGATTCTTTGCCTAACCCTAGTTTCCATCACCAGTTCCACATCGGTCTCAGTTCAAATTCAACAGCTGACGCTTGTTGGAAAATTGCGTTTTAATTAAAAACGTTCAAGTGCACTTAAGTGCAACGTCAAAAATCACACCCAGCGATTGCACACCTACAACACAAAAAGGTAGCAAACATGAAAAGCGGAGAAAGGAAACAACAAAGACAACAACAATTGCAATGAGAATAATATTAACAATTAAGACAACAGTACTCCAGTGTATAAAACAATGTGTACAGAACTAAAATAAAGGAAAATAAATTATTCAAACTCAGCTATCTATAAAATGTTTTCTTTTAGACCGTGTACTCTAAAAGTGAGTAGAGGGGTCTATTAAGTTTGTCAGAAGTAAAATGTGCGTAACAGGCAGAAGGAGGCGTGGCCGACCCCATAAAGTATATATATTCTTGATCAGCATCAACATCCGAGTCGATATATCAATGTCCGTCTATCTGTTTCTAAATTCACGAGGAGACTATAGCATACTTTCTCGTTTTTAATATGAACCGCGCTGCTTCTTTTTCTTGCTTTTTGTTTGAATAAACAAATGCGAACTACTGTGGGTGCGGGGTCTCTTACAGTCGGCTCGCTCGACTATAGCCTTTCTTATTTCTTTTAATACTAAATAATAGATAGTTATGTAAATTCTATAATTTTGAACAAAATTTAAGTTGATCTAGACTAATGAGGATTATTATTTCACTAAGAGCTACCATTCAGCCATGGACAAGTCCATCGCGCATTGGAGCTGGTTATGAATTTGAACCGTTTTGTTCAGATCAGCTGAACTGTATCGTTCGAGTTGCGTTTAATAGAATCAATTGGATCTATGTTTAATTTACCAAGCAAAGTGAAGACTTCCATAATCTCAGGGCAGGACCGGACTTCTCACAGCCTATCTTACGGTCGGGTTATCCCGACTGTACTTTGATTCTTGTTGAACATACGTGGCTTAAAAAAGTCCATGAAAACAACTTAGCATTGTATGCAATAGTCATTAAGATGGGTTTTAAAATCGGCATACACGGTTGGGCATGTGAGCTTGAAATGCTTCCAAGATATGTGCTCGGATTTAATAATTCGTTAGTGTATACAGGGCAGTATCTCTGCAATGGTTAAATTAATGCACAAAGCTAATTAATTTGGAATTTTTAGTCAGTTAGGGGCAGCTCTTTGGTTTCAGTTCCGAATCCCAAGCTGAAAATTGGCTTTTGCAAAAGGATTGTGGAATAAGCAGCACCTGCTTCTCTCATTTCCCTTATTTCACTGAAGCCTGTCGCTGATAAGCTCGACAACGTCTATTTAAGTTTATGCCAGTGTGGGTGTGTATGTGTGAGCGCGCAGGAAACAGAATATGACAGATTTAACGT
Source organism: Drosophila arawakana (assembly GCA_018151165.1). Lineage (NCBI taxonomy): Eukaryota > Metazoa > Arthropoda > Insecta > Diptera > Drosophilidae > Drosophila > Drosophila arawakana. The sequence continues at coordinate 1,730,641 of JAECWX010000455.1, forward strand.
GGAACAGATGTGCATATCTTCTGGCGTTCATTTATGGTAATTCTTTTATTCATATCTTTGCGAGTGTCTTTTTCAGCTGCTGAGAGTATAACTATAGAATTCGTTCAGTTGATAAAAAAAATTTGCATTTTTTATAAGTATTTCGCTCTTTAAAAGCAAAATTAGCAAATTATGACCAACCGCTGTGATAACAAAATGGTTAATGAAATGCAAATGCAAAGTGATGAGTCGAATAGGATTATTCATCAATGGCGAAATTAATTGAGAACTCGAGTGTGCCACCTTTATGTGAAAGAGAAGAAAAAATGCGGGGAAACATTAATAATTCATTGTGTTAAATACTTCAGCGGAATATTTACTTATGCAGACTTTTTAAATAAGGGCGTGGTTTTACTGCAAAGTATAATTTTATTTATAGCCTTAAAAATTTTGTTTTTCAAATAATTTTAAATACCTTCAATAAAGTTGCAGCTCCTTGCATTTACCTATTCCTTCATCTTTCACACCCATTTGTCCTCCCAGTTTCATTTCAAGCGGACAAGGGTGGAGAAACTGACAAAAAGGCTGACAACGAACGCATCGACGCGTAGGCAAAATGTAATGCAAGTTTTTGTGCTTTGCTGTGATTTTTTTTCAATTGTTTATTCAGTTTTATTTTTTATGATGGAGCGTAAATGCATAAAACTGAGAGGTGACTCGAGTGGTGTCTGCGCGTGCAGCTCCATGGGACCCGTGGCTAGCCACGTGCACTGAAAAACTGTGAAAACTTGTTCCATCTGACGCTGTTGGAAAAAACTTTTAAGCTGAGCCGCAGCAGCATTAACAACACTTAAAATGCCTGCAGCGTTTTCCTTTAATACAAGTGGACAGTCCTTCGTGTTTTTCTTTTTTTATACATTTTGTTTTCTATATTTGTTCTCCTTTTTATGTTTTTCAAGGCAACTTTTGTAGAACACTCGGCAACCCACTTGAAACGTTCATTCCCAAACTTGTTCAAGGGTTTTCCCGCACTCTATCCCATTTTGATTTAGTCGTCATTTAGTTTCCTTTCTGTTCAGATTTGGTTTATATAACATATATATGCACACATGTGTACTTTTACACCCAGTCATAGTATTTATTCCTTCAACTTGAAGGCGACAAGTGCAAATGAGGGTCATTTATTTTACGCTTTGCATTCACTTTAAGCTTTAAAGTCGGATACCGCAAAATGAACCAGAATATCTCCTTGTCTATGAGTCTTGCAATATTTATTTAAATACTAGTGCATAGCATAAGTTTTCTGTTCAAAGATAATGAATATGAAAATATTTTGTAAGCTGAAAGTTAGAAATAATTAACTACGCTCAATTCAAAATCAAGTCGAATGTCCTAAATGAAAAATTTCACATAGTGATAATCACAGTAAAAAATATTTTACTTTCATATGCTTTCTTTAATATAAATTCTATATGGAAATTTTAAAATAAAAAGCGGAGCTTTAATATAAATCTACAATGGAGCAGAACAACCCTTACAGACACTGGACTTAATATAGCGATGATACCGAAGTGTCTAAGGAATAAATAGGTAAATGTAGATGTGTAATAGGTTAATATACCTAATTTGACTTGATAACAACCTTAATGTGTGACTTACTATTATTTAATATTTGTTTGCCTAGCTTTTGGCTTTGTTTACCGCATAATGAAAAAGGTTTTTATAAAATTTAGTTGCGATATGCTGTCTGGAAGTCTAAAGATGGTAAAACATTAATAGCAAGCCATTAATTGCGAATACAATTTATTTAACGATATATTTTTTTCTCTGCAAAATTTAAAAGTTTTATTCATTTACGAATAAATGATTATACTCAAAAAACATTATGTTTCTTCACCGAAGTAGAGGCGATGTTTGTATAGGCGTTGACTGGGTTAAAAAAATTTTTTTTGTCCAATTTATTAGACTAATTTATGTATTTTGAGTTCAAAATTTGCTGAGTTACTTTAGTTGCATTCAGATAAAGAGTCGAGTGGGAAGTAGAGTGCTCAACGTACTGACCAAATATCTTAATTTTCCTAAGAGAGACTTTTACGGCATTTATAAAGGAGAGTCTAATTCCAGCTTGAATTAAATCGTTTGGTTGCATTAAAATTTCCTTACTTTAAAATGTCAGCTTCATTTTTTTTCTCAGCGCACAGAGAATTTTTATTTGTTTTTTTTCCAATTTTTTTGCATTTTCTTTATATTCTCTCTTCAAGAGTATATTAGGTTTGTGTACAGTATGTAACAGGCAGACCCCATAAAGTATTTATATTATTGATCAGCATATAGCTATCGATAATGCGAAGGCCATCTGTCCGTATGAACAAATAGCTTTCAGAGATGGTAAAAACTACCAGTTCGAACTTAGTATCAACTACATATTTAGTCAGTCAATAGGAAAATCTTTTATTTTCGAAGCCACGCCCCACATGCGCTGCCCGCGGACTCTAGCCGTACTGACCAATGGTAAACATTTGTTTACACCATACATACATATGTATGGGTAAATGTTTCTATTATATATATATTTTAACAATATAGTCGTGAATAAAATGCAGAGAGTAATACACAGTCGGGCGTGCTTGACTGTAATTTTCTTTCTTGTTTAAAAACTGCTTTGCTTAATTAAAGTTGGTTTTTTTTATTTTAATTGCCGCCTGGGAGCGTGCGGAAGCTTTTAACTCTGGTTCAGGAATGCTAACTCAGTTTTGTGGAGCCTCCTTTAAATCCAGCGACATTGCTCCATATGTCCACATCCAGCGACAGTCGCATATCTCTGAGCTGAAAAAAGAATAGAAAAGAAAATTACACTGTTTTTTTGATCATGTTGCTTTGGTCAGTAATTTCTACTCTATTCTTTACAAACTTTCACTTTTAACTTGATTTTTACATTGCTTTGCACATTTCCTCTCTGAGTTGGGGGCGTGGCGGTTGCATGTAAGAATTGTGCGCTACGAAATGCAATTATGTAAATGCCTGAAGCGCAGAAATCGAAGTTAATTAGGTCGTAACCGTGGTGCAAATTGTAATCCCCTTAAGGCAGAACCAACTACGCAGACAGAATGGGACAAATTACTTGGCAAGGAATTAGTGAAGCAAGAAATTGAAAGGGTCATAAAAATGTCAGCTCTACATTAAATAAGCTAACTGATGTTGAACATGAAAAATGCGAAGCGGATTTAGCAAAGCTTTTCGCAAAAAAAAAAAAGGTTACAATAATGTCTCATGAGAATTTATTGACGTGACCTTCATTTTGTGCTCTAGTTCATTTAAAACTAATTCCCATATAAATCGTTGGCTGAAATCTGCAATAAAGCAAAATCTTTCAAGTTATTATACATGTGTTATAACATTAAATATGCAATAAATACAAATAAAAGAAAATATATTTTTTTAAAACATATAAAAAAGTCATCATAGTGCTAATTTTTCCATACAAATAAGAAATTCTTCCTATGGAAGCTATAGGATAAGTTGTCCGATCCGAATCAAGCTTGGTGAGGATAATTATAGTGAAATCATACACATAATATGTGAATATATTGTCACAATGGCCATAGTAGTTTCGGAATTAGGGAGTTATAAAAATGTTACATATTGCCAGAATTGATAGGCTTTCAAATCTCATTTGAACAATCCCAATATTGAAAATGAATTTCGTTGAATTTGTTCTATTTTAATCAAAAATAAGGATATTTTTGAAAACTTGCTTTTTGCAATTAATCTAAGCAAACACAATTAATTACTATTCGCAAGTAGTTCACTTTTAATCAAGTAGCAAATAAGGTAAATTTATTGAGGTAATTTATTAGCGACCGAATGGCTTTCACAATATCGGAGACCAAATCCATTTATAAAGCAGTTGCAAAATAAAAACCCAACAATCCAAACTTGTAGCATGCCAGTACAGGCAGACTATTTTTGTGTCACGGTGCACGTGCCGTACGAGCAATTCAGGAGAGCGTGACTGACGTAACTGACGTGCAAGCATATCCCAAAAAATGTGTGAAGCACAAAAATAAGGGAAAAGGTTGTCTGAAGGTTTGTTTTGGAATTGGCAATCCCCTCTAAACGTCTTCTCTCATGCCGGAGTAGCTCCAAAGTGACAGTCAGACACAATGGAGAAGTCAACAACTCACTTAGCTGCAGTTGTGGCTGCATCTCTCCAAATGGATGTAAAGTTTGGTGCAAACAATGTTTTTCCTTACCTGAGCGAATTTGTCTGGCGAGAGAGAAAAATCTGCATAAATACGAGAGCGCGTACATATAAAGTCGAGCTGGTTTAAGACTTAAATTTTTCGCACACGATGCTCTCATCGCCAGTGCACTTGCACTAAAAGAAAAATTTCTGGCAGGAAGTATTCGATAAGCATTTTAATGGACAATTCTCACTCTATCTTTGTCTCTATTTCAGTTCTGGCCTTACGGATAAATCTCTGGGTGCAAATGATCAGGAATGAGAAGGAAGTGAGAATATATTAGCTCGTAGAGTAAAATATTATTTATTGGTTTACTGAGTATGAATTCTTATGAGTTTATATTCGATATAACTTTTGAGATGTACGTTTATATGTGAGGAGTAAGGAAAATTCGGTTCACAAATGAGCAAGACTAAGAGAGCAGCAAAGAGAGCAATTGGAAAGACCCGAGATATCCGAGAAGTACAACCTAAATGCAAAATTGAAAACAGTTGTCGCTAGAACGCCGATCGTGCCGCTTGTGTAGTTCGTGTGCTCGCTATTCTATACGTGTGAAACATTTTGAAAATAAGAACGCTAAGAAATGTATCTACGAGATACATCTTTCGAGCTATAAATAAACGAAAAGTTGAAAAAGGGGGACAAAATCAGCGTCAACTCGCGTGCGCCAAGTGCAAAAGGAATGAAGGGTCAGACCCCTAAAGCGAAACCAAAATAAAACGAAAATAAAAAATGTAAAAATGTTTCTGTGAAATTACCTATATCCATTATGGAAATAAAAACGGAAATTTTTTATGCAATCAACTTGCGTGCGGGCTAAAAATAATCAACAAATTCATATTTGTTTATTTTGTGCAAATTATGCCAAGTGACAAAGATAGATATTTAAAAGTTGTCAAATAATATACGCGATGCGATAAACTGTGATGATCTAGGCGGTTCAAAAATTTATTCACTGAATTCAGATCAAAGTACCCGCATTCACAATTCAAGCAAAAAGTCGTTGCGCAAATTGGTAAATGCCAAAATAGATTATGCGTATCATTATTGAAAAATCGAAAATTTTAATGAAAACTGTGTTCATTGCATTTATATTTCACTAATGAAATTGAAGGACTGCAAAATTCAACTGTTTAATTAACATTAAATTTTGAATCTCTATAAAAACTGTACAAAGTGTGTGTATGTGCGACATTATTAACTTCATCATTATTGACATCAATAATGCGCAATACTTGCGCCAAGTTTTCTATTCGATATTTTAATTATACGAGTACATGTCAGTAAATTTCATTAGATAAATAAATATTGTAATATATATTCGTTATTAAGGCTGTTTAAATGTTAGAATTGGATTACACTTTCAAATAATTTATATCTACATATAGAGTAAAATAAAGTTTGAGTTTCAAATACTGGAGTTATATGTTAAATGAAAATTAAGGTCTCTTTCCGTTATTTGTTAAAAGCAAAAAAATTCTAGAACAATGCGTCATCGATTCCATTACTTTACTGGCTACTCTCTTAACTTTTTGAACTACTGTCTACGAACGTTGTCTTGAAATTTAGTTAGTATTCAATTATTTTGTCAAACAATTCTCAGCCGTACGCATACTATTGTTTATTCATACAATTAAATCATTTTTCGTTTTTTCTATAGCATATAGTTGTTTTATCTGGAGCAAACAAGGGAAAATTGTTGCAATTTTAAAACACACTTCATGTGACAGTTTGCTTCCGATCCCAGTTATTTTTTTTTTAATGTCCTGTTTGTTTACCCGTCTCTTATAATTGCATACGATTATGAAGTATTACTAAATGTGTTCAACATTTAAACAAATAGCTACTTTAAGAGCGATACTGATCATGTTTGTTAAAAAAAAAATCTGAAATTTTTTGTGTAATGCGTTTAGCATTAAAATAGTTGTCAGAGTTCTCTGGGTATTTGAAAATATTTGCTTCACTTCATTTTCATGACAATGGACCAGATTTATGCATTCTGTTACTTGCCGGCCGCCCACTTGGATGCAGTTGTATTTTGTACGCAACAACAATATATAGCCAAAAATAAAATGCAAATTTTAAACTATTTCAGTGCATCTTCTGGGTTTGTTGAACTTGCGAGTATTTCGAAGATACATTTTGTTTTTTAATTTTGAAATTCAATTTTGTTGGGTGGCTAAAAATATATAAAGATAATTTGTTGTTATTATTCAGTATGCCGAATTAAGACTGTGATTGTTTGTATGTCTGTTTGTGCTTTAGGTTTTATGTTATGGGACAGATTCCTTGTGCCGCGTGTCATATGTGACAGCTACCAATGCGTCCTCGTTTCTATGCTAATTATGCAATTTTCTTGCACCCCGTCTCTGGTACAGTGGTTAACAATATAGTACATGGCAAAGATACTGTGGTCTCTTTGACATCATTTACATTCCTATGCATCTGAATTTTCTCCGGCTGTACTGACGTCGCCTTTCCTTTATGATCACCCCAAGATTTATGACATTTTGACTTTTTCCTCAATTCATACATTATATATAAGTTCGTTGCATGTGTGTGGACAATGAACGTATATTGTAACAACTGTGAATTCGATGATTTTGACTTTTTTTGTTTGTTTTCAATCTCATTTATTCATGATTGCACATGCGTGCTATTTATGAACAGCATATTGTGACAGTCGGAAATGCGCTTAAAATCAGTTACTATTTATTTTTGCGAACATAGACAGCTTTAATTGCATGGACTTCTACTACTCGTTTAATATATATTATATTCAATGAACACTCTAATTTACATCACAAAAAAAAAAAAAAAAATTATAAAAATATAAAAATGCAAGGTTTACAAAACTTATTTTGAAACAAACTCATCTAATTTCATCTCATTTCATTGCATTTTTACCATATCCTTTCTGTGTAATCGGAATAGTAAATACAGAATTTAGTTGATTTTTATTTTTTACGTGATACAATTAGACTAATGACTTCGTCGTTTATTCTCAAAAATTCGGTATTTAATTTAATTCTTTGTATTTATTTATATTTGCAATGATGTTGCATTCAGAATGCTCTATATATAATTTATTTACTCTAGTTTGAATTCACACATGCACAAATTAAGTCTTAGCAGCTGATATCAATTTGTAGTCGAAAAACAGAAATAGCGACGATTTTTTGTTTTATTTCGAAGAGTGTGCTATAAATACACAACAAATTCGACAGAGGAACTCTCAGTTGAAGCGTAAATAAACATGAGCCAATGTAGACTCAAATAGCCCCTACATTAAGCGAATATTTATGATGCTTTCTTAACGATTTTACTGTCGCAGCATTCAAAGTGCTGGAAAAGCTTTCAATGCGAATTGATCAAAAAATGTCAAATTATTCTTTATGATAAATATGCCTTAACATAAAATCTTATGCAAATAGTTAATAAATTAAAGTTTTCTGTTTTCTTTTTGGCATATTGGGCTTATATCCGTTACTCGTAAATAATCGTTGCAGTGTAGGTAACAGGGAAAATTACGCATTGCAGACCCCTTAAAGTATAAACATATATTCTTGATCAGCATAAATAAGTTGATAAACCATGATCATCTATCCGTCCATCTAAATATGACTTATCGTCCATCATCTGAATGATTGTACTAATATTATTACCATACCTCAGTCTTAGCATCACATAAAAACTGAGTAGCGGCCATCTCAAAGTCGCGATTTGAGTGCAGCATTCTTTTTTGTTATTTTTAAACGCTTGTAGAGAGAGCACATGTAATCTTTAATAAACAGGAAATGACGATAGCAGTAATAAATTGTGCTACCTTCACTGAAGCACAAACTTACATTGAGAACTATTTGATAACTTTTTTTGATAGTGTGAAAAGGATATATAGTTTCTCACAGCTACCTTTACTTTTCGTATATCTTTTCCATTAAATGGGTCTATGAAGGGTTAACAAATAATCGTGTCGTCAGTTAAAGGCTAGGTTAAATCTTTCTAAGAGAAAAATGTAAACTTAAAGTCAAATAGGTCTGTGATTTTTAAGGAAACATAATCGAAAATAAGATTTTTAAACTGACTGCAGGGTATCCCCTGGTCTAATCGTTCATATCAATACAATTTTCAAGTAATTAACTTTCTTATCCAAAGTATTTTTGATCCACTTTTCTTCTTTACTTTTTGTAAAATTGTTTTGTAAAAATGCTTTCAGTGGAGTGTATTTATTTTAAAATAGCTAGAAACACATACATACGTACTTAAAGTCGAACATAGTGGTCCACATGTTACTCGCTTGTTCGTTAATGTTGAATTCCTTATAATTTGAGAATAATTTAAATGGATGCTTGACGTTCATATATTACCAAAGATCGTTAAGTGCCAATAGACAAATCTATTGGCTGATTTTCCAAGGGAACATAAAAAACTAATTTCATTTTTTTTTTTTATATTTGTATGATCAATCGCTTTGGGAAGTTTTATATTCTTGGTGTTTGTTTATTTTAAGCAATATGTGAATCTGACACTAAATCAAATCAAATAGCATTCAAGTTTCATCTGGAATATGTCAGATCTTGAATGATGCGCGTTTGTTCACTGTATTTTGGTATACAGTCAACTTAATTGTATTTTTATATGATTAACTCAAACAGCTCTTGAAATAAATCATAGAATGGAATTTATTTATTGTTAAAAAGTATGTGTTGCAACACAATTGGTAGATATAACAAAATTCTTAAATTACAAAAGTTAGTAACTTGTGAATGTTATCAAGTTACCATAGTCAATATTTCCGAGAAATATCGGAAGAATTTACTGTTTCTAGACGTAAGCACAAATGATATTTAAAAACTAAATCAAATTTCTCATCGCTCTTACCTGAAAGAGCCTTTTGATAATTGTATCTCGAAGATCAACCCATATACATAATGTTCTTTTAGTTCTTTTTAGAAATGGGCACAACATTAAAAAACCATAAAGATTCATTATCAAAACATTTGATTCGTTCATTGTCTATTGCAATTCCAAAAGAATTCCTATAAAATGCATTTGTTGTCATCCCGCATCTGCTAACCAAATGTTATCCAAATCGGACTACTATATCAAATAGTTTACGTTTTTATACCCTTGCAGAAGGTATTTGGTTTTTTGTCCAGTAGTTTGTAATGCATAAAGTATATATATTCTTGATCAGTCTTAACAGCCGAGTCGATATAGACATGTCAGTTTACTTGTCCTTCTGTCTGTTCGCCTGTTTCTATGCAAACTACTCTTTTAGTTTTAAAACGAGCTTGATAAAACTTGGTACAGATGTGTATTCGCTCTCAGTTCAGTTCTCGGCCAGATCTGATGACTTATGATATAGTCATTATAGCTCCCATAGGAAGCGAAGATTGAAAAAAAATTGTTTGGAGGAATCAACCAAATTCAATCCATATGCATTTAGTAAAAAATCCCATGTCCAAACCAAATTTCATTTAGATCGGACAACTATATCATATAGCTCCCATGGGAACAAACAGGTAAAAGTGCCGAAAATGCTTAGTATGTAAATTTTGAGAGTCTATCAATACATTTTCCATCATTCTCGATATGCTGAACGAATTTCATTCAAATCGGACTATATTTATTATAAAGCTACCACAATTGGAGATTGAAACCAAATTAACGCATTTTGCATGTCTGCAAGGGTATTTAATTTTTGGCTAGCCAAAGATAACAAATTTGGCCTGAATTTGGTTGAGTTTTGTATGTACTGTATATATATTTTTTGGTTTCTTTGATATTTAGGAATGCAGCAGTTCAGAAAGAACTGGAACTGAACTAAAAATATTTGAAAAATCTTGAAGTAAATAACGAAATCTAACGTATCAGAACAAAGGAAAAATCGGAGCAAAGTGTTGAATGTAATTAACAACAAAGGAACAACTGACAAAGGACAAATCGAAAGCCAGATGTAATGAGAAAATATGTAAAGGCAAAAGTTTGCCCAAAACTAAAATTAAAACTGAGATTGGAATTGAAATTAAAATTAAAACTGTAAAGAAAATAAACAGAAAAGAGAGGGAGAGAAACTGATTAAGAGGAGAAAAAGAAACATCAACGAAAGCAGGCGCCATGAAGTTTCGTTTGGACACATTTTGGTTATTTTTGTTGACAGTTGGCGGCAATCAGAAGCAATTAAGCACTGATTGTTGCCACGGGCTGGCCTTTTGGGGCATGCCAGCTGCAGCTGCCATAGCGACAGAGACGGCGATTTCCACTGCAACTGCAAAGCAAAAATCAATCGACCCAACGGTGGTGCATGGCATCAAGCAGATTCATGACGGAAATGAGCTGGAAAATGCATCGAAATTGCGTAAGACCGCAAGGCAAACGATTTCTGAATCGCTGCCGGTTATAGGGGACATAACAACGACAAGCCGATCAGAAACCCAATCGGATGCTCCAACCCTTACGATAAATAAAAAGTCATTCCCTACAATAGAAACTTTACAGGAAAATATTAAAGAGCGATTGGCCGACTTGTTAGCCAGTGAGGAAGAGATCGAGGCCATTCCATTACAAACAACAATACCAACAGAAACAAATTCAAAAACTTCTGACTACGATTCCGGTCAAAGTGACAGAACAAGCACCCATCATCCAGAACGGCGACATGTGATCCCCGATAAACTACAGTACACCAAGGAGATACAAATTAAACAGGGCCGTCTAATAGGGATAACACGACGCTTTCAAGTGACCAGTGGTCTTCGTGAGGTGGATCAGTTCCTGGGTCTGCCCTATGCGGAAGCACCTACCGGAAATAGACGATTTATGCCGCCTGGTAAGTAGCTAAAAGAGATGCTCTGATTTCCAAACTACTAACATTAGCTTCTATGAAAAGGGTTCTTAATGTATAAGCTAAGAAAAATGGAATGGTAGACATTAATTTCCAATTATTAAATCAAGTTACGTATATTAATATATTGAATATGATATCATGGGTCAAGCAAAACGACTGACTGATAGATATTTTGTAAAGGAGCAAAAGAATTTATTAAATTTAACCTAACAAACTTCAATTAATTTCAAGGATACTTTAATACGTTTATGTAAATAATTAGATGAACTTTGTCTTCATACGTCAGTTGTACTGTGCTTTCTAAGTAATGAAAACCATGTCTGTTTGCGCATAAATGTAGCAAGTCTAGTTGCCAACACTACTGAATACCAAATACCAAATATGATGGCAATTTGCTACATTGCAGTGCTGGAAGGACACACAAAATCAATCCGCAAATTACACAGCAGATGCAGGGAAGAAACATAACATGTCATAGCACACAAAACAGCAAGCAATTTTGAATTTAGACTGCAATTTTAAGCAATTATCTTTGAACAGCACCTGGCATTAGGCTTTTAAAACTTGACACGTACACCGAACGCCCAAAAGTATGCCACACATTTTGGGCTACTTGTTGTTGGTCCTATCAGGGCGCTTTGTGTGGGCGGGATTTAAAGTCAGTGTTTGTTTTCCTGTGGCTAATGTACTATGGGCATAATGGACTTTTTGAATTATAAAATTATTTTAAGTTTTAGTTTATTTTCTTAATAAACAAAAGAATAGAGTTTTACCCATAGTTCAATGCTTATGAGGTTGCTATTACTTGTGCACATTTTTGGCAATACAATGCAAATTGGAGCTCTCACATGCAAATATGTGGGATTAGATTGGAATTTTGCAAGCTTGATTAAAAGCTTGCTTTTAAATATTTTGTTTTCACTTATTTAGTTTGCTAGTGTGTCGAGTGTGTTGTTGATTACTTTTATGAATGTTAATTATCAGCTTAATAGCACATTACTGCTCAAACTGGTGACTGTTGAGGGACAACCGTATCGTCCGGAACAAAGACATAAATGCAAAACCACAACTTGCCGCTTCGCTTTGCTGGAAGTCTTCAATTTCACACATTCAGCATGTGAAATGTAGCGAAAGGACCCTTCGTTCAAAGGACGATGAATTATGTGACACATTTTGCAGTTCGTTCTGCGAAAAGGTCCGAGAGTTAGCAGCCAATGCCACAGGCCGTGACAAAAGTACTTCTCACGAGTTGTATTTGTATGTCAGAGGGTGTATGTGTGTTGTGGGTATAAGTGTTGTGCGTGACTGGCTGTCTATCTGTGGGCGAGTGAGTGCAACCGCGTTGCGTTTATTGAGCACTTTAGATGCCACCACTCAATCCGTGCGGCAAACTGCAACAATAACAAAGACTGCGGACTGTGTGACGTCATATTTGTCCGCGGAAGTTGTTTGCCATCGCAGACATGAGTACATAAGTACATAGTCCCTGTCTCTTTCTTATTTCCGTCCATTTTTCTCTTTCCCATATTTATGATCAACCGTTGACATTGTTGCAGCAATCCTAGTTCAGTTGGTAGACAAATATAAGCCAATGCAAATACAAGATTCGTTGTCGTATACGTAATGCTTTGAGAACTGGTTTGCGAACCCACGTACACACACATCAGTACCCACTCATACACATGTAACTTCACGCCCACACCCTCTTAGCACAAACAAATAGAAAGTTTTTGACAACACGTCGAAAAATTGTTTTGCGTTTCGTACGTGGTATTTGTCTTATTTCTCTTTCTAGGAAGAGCCATGGATCAGGGGAAAAGGGGGCGCTGGGGTCTCGCAGGTCGTAGCTATGTGTGCTTTTATTTATGTTCCAAGAGCGCGTCCTTTTCCTTGTTGCCGAATTTATTAATAACAAAATGCAAATAACGCCACCGACTGGCGCGTTTTGTGATCCGACTTTCGCGTATTTGCGCATCTCTTGTGCCTTTCACGCCCCTTTATGCCTACGCCCTTATCCCCATATTCATGGCATTTATTGTGCAGGTTCTGTTCAGAGGCTTATCCAAAGTTGTGACCATGTGTAGAGACTTGTACTGTTTTTATGAACACATAACGTGAAACATTTCACAGAAAAAAGAAAAGAAATTTGTGTTCGTCGAATGTGTCGAAGTGTAAATGTTGCATATTTTTAGCACCCGAACATTGAAAATTGCTTTTACTTGGAGTCTACTTTGTCATTGTGTAAAAATGTACGTGTGGAAAATATTCAGCATGTGTCTGGAAATTTCATAGCATAGTTTTAGTAAATTACTTTGATTAACCGAGGGAAATTGTAATCAACAGCTTAGATATTTGAAGACTTCCAGCACAAGGCTTACATTTCGCTATTTCGGCCATTAAGCTGTACTTTAACCACACGCTCAATGTTAATTGATGCATTTTAGTTGCTTCAGCAAACACGATTTGTGGAAATAACAAGTGTGCAAGTGAACTGAAGCAACTTGTTGTTCCAAATCTGTAAGCAATTTAGAACGCCAATCAACCGGAATGTCACATCGATAAAGAATGTCATGGCAACTGCTTCACAACAGCATCTGCAACAATGCAGTCGCATTTGCAACGGATTCTAAACCGAGTTGACCAAATCGTGGTTGCGGTTCCCTTTCCATCCCCTGTTCGAGTACGGCCACTCGACGTTAACTGAAACACCAAACCAAACCGCAGTCAACTTTGCTGTAGTCCCAAGTGTCCCTTCAATGCTACTTCCTACACATCCCTCTCTACCCGTCCGATACTGTTGCTATAACACTCATGAGCAGGAAGTGCCAATGTGGCACAGAATGTGGCTGTCTCCTTGTTTACGGTGCTTCCAAGTGCCCGTTGACCGTGTTACATAAATACAAAATTGACTTTGTGCTCCCCAAACACCACGCAATCCAATCGAATCGTGTTTTCGCGGCTACCCCGCAGCGAAAAAGAGACCGAGACATCCAGAAAGAGAGAGGGTAGTAGTGCGATAGAGGCAGGAAAAAACGAAGCATAAAATTGATTTTTACCCCGCACTCAAAAAGAGTTCAAAGGTCTATTAGGCATTACCAGGCAGAAGGAATCGTTTCCGTTGCAACGTCATCTACCGCTCCCGGAAATTGTAGAAAACCATTTTGATAACTCCATAACTTGGAAACCCCAAGACTTATAGTGACCAAATATACAAATTCGGTTAATAGGACCATTTTACCAATTCTTACCAAATTTGGTCCAGATTGTACAACTGTAATCCCTAGCTTCTATAGATACTTGCGTGTAAAAATTGTCATTAAAATAAGTACAGGGTCTTTTACGCTCGACTTTAGCCTTTCCTTGCAGATATGGCTGGTACAGTGGTGTTAAGCTATATAGGCAAACAAAAAGGGTTAAATAAACTTTCATTTTTAGACCCAGGATCATAAAACACTGGCATATATGTGAGTAACTAAGAGTGCAGTTTGCAGTTACTTTCTAAACCCAAAGACTAAAAATCATTATTAGAAATACACAAATACAAAATTCAAAATGTTTCATATATTTCAACTTACCTGCTCCCATGAATTATGCTGTCTCCCAGCAGAGTAAAGTAGTTTCATTAAAATACTAATTATAAAATAATAGTTAAAAATCACACGGGATACTGTACTTTATAAATGTATATATTATTTACATATTTAAATAAATCTTGAGTTTGAATCACTTATGTATTGTATGAATAATGAATAATGCAGTTTAAGATTTGAGTTGACATCGAGTAATTAATAAAACAATTTGTCCTTTGAGAGCTATAGTCTTTAGTTGTACGATTCAGACCAAATAAATGCTACCGATTGGTTTGAGATCACTCAATAAGAACTACACATTTTTATTAAAATTATAGTAGTTTCTAAGTTATTGTTTTTCCAATGTGGCTTAGACCAATTTGAAAACTACCATAGCGGCCAAACTCCCATTTTTAATGAACAATAACATCATAACTATCAGCCCCAAGTTTATTCCCGTTCGGATCACCATATTCTATAGCTTCTATTCACCAAATCAGTCGAAAAATTATTTTATTTTATGAAATTATTTTATTTTATGTGAGCTAAAAACATCTCCTCTTTCCCGTTACGCACTTTTCGCTTCTGACAAATTTAATATAATCGTGGTTGATTTACTCCGTGTCTGAACGTCATCATAGATAATAAGTATAATAATAATAAGTATTTAAATACCTGCTCATCTGCATAGATAACTTAATCAGAATTGATGTTTTAAATATCTTAAATATTTAAAGTATTCAACCGTAAGCATTAGTCTTCTTGCTAGCACCTGGTTCCACTGTACCTCGTATTTACCACAACTGCTAAGTGGTCTAGTCCCTGGAAGTTGCAGTCAGAAAGTACTTTATGAAAGTTTGTATAAGCTTATCTAATGGTGTTAATTTTTCCCTTTTCCCCCAACACCTGTCTACCTTTGCGGTGGGTGCTTTCAGGAGCTGCATTGCCTTGGCAGGGGCTGAAGATTGCACGACATTTGCCGCCAGTTTGCCCGCAAAAGCTGCCGGATATTTCATCCCTGAGCAGCGCAAATATATCTCGTGGTCGTTACAAACATTTGATGCGACTCATGCCTTACCTGAAGACCGAGAACGAGGACTGTTTGTACCTGAACTTGTACGTGCCGCATGATGGTGAGTTTCAGTCACTTTCAGATATAAATGTGTTTTATAATTACTGATCCATCTAGTGTCGATGGCAACTACTCCGAAGCCACTTGCGGTACTGGTGTATCTGCACGGTGAGTCCTTTGAATGGAATAGCGGCAATGCCTATGATGGCTCAGTGCTTGCCAGTTATGGAGAAGTCATTGTGGTCACCGTCAATTACAGACTGGGAGTGCTGGGTGAGTTTTGTACCCAGACAGCTAATAAACATTGCCTACAATAACTTATTATACCAGGGTTCTTGCGACCCAGTACCGATGCCCACAACATTGCCAACTATGCATTGCTGGATCAGATAGCCGCTTTGCATTGGATTAAGGAGAATATTGGGTCTTTCGGGGGAGACAGCTCTCGTGTCACTTTGATGGGACACAGCACGGGAGCTGCTTGTGTTAATTACCTAATGGTGTCGCCGGTGTCATCAGGTAGGCTCTGTAAACAGCATACACTCGATTATAACTCCAATTAATTACGACAACAATTTGGATACAGGTCTATTTCATCGTGCCATCCTTATGTCCGGCTCGTCAATGTCAGACTGGGCTGCCAGCAATCAGTCCCTGCAATTGACCATGCAAATCGCACATGATCTCAATTGCCCACTTAGTGACCATGGAGAGGATGACGCTCTGTTGGACTGCTTGCGCCACCGTCGGTGAGTCCATCATCCCATTGTCATGTGCATTTTTTATCAACTTGTAGCCAATATAATCACACCACTGTGCGTGCTAATGCCTCGGAGCATTCATGTCCATTATCATGCATTTGCGTGTCCCGCAAATGCGTAGATTTAATTAACGTTGGCGTCTTCAAAATTATGTGCTTTGATTCACTGACCGAATCGCCACTCTCTTCCTTTCCCCCAATTCCCCTAGACTCGTGCTGGTGAGCCGCCTTTGTGCTTTGCCTAATGATTCGGTAAATTTACGAGCTTGTCGCACCGCGTTCTCAATGAGCCGAATAGCAGCTCTTAACTTATCCCCGCCAAAACTAATCATGCGTGGAGGGCCACGAATTGTGGGCATGAACCTGCCTGTTTTGCATCTAGATTAGATGTAATCCCTAGGGTCCATTTTGTCCGGCGGCATTCAAAACACTCATCTAATAAGTCCTCTCTGCCATGCTCATGAAAGCTTGTGAGTGGGGTCGGTCGCACTTAATTGCTTTTCAATTAATCACGCTTCTGAATCACATCTTTTGTCGTCATTTAGAAGCTGGGGTCATCTATTTAACAGCCCATTACATGAGAGGCTCAATAAATTGCTCTTTGTATTTGCATTTTGGCTTATTAAGAAAAGAACTGGATGCGGTATGGAATATAAATTATTTGAAACCTTTTTTGATTTTTTAGTCAATCGTTTTGTTATCTTAAGTAATATTTTTGTATGAATGCCAAACGAATTGATTTATGTGGACAACTATTGCTACTGATCAAAAATATATATAGACTTTATGTCCGTCTTCCTTATGAAAATAAATTGGACACTACCAGAGCTATCGTGAACGATGTACATATGTTACTTTTATAAATATTCGTATGAAGTAATCCAAGCATCACACACTCATACTTAATCAGCTATTATAATATAAGTAAGTATAATCGCATGTGTATGAACAGGAGAACAACGGGAATCAACAAGAAGAATAAAATATGAACGAGTTAGATTAGAGCGAATCACGAAGAAGAGCAGAAGCTTTAAATAAGAACAGCAAGCAGGTGAAATTTCATGTTTGTAGTTGAATAAATTGACTTGTAATTTAATAAAAAAGAAATAAACACTTAAAAATAAAACTACACAAGGAAAAATCTAGCGATAATGGCGTATTTTATGAAAAAATACTTACTAAAATGAGTACATGGTCTTTCATAAAGTGGATTAGTAATAAAATATAAAACAAACATAGAATAACAGTCTATTTGTCGAAATTCATAGAAAAAATAATTTTTTTTGGTTTCGTGTTTAAATCTTCAAATGGGTTTGCAAAAAAAAAATTTTAATTTAAAATAACTTATCTTATAGCTGTTCATATGTTGTGTTCCGAGAGTAACAAACAAAGTACTGAATAGTACTGTACTGTACTGTAGTTATTTTCCTGCAAAAGTAAAAAAATTGTACCTCTTCTATGGAAAACTAATTTTGTAGAGTCAAAATATACATAGTACTCTATGTTTTGAAAGACTTGCCAACAATTTTAAGGGCGTGGAAGTGGAAACAATTTAAATACAACTAAAATAAAAGCACACGAAGTAAATATATACAAATAATGTATGTAAAACCAAATAACAACGGAACAAAATTTGTAATTATGTTAATTATGTCAAGCACAAGCACACACGCACTGCTACTTTCCCACTCACACCACAAACGCGCCCACAGCCGCAGACATACACAATGTCAATAGTCAAACGTGCAAATGCAACTATCAGTGTTTTGTGCATGTGTGTGGGTACGTGTGATTTTTCTTTTTGTTTTCTTTAGTCTTTTGCAAATTAACACAGTGCAAACAAGTTGGCAACTGTTGAAGTTTTTCTCACCTACCATACACAAAACTGCTCAACTTTCGAGTCAATGAAAGAGAAGAAAGGGTAAGGAATTCTCAGTAACCAAAGACGACGAATTTAAAATTCTCTAACTTACTATTGACACATACAGACCTAAATAAAACAAACTCTACTTAACATTTGCTTAACAATTAAAGAATTCTGATTTATATACCCAAAATTACACGTGTTTGAATTAGTGTTTTAAATAAGAATTTTCATGTCATTTTACTTTTGTTTTTGCCTTTTACAATTTAAATCGATATCTGGGAGTGCGATATTACAAGACTTAGTCTACAAAATATAATAAAACAATACAAGTTGAAGAACTTGTTGTGGGCTTTGCAATTAATACTTTAAGCTCATTTATAGCTTCAGCCAAAATAGATGGAGAAATGTGTTAATTAATGAAAAAAGCCTGGAAAATCTGAATTCGGAGTATGCAGAAGTGTAGGGGCGATGTGGGGAATTGGTGTGAGTGTTAAACAAACGTCATGAATAATTTATGAATAACTGTGAAAATTACACACTCACATAAGAGGGAAGGTAAGAACAACTTGTGCAAATACTTTGGTCAGTTCTAATTACACAACACACACAAACAACTCAATAGAATTTTAGTTTCTGTTTTTGTTATTCCATTGTCTTAGGAACATGGATATTTTAAATGTTTTATTATAGACAGAAAAGGGGCTGGTATGGTTGTAGATATTGAAATTCAAATAATTTGCTCATTTGTAATGTTTAATGTATTTGCCCTGAAAACACAAGTCCTGATCTTTACTTACATAGGTTTCAGATTGACACAAATATTTGATTTAAATAATGGCTATTTCGATAGACTATTGCCTTGAAATGAGAATTTTGCATTTCATTTAAATTTGCAATTAAATTATTTATTTGCGATAAACTACACTTACATTTCGTTTACTTGATTGTAGTTATGCTGTAAAATGTTTGCATAATAAATGCAAATTGCATTACGTCAAACTAAACATATATATTCTGGGAATATTTTTATTCGGTACTTAAAACCATGAATTGTAAATTTCACATACTTCCAATTTTTCAAATATTTTTAACACATTTCGCTTCATCTTTACAACAAACGCTTAAAGGATTTATTTTTTCATGCTCCTTTTGTTATTAAGTATTTATGTGCTCACTTCAGTTAAGCACCGAGCAAACGAATTAAATTTAGTGCCCATTTAATCGTCTTAAAATGGTTACAATGTAAACGAAGCAAAAGAATGGTCAAATAGAGACAAGAGGAAGAAGAAATAATATTGTATATGCATGCATATCAAGTATACGCCCAAAGGCCCACAAATAATCCAGCGCGCGCAACTGTTTGCATTGTTCAAGCTGAGCGCTCTTAATTGACAAAACGAAATGCAAAGCATATTAAAAATTCATTAAATAGAAAGCATGGAGTACAACTAACATACAGAACACAAAACAAGGTCAGATCTGGGGTAAATAAATGCTAGGCTTCTTTCTCTGTGCTTAACTTGGAGTGCAGTTTAAATACAAGTAGCTACATGCAACATACAAATAGAGTCATCAATCTTCGTAGATGCCACACAAACACACACACTCGACTCGAATTTGGCCAGACAAATTTGTGCACTTTGTGTGAGTTGTCTGAACAAAACTGTCACAATATGTAGTAAAAACCGCAATAAACAAGAATAAATACGTTCCGCAGTTTCCTGCTATCTCTAAAAGAAAAATAAATAAATGCATTTAATTGTCTTTACTTATTTTGCTCTATAAAAATATGTATGGTATTGAGATAAATTCGATATTTTCTAATAATAAATAAAATAAGCACCTGAAAAGTTTCTTGTTTCCACCGAAGTGCATAGTTAAGTTTGGACGCGCATGAAGAAATTTGTTATAAACGTTACGTATATATATAATATCTTACTAGTTAATTGTAGTTCTACAGAGAAACTAGTCCACCATATCCACAAAACTCGGACAAATACACAAACTCTTGTGTATGACAATCATAAATCACATACGATATGCTCAAAAACTTTGAACTTCCAAGTTGAAACTTCATTCAAAAGCAAAGTTGTCACAAGATTATTGCATTCGCTACAAGGTCTAAAACTGCGGCTAAATAACGAGCTCATGCACATTGAGAACAGCACAAGCAAAGAAGTCAATACAATAAAATAGCTAATGTTAAAAGTCGATTTCTCTAGCCGCTCAAGCAATCCCCTCTGATCACAGCAACCAGTGCTGAGCAGGTCCTGCAATCGACAAGTACCCTAAAGCATCTTGCATAGTTTTCCTGTGGCTGATGGGGTCATTTAACACTTGTCGGGTCCCAGATAATGGATTGGTGAAGGATAGTTGGAACCCACCTTCAATTTTCGTGCAGATTTAATGGTTTGCAATAATGTTGTCAAGTAGATTTAAGCCTTTTAAGCGCATTCCCTGCGTTAACAAAACGGAAACTTGATGTCTGTATTTGTACATTTGGAAGTCAGAATATTGTAATTGTAATGTAGTGGCAAAAGTCAAAATTATTTTCTGTTCTGTCATGGAATATTTTATTTTGTAAATTACTTTCGCACTGCAGATTCTTAACTGTATAATTGAGTCGAAAATTTTTAACTAAACCTCGATTCATTTTGAAGCTTAAAGCTTTTAACTCCAGTGTTATACGATATATTTACGATATAAAATGTTATTAAGCTTTCGAGATTACTGATTATATTTTAATCAAGAAGTATTGTTCAAAATGTAAACATTTTTTAAGTCTAGTTTATATAAAGTAAAACATCGAAACCAAATGAAAGATAGGTTTGTATTCGATACACTTATCGATCCTTATTTTCTGTGATGTAATTTGGCAGTATCTAAATTTATTTTTCGCACAATTTGTAGTCTAGTATTTACCAATTGAACCTATTTATGTATTGTTGTTGTACGACTTTGGGCAGCACAAGTCTTTGGAATGTGGATTTGTATGCAAACGTTTGCAAAAATGCACCCTGCCGTAACATTTGCACAACAAAATATGCTATAAACGCAAAATGTTTGCAACTGAGGCAGATGCTATTTCAATACAAATGATGTTGGAAGCAAATTTAAATTCACTTCAAAGAATTTTCGGTTTTTGTGCTAACTGCAGTATATTTACAGAGACTATTTCGTTATTCCTTTTTAATATTTGGTTCTCAGCTTAGGATAAATGTGGAAAAGGTCAAAAACGAAGGGAGCTTGTAAAACTTAGTTTTTGCTCAAGTTTGATTCTAGTCTCAGTAGGGATTAAAATTGGTGTTTTATTTTAATATTTAAGCAAGTTCATTCAGTTTACTTTATTTTGAAAAACTTCAAGCACCATTTGCTTTAAATTTTCGTTTTCTTAGAAAATATGTTCCCAAGTGCCATATGTGTATCTGAATGATTTTAGACCTCGTACTCAAAAAAAGTAAAGTGGTCTTTTAGCTTAATCAGAAACGAAATAGGCACTTCGCACCTCATAAAGTGAAATGTGTACTCTCAATCACAATAAACAGCAGAGTCGATATAGCCATGCCCGTCTATCTCAGAGACCATAAGGGCTAAAGACACCAAATTTGGAATGAAAGTCTCTATATGTCAGGCAGTTCCAATTTTTTTCACATTGTTGTCACGCCTCGTACCGCCCCAACAAAAAACATATACACATTAAATGTAGGGTACTATCCTCAACTCCTCCCAACAATATCGTTAAGCTTTTGTAAGACAAATCGGTCAAAAATTACATATGTGTATGGAAAAATGTTCACTAGAATGAGTGCTGGGTCTTTTGCAGTCGGCTCTGTCGAGTTGACTTTTTTACTTGTTATTTTTATGTAGAGCACGTGTGAGCTACGGTCAGGAATGAGTTTAGCCGATGAGCCTTGGGCTTTCTGTGCGTGTCCTGCAACAAATCACACATAAAATTTATTAGAAATTTCAAATCAAAGTGAAAAGTAGCCGCTGTCAAGCACTCACTGACACAGACACACTAACACACCGCCAAAATCATCCACACACATTTATACCAATTGACCGGTCAGTCATTCATCCAGTTATATGAACTTTTTACGCCATTTTCTAATGCCATACTTTCTATTACTCTTTGCAGCTACCAGGATATCTTACGAATACCAACATCGTTTCAACAATTTTCAACATCATTGGGTCCAATTGTCGATGGACACGTAATACCAAATCAACCGTACAAGGTCATGGCGCATAATGCGGAGTATTTCAACCGGTTTGTTAAGCAATTGCTGTCACATTCTCTGCTCCGACCCTTAGCCCAGTATTTGATATTTGCTTTAGACCTTGTACATATATATCCCTTAGACTATTTATTTATTGTGTGTTACTTGATTAGATGTTTGGCATTTGCCATTTGGTTTTTGGTATTCGTCGTTTGGTTTGCACCCTCAGGTAAAATCAAATCGTTTGTGAAATCGATGGCAATACCACTTGTTGTACCCAATGTACCACTAAACCAAATGACATGTTTTAATGTCACCGTAAGGTCGTATGAACACTTAAAGCTCCAGTTAAGACGGCTCTCAAAGTATATTGGTTGACAAATTACTAATTTTCAGACCAAAATACCAATTTAATGGCTAGATGCAATCACTGCTGCACACATTATATAAAAATCGAAAGTACATTGTAGACAACAACTAAGGAAGCTTAACTTTAGTTATGGCAGTAACTTAAAGTTTCACTTCATCTTGGGCGGTTTGGTCGAAAATTCAATTGAGTGCCTTTATTGATTTTAGATATGAGAAAGTATGCTGCATCACAATATCCCCCAAAACTGATGAAGGATTTGCGATAATATTGAGCTCTGTGTGTAATGTATACACATCAATCAATCAGGCAACAAGTAATAACTCAGGCCCCAACAAAAGGGGTCACTTTACCGTTTTCTTGTCTCTGTCTCCTTTTTTTCCCATTCACATTGGCTCGCTTTTCATACCCGTTTCTGAGGATTAAAGGAGTATACTGCATTCGTTGGAATGTAAGTAAATGGGTGAAAGTGCGTTGCGGAGCTCATAAAATATATATATTTTTGATCAAGCTCAAAAGCCGAGTAGAGTCCGTCTGCCCGTCTATATGAACAGAAAGATCTCTGAGAGATATATGAGCAACTTTAGGTGGTCGCAATCAAATAAGAAATAATCCTAAGTTCTTGGTTTTGAGAATATCAATCATGTAAAAAACAACATGATTTAATACAGAAAACCTTTGATAGATATAGTATCTGAAAGTACATGTACTGACCAAGTTTTATTCAAATCGAACAACTAAGCTTTTCTTAGCCAGAATCGTTCGAGGTTTAAATCTGAATGTGAATACATTCGCCAATATTGTAAACATACTGAAAAAGTTTTTTCCAAATGGCACTACTGTATCGTAAAGAACGACCGTTTGAAAATAAGCGTCCACATCACCTGAATGTTTTTGTGCATATATTTTTATAGAACCCCATTGTTAATTAAATATAAAAACTGAGTAACGGGTATCCTAAAGTTGCGAAATGACTAAAGCAATTTTTCTTATTTCGTCTCGGAATGTGCTGCGAATTCCGACGCACGTGTCCATTTACCATTGCCATTCCGCATAATCTAATAAAATGCGTGATTAATTGGATTTTAATTGTTATCCTTTTGCAAGTCGAACGTGTTTTACCCGTCGACACAAAGATAGAATAATAGCTGACAGGAAGTGCCATTAATTACGGCCAGAAGAAGATGAGAAACTGAGAGAAAATGTACCCCACGGCTGCCGTAAAGGTAAACTTGGCCCAAACTAAATGGAAGCACGTTTTGCACGGCTTAGAGTTGAGTTAAATTGTGCGACGGTAGTTAGGGCTTTAAATTTCACTTTTAAGCGCTTTCATGAAGTGGCCATAGATCAAAGTGCTCTCCACAGTTGGTAAATAAATAAGGCGTTAACGAAGGACAGCAATTATCGGTGGGATGGCATTCCATTCGCTTCTCTCCATCTTTCTATTTCTGTCTACGCGTTTAACAAGTTTTGCATTTATTTTATCGACAGTACGTAAAACTTGCACTAATAACATTCAGTGCCCAATGTTCTCCTGCGATATCAGACGCCCAACAGGACACAAAATAGTTCGAGTCCTCCCTCGAGCCGGGGCTTTTCCATTCATTGGAAGCAGCATAACAACTTGCGCCGCAGGACATCGATGTTTTTGTAGCCGATGCGCACCGAGGCTTATGGCCCTTTGTATGCACTGTGGGAAATTTAATAAGAGTCCATCGTGAACACTCCGATATTTTTACAGCATTTGTTATAAATATCATGTTAAAATATTTGTATCTGATTGATTAAAAACAATACAATCGATTTTATTTATTTTACTCAAGATGTTTTTGAAGTGTACAAAATTAAATTTTACCGAAAACTAACTATTCTCTTAGATATAAGGCACAACTCAATAGCTTAATAGTATTCGACCAATTCAAGCAGCCTTTCTCTCTCTCCCTTTCTCTTTCTCTTTCTTCCTTTCTGTCGCGTTCTCCCTCTGTATTTGCTCTGACACTCCTGTTTGCTGTCTCTTACAGTTATGATTTATTATTCGGCATCACGGAGTCGGAATCCTATCATACATTGGCTGCATTAGCACTCGAGGAAGGATTACGTGAAAATGAACGCGATAATTTATTGCGGTTTTATATGCAGACACGCTTTGACGTACGCCCCGATTTGGCCTTGGCTGCCACGCTAAAAAAGTAAGTGAAATTTATACGCTATTTCATGATTCCCAACTTGTAACACATATAGAGTCCGCAATCAAAAAGCGCAATAAAAAGAGATTGTGTTTGGTAATGTTAGAGCCAAGTTTTCTTTTAAGCAAGTATCAACACATACGAGTATATCCAAATCGTGATTCTCAATTAAATCCACTAATGCGGCAATTTGTTTGCTTTGAATGCCTGGAAAAGCTGCTTCAATATTTCGGTCTTACTTATTATTCAAATTCAAATTTATTAATGCTGAAAAGAAATTGATGTTGATTTGTTCGTAGATGTAGTATACATAAAAATAAATTGAAATAAGTTATTAGGATGTCCATAATAACTTATTTCAATTTATTGTTATGTATACTTTTTCCTTAAACCTTAAATTTATTTTATAAAATATAAATATGCAGCAAACGGTGATAATTATTTCTCTGTGGTTGGATATATTTTAAAGTTGCTGTACATTAAAACTATAATGATTTTCATTCATTTCCATTCAAAAATTGTTTAAATAATAAGTCAATATTTGAATACATTCTGTTTCTCCTCTGTGTGATAGTTAATTTTTTAGCCAGGAAAAATAATATGGTAATAAAATATTTCATTTAATTTTATTTTAGAATTTATTGAGCTTCAGTGTTATAGAAATTTAGCTACATTCCATTATTAGTTTATAAAAGCTCATTTGTGTCAAAAGTGATGTTAATGGTGGCTTTTCTAGGAGAATATACAAAATGTATCAGAGTTCACATAAATAATAATAAACGAATAATAAACTGTGCAAAAGACACCACACGAGGAGGCCAGAGCCACACAATTATGGCAAGAGTTAGTTAGTTATTACAGTGAGTCTGTCCAGTTTCAGAAGTCCCTTTCGCCTGCTGTGTGCACATACATATATTCTGTTCATTTCATTTGGACTAAACAATGGCAGTGACTATCTCATTTCCAGCACGAGGACGATTCTGGCAATAAAGCCTTCCTCTGTCAGACCTCTTGCCTAGCTTTGCGATAAATATAAAAAACAATGCACAAAATTCGAACCTCTTACGCCCCCGCATTGTCAACATTTGCAATGTGTATGTGTGTATGTGTGTGGAGGATTGCATTCTATGAAGATGACTCTGGACCTGGCCAAAGCGACACCAT
This sequence comes from Drosophila arawakana, assembly GCA_018151165.1. Classification (NCBI taxonomy): domain Eukaryota; kingdom Metazoa; phylum Arthropoda; class Insecta; order Diptera; family Drosophilidae; genus Drosophila; species Drosophila arawakana. The sequence continues at coordinate 1,756,919 of JAECWX010000455.1, forward strand.
GAGACCATACTATAAAGTTATTTGCACAAAAGAGCGCAATTGTTTCTAAAGACGCACGGCAAGGATTCTAAATGGAATGGCAATGTTAAGTTGAAGTCCGCAAAAACAACATTTGCTTCGTGAAGTGGAACTGCAAATACCCTTAAATAAATCCTCAAAATGTGTAGATCTAAGAGAGTCCTTTGTTGCAAATGTGACAAATTTCAAATTTTTTTGTATTGTTTTCGCGTTTGCTGTTGTCGAAACTCTGTCAAAGGCTGCAAAGCTAGTTATTTTGTATAGTGTTAGCTGAATGCCAGTGGATGCCACTAGCGGATAACAGCAATAATACCCTCCACAACAGGAAAAAAGTAGCAACAAACAATAAGAAACAACGACAAACAAACGATTGAGAGGAAGTTCACACAATCAACAACAGATGCGCTTTTTCACATTCGACAAACTGAACATGGAAACTCTCCAGGGAAATTGTTTTGTGTGCTATGGTCTGACGCTGCTTGCCAGCCTGTGTTGCTAGTCACACACACGCACACACACACACACACACACACACACACATGTTCACAGACATTGAATGTGTATCTGCTTCATTCCCAGGAACTTTAACCAAACAGCTGCTGCAGTGCATCCCACTGGCAATGCTTTGTTGTCCGTCATTGAATTAAATGATAGTCCAAACAGCAACGGGTGTACAAAACTTTTTGTTTTGTTGCGCCAAGTGACGCACACTCTGTCGGAGTGACTGATTGACTGACGGACTGACAGTCTTGAGGATATAGCAACCGAGTTGCCAGATCCTCTAGCTGGGGGCTTTGGGTGTTTTTAACAATATTGTGACCCCATAACATTAAAAGCTTGCACTGGTTGTCTGTTCAGCACGACACGTTTTAAATGCGTCACTGTAGGGCTCAAAAGGCTGATCGGGTCATGGTGGAGTTGAGGTCGGAAGAAATGAGGGTTCAAGCGTTTGAGTGTCTGATAAAAGAATACTTAAAAGGACTAATCAATGCATCGACTGATTTATTGTTTTGCGGTCGATGTAATCTCTCAGAAAATGCAGCCAGAGTCGAAAGATGTGTACCAGGGGCAACGATGAGTACTTTTAATCAGTTTTTGTTTTATTTTCATTACCAAAGATTGCGCAATATTGAATGGCTTCAGTATTAGAAAATACTGTAATTCAACAAAATAGTTTACTTAGTAGTAGTTTTACTTAGATTACGAAACGAATCCTTTTGATATTTCCAGCTCATACGATTTTAACCTGTAAACTATGACTTCAAAGCAGTTTTTCAACTGAACTTGAGATTCAAACTCAAATAATTAATAATATTAGTTATTTTTCTCTTAAAAAAGATAATTGAGTGATTTTAAAAGTCAAGTCAAGTCAACATTTAATATGTTTACACAGTATATGTATAATATCTTTATAACAACTATATTCTATAGCTCCCATGTGACAAATCGGTTGAAAATTAAGGAAAATGCGCACTAGACTTTAACTGACGGCTCGATCGACTGTAGAGTTTCTTACTTGTTGATTTATGGATAAAGCGTTGAAAATTAGCTTATTTAAGAAGGAAACGTCTTTATACTCAATAGTGCAATTATCTGTTTCAGTCTCGTTTTTGTCAATATAAATTAAGTGACTTGAAATTGAAAAGCAGCTTTCGAGCCAAGGCCAAATAAGATTTACATTGTTAAGTCCCTGCCTGTGACTGCGAATAAATATTAAATAAGATTTGCTTCCTGAGACAAGAGGCAGCAGAACTTCATCTTTTTTGTCTGCTGCAACTTTATGCATAATTTCTAATAATTTCACTTTGAGGAGCCACTTGAATAGCGCACTTGCAGTTCTTTTGTTTCACCTTTTACTCGGTATTATTTCATTTCATGACATCCTTAGCTCTAAGTGGCACAAACTTAAGCATCCTTCAGAGGAATTTTATCCGTGAAACGGTCGCAAGTTTTTTGGTAAACGTTTTAACTTCTAGGCAATGTGCCGCTTACAACGCTTTCTTTATGGCCCATTTCTTTTCTGTTTTATGGCAGTTTGGACTTGGGTTGGTAGAAGCGCGTTTTTGGCATGACCGAGAAATGTCGGCTTGCTGCACTTAATGACTGCCTGCATACATTACAGATACAGAACTTAATCCAAAAATGGGTAAAAATTGTCATATGTGGCACGATGCTTCAATGTTCCAGGTGGTCAATATTAGCATCAACAAGTAAAAAAGGTGACAGTCAAGAGAGTAGACTCTTGAAGTTCCATACAAACAATTGCATACCTATATCAATATTTGTATTTATATCTTTATCTATATTTATATCTATATCTATAACTATATGTATTTCTATTTCTATATCTATATCTATCTATATGTATATCAATATCTCGCTGACTGAATCAGTGACTGACGTATCACGCTACAGACCAAACGAGAGGTCCTAGAGAGCACACTCAAGTTAGATCTTTATCTTAATCGTGCAATAAGAAGGCGTTTTGCACAATCTGTTTGAAAAGTGGTTAAACTCGACGTCAAAGGTCAGTTTTAAATTAGTATGAGAAAGATTTTTGTTTTCACAGGGAACATAAAAACTATCGTTTTACACCAACTGACCATCATACACCTATCATAGAAATTACCGGTGAATAATTTGAACTTAGTGTGAAAATAATCATAATCATAGAGCACATATAATGTGTGAGTTTGTTTGTGATTGCTCAATCAGCATCAAATATATTCATACAAATCACCCATTTTTAGTCTATGGGTTCTATGGGACGGTTGATTCTGATCAAGAATATATATAAATTATGAGGTCGGCCACGAATCTTTCTGCTTATTGCGTATACATCGCATCTGACTAGTCTAAAAATCCCTCTACGCGGTCAATACTTATTGGCTAAGAGTGCAATACGCCGAAAACACAAACAATTAAAGGGCACAGAGGAGCGCAGTGGAGACTCGGTTGTTTCCAAGGCTCATGCTGCATGTTAATGAATGGTGCATGGCCTCGAATGTTTGGGGACTCCACATTTGGTAAACTTGTCCGTGATGCCAGCAGGTGAGTGTAGTCGTAATAGAGTCGAGCAGCGTCTAATTGCAGACAAGTTTGATTTACACTAGCCTTGGAATTGGCCATTCCGACATTACAGGGCATTTTGTCTTCTTTCCAACTCATTTCTAATTCTGGCTCTGATTAATGGGCCATTGAAGTTGTCTTCTTAACTGGGGCAATAGCCAAGAGGCATTTGTTTTCTGCAACTGAATCTTCTGGCCAATTAATTAAAGCCCAAATGGACAGCCCACCTACTTATCAAACGTGTGTGTGTGTGTGTGTTAGCATCTGTATATACATGGAGCCTACTTTATTTTATTGCTTGTACTATACTTTCGGAGTTTCAATACAATGCATTTTTGAGACCCGGCACTCAAAAAGATTGAAAGGTCTATTGTGTTTGTCAGAAGTAAAATAGCGCAACAGGTAGACGAAGAAGTTTTCGAAGAAGTTTTCCCTTAAATTCATAATCACCGCCAACAGTCGAGTTTATATAGTAATGTCCGTCTGTCCTGAGGCTATTAAAGCAAGAGCCAAATTAATAATGAAATGAGCAATCGAAAGCAAATTAACAGATCTAGTTTATATAATGATTATATACATATATCCATACCTTATTTAGTCACGCCCCGATAATTACAGCGTAAAGCTCACTGTTAAAAGCGGAATTATAGTAGTGATTGAGTTCATCACGACTTTTAAGGGACCTCTGATTATAACAGAAGCACAACTAAAATGTTTGAACATATTTGAATCTTTCAAATTAAAATTAATTCGTATTGTTCGTTCCTTTTCCTCACGCTGTAAGCTATTGACATAGTCGATATACTCATCATAATTCGATTACTAAGACATTAAACAATATACGATACCAATTCAATGATCGTCAACAAATGTGCGCAAAAATTTTGATTATGAAATAGGTGTGAAAAATAAAATCGCCAGTATCAGGTGCTGTAGATACTTACTGTAGTGCACATTTTTCCATTCAAATAAGCTATTTTCGACCGATTTGTCCTATGGCAACTAGGCGGAGTGGCATGGCAGTGGTAGACGGACTTTCATTCCAAATTTTGTGGCTTTGGCTCTTATAGACTTAAATTTTCAGGAGTTCACACGAACAGAAACACAGACAGATTTTCTTAATTCATAGGTAAGAAGATAAACACGAACTTTCTTGAAGTTACCTGAAGTCGATTTTTCCTAGATGAGTTTTTAAATGTAGTTACTGTCATGGTCTGCACTGAAATCCCCGGCTTATCTGGACATTAGGCAACAGCCAGCAGACACAGCAGCTTACACAACGAAACCCAGCTCAAAGTGCCGCTGACAGCTCTATTGTCATTTTAATTTTAGCAATTTATAAACCGCAACCATATCGCCGAGCTCTTTAATTACTGCTAGCCACAATGTTGCCCATTCGAGCCTCCAGACACGTAGATAAGACCAGCTGGAGCAGGGTCCTCTTCCTCTTCATCAGTCGTCCTACACCCCACATCATGTGTATCACAACCCACGTCCTCCGTCCTTGCTTCTTGGAGTCGTCGGGGTCGTCAACGACAAATGCTGCAGGCGTTTGGTCAACAGACTCTTAATAGCATAAACTTATTTATTTTAATATTATTATTTATAAAAATTGAAGTATGCAGAACATCGTAGGAGCAGCTTGACTCTGTCACATTCTGTCTCGTAGCGTTACAAAGCGCCGTTTGTCGATGCTGAACCTCGAGCCTTGGGGCTGTGACGACAGCGGACACAACGGTTCAGTATGCTGCTTAATTTATAGTCCTCGGGCTGGAACCGGAAGTAACATACATATATAATGTGAAGTGAGTCTGGGTCCCACCAGCAAAATGGATAAAGGGTGGCCAATGAAAAGGCCATAACTTTTAAACGCCACTGTCTGTCGTTGCCTGTTGTATGTTTCTTTGTGTGTATACGTATATATTATTTTAGAGCTTTAATGCGCCGGCTAAATATGCACATTGTTTGCCAACAACTGACGCCCACGCTCTTAGAGTCTCTCTTTCCCACTCTCCCCATGTCTCGCTCTCTCTCGGTCTCTTTTATGTTTCTCATCCTCCACCTCCGTTTGTTTACAACTATTACTGACGGGGTGTGCTCAGTTCGTTGGCAAAGCACAATAAGAAAACATAGAAGTCCATTGATAACATGTCTTACATAGAAAGAGCTACACTTTTATAAAATTTTAATTTGATGTTCGAGTTTGGTGGAATCAATCTATTTTTGATTTACTGCTAACAATCACAAAAGTTTCCAAGACTGCAGATATATAAATTTTAATCATATATATTTTAAATTTTAAGTAATAAATATATTTTAATTTCATTACAATTTAGATAATGTATAATTTAAAACCATTGAATACAATACAATGGCTGGTAGTTAATGCTATTTATTAACAATTTTGTGTTCCTAAACGAATTTCTATCAGTGAATGTACGATTTGATGTTAAAGAGAACTTATAAGAGCACTGCTAGTTAAATACGATATTAGGCTTTCGCTTAAAAATTTAAAAAAATAAATAAAAATCTTTTACAATTTATTTTTATTTCCTTGAGTTAGGTTAAGAAACAACTAATACAGGATCACAATTTAAGAAATTGCATATTTTATGCATGGTGTATTCGAATTATTCCTTCTATATTTTCTAGTGTGTCTTAACTTTACTATCTGCTCATGTGGATGATCCAAGAACTTCATGGGATCTTGTGTGCATAAGTGTCGCTGCCTCAAATGATGCCACATATGTAGTTGTTTGTTTCATAAAGCTTTTCCACTGTTGCTGTTGCAGTTGCAGTTGGAGCACTTTGTTGCTGGCGAACAGTACGTGTTGTTTGCTCGCTGAAACATCATAAATTACATGCGTGCTTTTTGCCACACGCCTCTTGTGTGTACGCATTCCAACTCAATCTGGTCTACTTCCTCAAACCCCGAAACCCTCTGCTCTTCCCAGCTATTTGTGTTATGCATATGGTAAACTTTTCGCTTCTTTTGTTCCTGTTGTTGTTGTTGAAAAACTACTGCCTGTTGGACTTGGAAATATTTGTTTGAAATTCTCGTACATGCGACTATTATATTAATGTTTGTTGGCTCTATAAATCTGCGAACGGCAAAATTTTTATTGCGGAAATTTTATTCATGAAGTGAGAATGCAAAGGAAAGGACTGCATCGAACTGCCAGTCTACTTGTCAGGCGGTAACCTTCACCAATCTCTTTGGAATACTGAACATGGTTATGAAACTTATTATTGTTATTGTATAACATTTCACATTTAACTGGAAAACTATCTCATGAAATTCAAATTTAAATTTATTTATTTTATTTTACGGCTTTGAAGTAATTTAAAGACGAAACTTAAAAACCTGTTTCTCAACACAAATATGTTGTGTAATAAATGCGTGTGCAATCTCCCATATTCCGGTGCAAACTGCACATACAGCATAACACTTGGGCACACTCTCACACTTTCAGCCCCCATGGCGACGAGCTGCCAACAGTTATTCGTCTGTCCATATTCTCTGGCAATGTTGTTGGTCTATGTACACCATGGCATCAACAATAAATGGTTTACACAAAACGGCCGCAGCTTGTGGTAGAATAATTTTGGTAAGCGTTCACGAGCCACACTGGCGTATGAGCAATATATTTCTATAACAGTTGGCTGATTAGAATGTTACATGACTTTTAGCCATAAATAATTAAAAGGATTTCTTTCACACAAAAAGTGGAGCTTAATTCGAAATCTAAAAAATTAAGACAGTTAACTTGATTGCTCAACAACTATATAGGTCAAAATATGTGGAAAGTGTGTCAAACAGACAGAGTCTGTCACTCCTTCTAGTTGCACATCTATTTGTGAATAAACCCTACGGCCTGTGCTCGCTATTTAGCTTAAACTATGCCTTCGAATGCCTCAAGCTTCAGCTTTTAATGGGGAGCTCGTGTAACCGGCAATGCGAGTCATGTTAAGTGGGGTCCATGAACCCCGTGGCATGATCTCTCTTTAACCCTAACCAGACATAAACATTAACGCCTCAAAGTGTTTTGGTGTTGGTGTGCATTTGTATAAGAATCTAAAGATACATCTCGTTTCGGTTAGCCAGTTATTTTAGCAAATGTTTAGAGTGTTGCTGCTGTTTCTATATCAGATGGCATGTGTGTCTATTGGGTAGTGTGAGGAGGCCTGAGGGCGATTAAATGGATTTGGCTCTGAGACTACCAAAAGCAGTGATTCCATTTTGCTTATATATGCTAATGAAGGTATTTGTGGCTGAGATTGTTTCCAGATTATGAAACTCTAATTGAGAATGGAAATGCCAAGTTGGGCACTAACCAGTATTTACTTTAGATTAGTAAAAAATAAAATTCTTTAAAATAAAAAAGTTAACTTCAACTAATTCACAGTTGACTATTCCTATATTTGAGCTCTTAATCAAATGCATCTTAAGTTGAGAACTCTAGTTGACTTTTGCATGTGTACAAAATTTAGCATATTTAAAATTACTACACATTCCACCTATTTCTATTACCCTTTATATACTGCAGCTGCAAACCAATTGAGTAGTGGCGTTAAAACTAACAACTTTTGGTTAGGAAGCGAACACTAAACGTTAACACTTGTATTGCAGTTTCAACTCAGATCCGACAGCACATTCTCATTTAATGTAATTTAAAATCAAATTGCATTTATTTGCACAACTTCATTAGCAAACTCTTCACCAAATTCATTACGACTATGCCAATGACTATCAAAATGTAGAGCACTAGTCGGCAAATGGCTGAATTCAGCCAAAAGTTGACAGTCACATCCCACTGCCACAATCACGAATACATTCGCAGACACACTTGCAGTCACCTTCAAACACACTCACCTACAGATACTTGAAACGTCCTTTCGAGTGCGGAAATATTTAAAGTGTCATACACGCTGTTCGGAAATTAAATGTGAGCGTTCCTTATCCTGGCAAAGTAAGGGAGAAATCCAACATGGCTGTGGCAAAGTAGGGCCACATTACACCAAGCAACTGCATTAAAGACCAGTCGAAAGAATATCATGAAGAAGGCTACTTTAATTTCTGTAGATGCTTGAAAACAAACTCAGTGCAGATAGCGATAATCACTAAAAATGTTTAAGTTAATCACTAATTTAAATACTAATTTAAAATAATTCTGCGTGTATCAAATTAAATGAAATTCTTTTATTTGTAGTATAATCTTTGGTCAAATTGTGCGATAAAACCACAATTTTGCTGAGCAGTCTTTAAGTGCATACACAATTTGTGTCTCCATGTATTCAGTGTGAATGGCCAGAGTTAAAGACACAGCCATAGACACAGCCAGAACCCGAGCTGGTCGCCATTCAAGGTGCTTTAGCTACATGGGATATGCTCTTTGTGGGCGTGGCAGAAAACCAAATGCCAAAATGACAATGTTATGGTTGTGTTGTGCTCTTTTCTTCTTCTGTCCCTCTGCGCTGCGCCGTTCTGTTTCTCATGCGTGTTTTTGAGTGTTTGTTGTGAATATTTTTGGTGGTCGCTTTTAGAGGCGTTTGCGTTTTGGGTTTCAAGTGTTTTGTGGTTCGTTTGGAGAGTTTACGTTTGCTTTGGCCTCCTTTGTGGCGCATTTTGCGGTGCGAATACGTAACATTTTCGTATTTATTAAATTAAACTGTCGAGTTTAGTGCAGTTCTAGTAACTTCTTGCTTATTTTATTTTATACGCACTTTAAACTTGTTCATCTGTGATTTTGAATGACTTGAAACATTGTATTGTTTGTACGATTTGCTCGACGGACTTTCTCTTTCTTAACATACTAATTATATTTGCTTTAACGCAATTTAACTAATTTTTGTGAATAAATCCGCCCACAAAGTCCTTTAAAAATACGAATGCAGCCCAAAAAAGGTTTTTATTACAAAAGGCTTACAAGCTTTGTCTATTTAAAAAGGAATTTTGTTTCTTAACTACTTAAGAACAATTTATTTTAATAATTTAATAATATTAAGTGATGCTGGCCAGAGTTGTGCTGTATTTTAGCAAGCTTAGACTTGACATTTTTACTTTATTTATTACAACCGAATGGCAGACGTATACATCCTGCTCCTACCAGAACCTTCCCGTTTGCTTCAAGCTAAACCAGCAAATATTAGATACATGCTGTAAGCATTTGTTCGAGTGAGTAGGATTACATAATAAAAACCGCAAATAAATGTATCGCGCACTACACTCATGACACGAGCAACAACAATAGCAAAAAGCAAGTGTGCAAAAGTGTGACTTCGGCAACCAGTACCGTCTTCTTACTCCGGGCAGGACTTGAGGCTCTCAAGAGCAAAATAAGAAAAAGCCAGCAGGATCGCAGCAAACAGCAGAAAGTGAGAAAAGGCAATGTCTTTTGAGGTATTTGCACATTAGCCAATACATTCATGAGGAGTGCCCCCTGCAGGGGAATCACTGAGTGTTTTCACAGCAGTGTTACCTGTTTCCCGTTGGCTCTCAACCGTTATCCGTTGCCATTGCGGCTGTCTGTATTGAGGTCAAAGCGCATAACTTAAGTAGCCGACAATAAAATGCATAACATGGCGCACAGCCCAAAAAGCAAAAAGGAAAATAGCGAAGCGAAAACCTTTGCGAAAATGTACAAAATATGGCTCTATTTATTTGTACATTAGGCCAGGTCAAGAAGTCTTCTCGTTCTTCTGCATTAAAAACGCGCCTGACAGCCATGTCTGTATATGTGTGTGTGTTTCTGTCTTGCTGTTATACCCCTTTTCTGTGTGCTGCTTGCGCTTGGCTTCTTGTACCTGGCTGAGCAGCTGCTAGCAAAAGGCCAAGTGTTGTGCTTGACATGTGCAAACCCATTGAGAGTGTTCTCTGAGTACGAGTTGTAGTTTTTGTATCCTGCTGGGGCTCATAAGTATTTCACGCTGCTTTGCCTGAGCTTCGCAGAAAGCAGTGGGAACCAAATCAGACTTTCGCACCAACAGAATATTAAAGTTATTTATAAACTTTACTTTTGGTAACCTTACTTTACGAAATATTTCCTAAAGAAAAACTCTTTCAGTACAAAAAACTTAAGTTTCAGCCTATTGGCAATGATATGGCAGTGTAAAGCGTTTAAAGTTCACTTTAAAAGTACAAAAGCTAACCAAATTGTTAACAACACACATTACGCATACATGGCGTTGTTTTGTTCTCTCACCCACAGATACCAGGACATGTACAACAATCCGATTAAAGCCACTAATTTGGAGCACCGGGACGTTGTCCTGGACATTCTCTCCGATGCCCGCGTTGTTGGACCTCTACTGCAAACAGGCTTATTCCATGCAGACGTGCATCGACGCAATTATATGTACGTTTTTGGCCATAATAGCGCAACTGGTCCATATGCAAATGTAAGTACGCAAATTCAATGTACTGAGCATTGTCTGTGTAAATGTATTGCATAGACTCATTATAGCCGCATTGTAAGCACGTCAAATTGTGATTCCAATTACGCAGCGCGTTTAATTTAAATACTGTGGTCAAAGAAACCACTGAGAATTTTCCCGAATAGCCAGCGTGAGTTGGCATTTAATGAGTTTTTATGTACTGCCAAATTATTCGCAAAAACTTTGCCCCCCAACCTTTTGAGGTTTGTGACTGGTACTCGGGTTGTGGCTTCTGCCTTCTGCCTTCTGGCTTCTGGCTTCTGTCTTTTGTCTGCTGGGTCATTCCATCATTGGCCGCCGTTTCAGCTTTTCAACAAAACAATTCACAAGTTTGCAGGCTGTATAGCCGCAGCCCGTAACGATCGTAATAAAGACAATGAACTGACTTCAAGTCTACTAAAAACAGCAACAAACCTAACCAAAGCGAGGGCAAAAGAAACAACAAACATGGCTTTAACTGTGGGGCTAAGTTACCAAGACAGTGGAGCACTTCAGTTGAGGGGCTCGCTCATTGGCCCGGGGTGGATGGATAGATGCCTTGTTACTTGAATAAGTTGTCTGGTTATTTGTGTCTCTGCTTAAGGTCTTCTATATCTATCAGAGCGTTCCCTTTGGCCAGCTTGTATTATGGTTGTTGCCGCCAGTTTTTATAGCTTTGTCATGCTTATGGATTTGCTGCTGATTGCCTTTGCGAGATAGCTTGAAGTCTTCGTTGTCTATGTTATGATTGAATGTGTATATCGATTTGTAATTAGGGTACGCGACAGAGATAGAAACAGAGGGTCATAACGAAAGAGAAACAGATAATTCTATTGATAGAATCAACCAAATTTTGATAGAATGAATCAAATTTTGTGAAATAAATGGAAATTGAATAAGCATTCAATTGAATAAATTCAGTTTTGAACTGAATATGAATGGCAATTTGTATTAGTTGACAAAAAAAATGAGAATTAAATAGAATAAATAAATATAAACAAAATCAAAGCTTAGTACTTTGTAAATTATAATAGAGCTATTCGTCAGACAAAACCCCACACTTGAAGCTGCACAACTCAACAAACTGTTTGAACCAATGAAAGACTAACAAGGGAACCCCAAATAAACTTATCTGAATCTGAAATAATGGATGGCCAAAAATCTAAATAAAATGCTTAATTTAACAAGCTTACAAAAGTTATTATTTCGCATTATATAATACATTTTTGGAAAACTTTAGCTCCGCGTTAAGCGTATTTTTATGGCTGCCAGCAATTCGGTGGCAGTGTAAAGTTGGCCATAAACAATGGCCAAGTCAACTAAGCTCCAACTTAATGAATATAGACGCCGTCCAAGCACTTCTACCAAGTGGAATGGAACAAAATATAATGTCTGCATTACAGAACTTTATTTTTTCAAATGCGACAACAATTTGTGGCCACTGATGGCCGAAGAAGAAGTGCAACCACTTTTTAATAGCCGACAATTAAAATAGTATTATACTATGCAGTAAATAAAATACAACTACCACGAAAAGAGACAGACTTAGGCAAATATTTGTTGAATCTTCAAGACATTTTACGGTATACTGTAGCAGAGTGACTAAATAATAGATGAGAGCAAGTCGCGCATCTTAAACGACATTTATATTTATGTGTGTTGATATGAGGAAAAATGCGAGGACGATCAACGCAAAGCGCCAGAGCGCATTAGTTACAAATAAATTATGAATAAAAATGAAATTCACTTAAATATTTCATGGCGAAGCAAAGCCAAAATTCCGCTTGGCTTCGGTAAACATGAAAAGGATCCAAGAGGGATAAGCAGGCTCAAGCTTGCCTACAAATTATCGCTGTACGCAGAGAGTCGAAAGCTAAGGCCCATGTGCTTGGGGGCAATGTGAGTTGCCAGTTGCCAGTTGCCAGACAAACAAAGAAACACAAACAAACAGACAGGCATATATACAAATACATTTATATAAATATATGTATGTGTATACATGCATATAGTACATACGAAAGTGTTTGGTTTAAGGAGACTTCTAACAATGCCGCAACATTTTTCTCTTTTTAGTCAGACATATTATTTTTATTTATTTAGCCATTTTTGCGGCATTTGCTTTGTGTTTCGCTAGAGATGAGAAGCGAGAAACTCGACTGAGCACTGAATCCGAAAATTTGTGCATAAACTGCGCTTCTTTCTGCATCTTGTGACCAACTTGATTTTTATGCCAGGCTAATGCTTAAGCGTCCTCTACAGGCCACTCGTTGTCTGCCAACAGAAAGAGTCCACGCCCACGCGCCCACTCGCCCACTCGCTAGATTTAATGGTAACTGACAAAGAGACAGACTGACTGCCAGTCGACGCTTGAAAAGAATACGAGCATCTCGACTTAAGCCGCGGGCATATTGTAAAACTTTTTGGCACACGTCTTGCATGCTTGCAGTTGGTAAACTGGGTCCAAAATGGCTGCTGTTTTCTTACTAAACGAGGTAGATACTTATTGGGGACCATAGTCGCTTCTCAGAAGTGCACACGAAAGCAGTTCAACTCAGGGCAACTGTTAAAATGGAGAAAATTATCCGAATAAAAGAGCTTCTAAACGCAAGTGAAGTAGCATTTCTGAAGAACTACTGAAATTGGCAGTTTGAATCAATTTAATTTAAATGGTGGTCGGAAAATCAAACGAAATGTGAATGAAAGGTAAAAATGTGTGGTATTTGGGTACAAGCTTTGCTTCAGAGCTTAAAAGCGTTTTAATGTGTTTGAAGCATAGATATGCGTCTCTTTAAATATCATACAAATATTTATAAATAGCACGTAATGATGCCATTGAACCTAGAAACGCAATTGTGGTGGGAGTATGAAGAAAAATCTGATTAAATTGATTTCAGATATTTGATATTTTGGCTGTGTGTTTTGAGAATCAGCAGCATTCGAAATTTAATATGTTCTCATATTAAATCCAACATTTTGGGCCCACGACCAACGAGTCATTTTCGGAATTTCAAGTATGTCCTGTTATGTCCCAGTCCTTTTTTGTGTCTGGCGAAAACTTTGCAGCACGCCGTTCTTGATAAGAATAAAACATAAATTGTTAGAGGAAGGAAACGAAAAATTCATGAAAACAAAATAAATAAAATAAAAATGAAACTAACATTTTATTTTCTTGCGCTCCGCACGCGGCCATGAGCAAAAAACTTTTTGACCGCAATCATAAAAGAAATGCGGCTCAAGACTTTGACAAATAAAACAACTTTCTACGTGGCTTCAAAAGCAATGCATACTTTATGGGCATCGGAAAATGTACTTAGTATGTCAAAGACCATCTAGAGTAGTGGTGGGCTGTCCGCTTCCCATGAATCAGGCAAACATTTTTGGTAATTTTACACTTTGATTAGACCAGCAACTTCATTAGGCTTATAAAGCTCTTAGTCAAGTTGTTGCTTCCGTTGACGTGGCTCTGCGGCGGACATAGATATGTTGAAACAGAGGAGAGGAAAGAAAAAACCTTGAATTAACAGAGGTAAATACAAGCAAGGCCATAAATTAATAAGACAACGTATTAATATTTACTTAATTTTTTGTCTTCCGCTTCTTTATTTAAATTTTTCAGTAATTTCGGACAGGAAGTGCGAACGTTATTCTATCCATGATTTTCAATATAGATCTGCCAAAAACAGAATTAATTTAATATTTCCCCTACGGATTGCATGAAATCTGCGGTATTTAACTTTAGCCAATTAAATTTAAAATTAATACTTGAAATAAATCCACAAATTATTAAAGAACTTTCAGATTAAAAATGTTCTGAAACCGAGCTCAAAAAGAGTATAGGGGTCCATTATGTTTGTTACCAACGATTTGTGAGTAATAGGCAGTGGGAGGCATTTTCGACCACATAAAGTATATATTATATGATCACCGTCAACAGCCGAGTGGATACAGCAATAACCGAATGAACACCTGATCTTTAGAGACACACGATATAAAATCAAATTTATACGACAAGAAAATCAAGTTTATTTCAAATTGTTCCTAACGAACCGAAAACTGTGAAAACCCGTTTTTATAACGCCGTAACATAAAAACTACTTGAGCACTACATGAGTGAACTTGAGGAGGTACAAGTTTTGCCCAGAACGGACAATTATAGCCATAGCGGTTGGAAATTGTTTATTGTCTGGAAAAATTAGCACAAGAATGAGTACGACGTCTCTTGCAGTCGGCTCACTTGACCTTAGACTTTCTACTTGTGTTTGAGTATTTTATTCAGCACACCTTATATTTAAAGTTGAAATTATTTCAACCATTTTCATGTGTATGATTCATAAATTGTAAAATTTATCAATCGATTTCCAGTCATTTCCTATTGAAGAACATTTTATTGAGTGGCAGACTTTAATCGGAAGTGAAATGAGCTTTTGCTGGAACATGATGTAAATTCTGATAGTAAAATTATTTATGTGCCATACGATTGGTTTGTCGCAAATCTGATAGAAACGTTATTCTACCTTAAAACTCGTGAAATGACACAATAAATCGGCTTCTAAGCCAATATACTGACTTTACCATATTTACGCATTTCATCAAAATTGTACAATATCTGAATCAAAATCAAAACTGACATCCATCATTCATAAACGCTTCAAAAGCTGGCGACAAGTATGAAAATAAACCAAAATGCTGGGGACATAGCAAAAGGACAACGGCCACAAAAGACGACAGCCATTTTTATAAGCGCCAAGTAAAATGGTTTGTGACTTTGTTACATTTTCATGGCAACAGTAAAAAGTTGGCTTTATTACCTTCCTACTTACTGCATTTTTCCGCCCTGTCTCTCACTTTTTCCCTATTGGCGTTTTCACTGCCTGTCTGGCTCGCTGAATAAATCTTTATTCAGGAAAACTAAGAAGATTGATGCTGACTGCCCAAATGAAACTGAAAAGCTTTTCAATCTGATCTAATAATTGTAAGATTCTCAGTAAGATAACGGTGAATATAAAAGTAATTTGAATTTTCTATTCAAGAAAATATTGAAACCATTTTAAAAATGGCATTTTTAGTTGCTCTTTTAAGTAGCTTAAAATATACTGGAATACATTAAGTAAGAGAGAAAAGAGTATTGTGTATGTTCATATAAAAGCTTTAAATATACGATTCTCATTTGCAGATACCACACAGCATTATGGGCGAAGAGCTGGCTTTCATTTTTGGTGCGCCGTTGGCGCCGGCCGGCCCATTTTCCAGTCACAACTATTCCGTGCAGGAAAAGCTGCTTTCCGAGGCGGTAATGGCATATTGGACGAATTTCGCAAAGACTGGGTGAGTACTGTCTGTGGCAAAGCGAATTGAGTGCATTTTGCAAAAATTTGCTGTTGGAATCGTGCATTACTTCCCCAAAGTGGTGGACTGGGTGCGGATGAAGGAGTCTGGGAGCCATCAACACAAAGACTAGCAGCTCTGTATGCAAATGCAAATACGGATGCAATGTGCAATATCAGTAGAAGAACTGGGCTGCAGCACGTTTTGCAATCTGCAATGCTCGGACAGTGAAAGGAATAGAATTTTTATTGCCGATTTTATTATTATTTCGCTGCAAAAACAACTACACTATATAAGCATACGAGCACGAGCAATGCAAATATTATAAGTTGAATTGCGACAGAGGTCCAGCAAAACTGAAATCACAGCTGAAATCAGACATCGTTAGCAGACATTTTAGCTTTCATTTTGATGTTCGAACATCCGCAGCCAATGGCCTATTAGCTGCATGAACATAGGATTTAATAATCATTTGCTGTTGAAAAACCAATGCAAAAAAAAAACCAGAAAAAACAGTTATCTTCACATCGCCGAATATTAAATACCCTTGCTGTCATACATATTGCGTTAACTTAGTTTCAATCACCAAATATTTCTATGGCAGCTATAGTAGTCTGATTTGGATGAAATGTGGTCAACAGATGGGGAATGATTAGAAATGCATTTTGAGTGGACTTGGTTGAAATCGGTCAATAGACACCGAAAATGGTCATACTAAGCATTGCAACCGATTGTTCATATGGGAGCAATATAAAATAGTTGTCCGATCTGGCCGATTTTAACATGTGAAATGCGTGCAGATAGAACACACTTATGTACCAAGATTCATTAAGATAACTTTAAAACTGAGAGACTAGTTCGCATAGAAACTGACGAACAGACAGACGGACACGGCTATATCGACTCGCCTGTTGATGCTGATCAAGAATTTATCCACTTTATGGGGTCGATCTCAGTTCCTTCAATGCATTACAAACATCGTGACAAAAAACATTATATGGAAGGGTATAGAAAACAGGAAATGTTAGTATCCATTAGAGACTTGGTCAATGAAAATTATACCACTAACCACAACTAATACAAACATATAAAAACGAAACGCGAACACAAGTGACATAGCCGCTCTCATCGTTTCGCTGCCTGAGGCAGACTAATTATATCCGTTACTCGTTGAGTGCAAGGGTATATTCTTATCGTTGGAAAGTATGTAACATGCAGAAGCCAGAAGGAGTGGCAGACCCCATAAAGTATATATATTCTTGATCAGCAATAGCGGAGTCGATATAGCCATACTCGTCCGTCCGTCCGTATGAATAAACTTATCTTAGATATGGTATAAGTTATAAGCTCGAATTCAGTCGGTATGATCTACATATTGCGTCTATCTATACAAGAATTTATTCTTTTTTCGATTCCACGCCCCATTCGCTTATAGTAAGGCAAAAACTAGACACATATCGGGAAAATAGATGTTTTAGGTGAATTTTTGTTAAAATATGGCACTTCGGAATACCAATTTAAGTACGCAGGTGCCTAAAGACTGCATAAATGCAATTTTGAGCTGCCACGCCCCTTTTCCTATAAGTTTTCATGTTTTTTTATGGCATATATTTCTAGCGTACAGTATTGCAATATTAAACGATAATCAAGCATGAAATAACTTAACAATGTTTATGGCGGTTTGTGGGGGCTGCCCGCGGATGCTGACCAACGGTGTGATGTGTGTGTTTCTCCCGTACTCTAAAAAAGAGTAGAGTTGTCTATTATTTAATTTTCCAATGTGTTTTACTGCAAGTACTATCCATTATAAATCCTTAATACAGATTTGTTTAATTTAATCGGGAATAAAAACAGAGAGTTTTATACGGTCGGGCGTGCTCGACAGTTCTTTTCTTTCTGTTTCGAGTATAGGGTCTAAACAAACCTAAAGTAATTCTCCTGTATTCCCTTGAATTAACTTCCCTTGAATAAACTTTTATTCTGTTAAATCGAATTGATTTCGCAAATTAAAATTAATTCATTATTTTTTTTTGTTAGAAACCCAAAGGCACCTTGGAAAGGTACATTTTTGAACTCTCATGTCTTGGAATGGGATCGCTACGACTTGGATTGGCCAGAGTTTAACAAGCGAAGCCAGGCCTATCTCAACATAGGTTAGTACTTTGGTCTCTTGCACCAACCTGATACACCCTAATGTGTTTGCTTTGCTTGTAATTGACTAGGAATACCGCCAACTGTCGGTTACAAATACCGAGGGATCTACATGAATTTCTGGAACAAAGAGTTACCCGACGAGCTAAATCAAATTGCAGCAATACAGGAGCAGGGGGAGCACGAGCTTCGGGTCACTTCGCCATTGACATCGACTTCGATGGCCGGAAACGAGGTGATTACAGGTCATATGAGCAAATACGGGGCTCGTGACAATGGCGCCGAGGATCCGGTGCGTACGCTTAAATTACTGCTCCAGGACCCTCTTTCAACGGGCCATGAGGAAACGGAGACGGCAGCGGAGAACATGTACAATGCTCCGCCCACATTTGGACACGTGCACAGGCAGCAACTCGGGGAGGGAGTAGGTGGCACATCCGAAGAGGAAGCAACCCAGCAGGGACATCGCCACAGCACCGACTTTGGGGAAGATGGAGCCCCGGGTTCCCCAGCCTTCCCATCCGAGCCCGTAGCCAAATCCGAGACGACACTTCAGCTGCTCATTGTGCTGATTGCCATCTTCATTGTGCTTAACGTTGCAATCTATGCGACCTTCCTGCTGCGACAACGACGCAAGCGTGGCAAGTCACTGCAGCGAAAGTTGGGCGGCAACATCCTCAGCTACGATGGAGCCAATGATGACGAGCTGAAGCGTTGCAGTAAATCTCGGGATGGGGACGACAGTTACGTTCTGGACATGGTACGCAAATCCAACACTTATGAGGCGATCAAGACCGGTCAGAGGTCCCCCATCAATGGCTACACCATTCAGCGGCAGCTTAGCAGTTCGACCGTGGACACGCACACCAAAGTTTGCGACTGGATGTCGACGCAGAGTCACGGCCAAAAGTTGCCCAAGGCCGGCAGTTTTCACACCACACAAGCACCGGTTACTGCTGCCCAGTTGGACGGCCGTACCATAATCTGCCAAGACATTGAAGTGGCCGACGTCACACTTCTCACTCCCCAGCACATGCATCAGCCGCAGGAAACCTTGCACTATGAGATGCTTCTTCAGCGCCAACACTCTGCTGTAACCGAGCCCAGTGACGCGACTCTGCACCGACGTCATAGCCACGTCCCCTCCAACTCCCACTCTCACTCGCACTCCGATCCCGTGGACATGATATTGGCTGCGGACGAGCAGGTTACCAGTTTCGTGCACGCCGACGACGTTGACATTAACGTAACCAGCCGCGACGAGGACTCGCTAAGCCTAAACCTCCAGCCCTTGACCGCAGCTCAGCAGCTCGACTTGCTCAGGCAGCGCAACTTCCCCAAGGTGTTACCCACAGCACAGGACTTGTGCGGCAACTACAGCCACCAGTACAAACGCAATTCTCTTCCGCCCCAGAACTTTGTTGCCCCGGTGCCTCCACCCCGAACCATCAGCAGCACCCTGGGCAGATGTAGGCGGGACAGCACAAACGTGACCACCTCGCCGCTTATGCTGGCCCAGGACTGCGGGGAGGAGGAGCCTGGGGAACCACAGATCACACAAAACACGCTAATCGTGGGTCCCATTATACCAAAGTCACCGGCCACATCCCTAAAGCGTAACAAAAAGCCAACCCTGAAACCAGAGACGCCGCCTTCGGATGGTGTGCCCTCGGTAGTTTCTACTCTGAGCGGTTCCTTCCAGTCGTTCGAGGCTGTGCCTCCTACGCATGAGGCGACTCCACCACAAGGACAACGCACTGAGTGTGTCTATGCCATTGCCGCAAGCCAAAGCGTCAGCTCCATTCCGACTGCGCCGATCAGCTGGTCGGCGCCAAACGGGGACCTGTATGCGCAGCCAGCAAAGTCTGGGTCTAGGACTTCATTGATACCACGACTCCTGCAGACCTCGCCCGAATCCCAGACAGGTCAGCAGGTGCCAAATTCATCCGCAATAACAGAAGCCGCAACTGCAACGACCTCAAGTTCCACGAGCCGCATACCACAACTGCAGCGACAGGTTTCCAATAAAGATATTAGTTCTCAAGCAGCCTTAAGCGCCAGCAACAACCAGTCTACAGTAAGTTCGCGCATGGACTCGACCATCTCAAATGATTCCTCAACATCATGGGACTCCTCGGGATCCTCTTCTTCCTCCTCGACGGGCACTGTACGCACTGAATTGCAGCAATGCCAGCAGCTCGGGAAAAGTATCACTACAAATATATAATCAGGAAAGTGGCAGTTAGACTTTCAGTTTTGTGGACATCAAACCACTTTGCTCGCTGTACCAACTGTCAACGCAATGCCCACTGTATCCGCTTAATTCGCAAAGCGAATAAACCGTGAAATCCTTTGCGAAGTACTGTCGACTTGTCCGATCAGGAATGAAGGCTTCCTCTGCGCAGTCTGTCAGAATTTTAAAGCGTTTCTGTAAATTTAGTAATACATTTCGTATTAGAAAAGTTTTTCTTTGACTTTGCGGTCAGGTTCAGCGGGAGCTTGGTTGAGGCTTGTGGTGGCTTTGGTTTTGGAAGTTTCTGCAACGCTAAGATGATTGCAAGTCTGTCTAGGCATAGATTGAAATTCAAATTAAAACAAAAAAACTTGCAAAACGAGAACGAAAAGTCAAGTCAAAAATTGAAGAAATGCGATTTGGAGAATTTAACAATGTATTTGGTTATTGAAAAAAGTTGATTAATTTAAAGGAATGCGTATGTTATAAATAAAAGAATGGAATGAATGAAATAACTTAATAATTAAAAAAAAATTACAGAATTATATGTAAACAACATGAAACTAAAAACAAAAGATGAAAATTGTAGATTTAAAATTTAAAAGTTTACTTGAAAAATTCTTAAAGGTAGAAAATAAATGGTTCCATAAAATAGTTGCTTAATAATTAACAAGTAGAATTTTATAAGAACTTGGCAAATAAGAAAACAAAATGAAATGATGACAAAGATTTTATGTAAAGCGACAAAAACGTATTATAATAAGATAAGTAAAAGTTATTTGCACAGCGAGGTGAATGCCGTGGATGACGAAATCGCTACAAGTATTATGAGAAAGGAAACTTAAGATTACATTTTGCTATATGTTAATTTAAATACAACTAACCTATATATAAGCAACAAAATATACATAATTATCCAATTTGTTTATAAGTTTTGTTTGCTTATTTGAACCAATTGTTAGTAGTGCTCAAACTTTGTCTTAAGCGTTTCCAAAGTTCTTACCTGAAAATAAGCATAACAATTCGCCACTTGCGTAGTAAAACTTGGCCAACTATTGTGTCAGCAATTTGGAAACGAACAGCTACTTACAATGCGGTACTTGCCAATACCCAAAAACCAATTCCTTGGTGCTGTCAACTTAATTCGCAACTGGCAAAATTTACTCAGCGAAGGCAACTAAAACATGCCAGAAGTGAAGCAGAATCTCTGGAAATGTCAACATTTGCGAAACTGCAAATTTTTCAAATATTTGGCATTTTATTCGTATTTGTTGCTGTCGTAGTTGTCATTGTTGTCGCCGCAGGGAGTTATATCAAAGTTGTCACCACAAAATAGTTGCGTTGTTTCCTAGACTCTACCCTGAAGCGTTTTATGCCTTTCCTGGAAACTTTTGTGATGGCTTTTATGCCTTTGCTTTGTGAATTACTTTTCGATTTTCCAGCGAATTGAGTTATTGTGCCGAATTTACTTTTTCCCTCTCTGTTCTGCCTTTTTGGAGATGCGTTTTAAGCAAATTGAGGTAATGCAGTTATTCGGGGAACGCTTTTACTTTATCTTAACCGACATAGCAAGAACTGTGTAAGTTGTTTTTTATCTTTTCACTAATTTATAGATCCTTGTTATAAAATAACCCAACGAAAATTATTAATTAATTCTTAAGCTTAGTGGGGAATTAAACAAGACAATTCACTTTTACATACATTTTATACTTTCAAACGCAGTAACTGTCAAAAACAAGTAAGAAAGTCTACAGTCGAGCAAGTCGACTGTAAACAACCCTGTACTCCTTCTAGTGCGAAACTTTCCATACATATGAGCAATTTTTAACCAGTTTGTCCTATGATAGCTCTAGGTAAATCTAAAGGTATTATGTACAGCTCTGATAGTTTGGAAGTTATAATGTAATGAAAATAGTTTTTTACAATTTGCGGGGCCGCTAGGGGGCGTTGCAAAATTTTGAAATAAACTTAACCTACCTTAAATATAGACGGACATTCATTCCAAATTTGGTGGCTCTAGCTCTTGTAGTTTAAATGATTCAGGTGTTCATACGGACAGACAGACGGACATCGCTATATCGACATGCCTGTTGATGTCCTTCTCTCTGCTTGTTACGCACATTTCGCTTCTGACAAACCTAATAGACCCCTTTACTCTTTTCTAGAGTACGCGGCTAAAAACTACTGTCAAAATCGACTGGACTTCAGTTTTCCCTGAGGCAGATGTTTTCCACTAATTGGGAGAACCCATTGACAATTCTATCAGAATTTTGTGTTCATCAAAGGGAATCACATAAATTTCAAAAATAGCTTTGAGGCATCTTTCACATTGTGGTGACGACAGGACTTGACACTTATTGTATGTCAAAAGAACTGAAAGGGTGAATCTTCGTTTTCCTCTCTGAATTCCACACGTCTCTTTTCGCAATTGGTGTTGTCAATGCCTGTATCTGCTTCCATTTGGAGAATTTTTCTGCTGCTTGGTTGTGTTAATTTGTAGCAATTGGAAAACGCTTGCAAGAATTCCTTCAACTGAATCCTTCACCTCTTGGCATACGGAATATTGCCTTTGTGTGCTTTTTATACTCTTTGCAAGAGTATATTGGGTTTGTGTAAAGCATGCAAAAGGCAGAATTAGGCGTGGCAGTCCCAGCCTCCACGGCCGCTGACTCTGGCCGTGCCGACCATTGGTGGTAATGTTCGATTATATTTTCTTTTTCTGTGCTGTTCAAATGAGTTCCACAGCAAGTTTTCTCATCTAACTTCAATTATTTTGTTTTCAACAGGTAATTGGCCTAGGCCATGCCAAATAAATTAAAATAAAAATGTAGATCTGAAATTTAACAAAATTGTGAAAGCTAATTCCATATGGGGTTTTACAGTGGGCCCAAAAAATATTGGCACACCAACAATTTTAAAGTTTAAACTATTGCAGTTTCTGTTTGATAATGGCTAGGAAAAAAAATTTAATTATATTTTGTTTCTTAATATTTTAATATTCATTTAACATAAAAATAACATTTCATTTTAACTTTAATCCAATAGTTAAACTCTTATAAGTAAAATAAGGCACAAATTTACGCCAAAAAAGTATTGGCACACTTAAAGGAAATTGTAAAAAAAACGTTAAAAAAAACAACACAAAAAGGAAACTAATATTTTGTTGCACCACCTTTGGCCAAAATAACGGCTTGGAGACGCCTTCTCATACTTCCAACTAATTTTCCCGTCTCCTGGCTTGATATTTTCTCCCATTCCGTGCTTATAGCCTTTCTTAGGGAATCTTTTGATGTTATTTGGTGCGTCCTGATTTTTTTGTCCAATAATGCCCATACATGCTCAATCGGATTCAGATCGGGTGATTGAGGAGGCGTTTTTAATTGTTGGCAATGGTATATAAGCCATTCCTGAACCAAATAAGATGAGTGTTTAGGATCGTTATCTTGCTGGAACAACCATTGGGTGCCATTAAGACCCAACTTGTTAACGCTGGGGGTCAAATTCTCTTTTAATATGTTGAGGAAAGCATATTTATCCATGTTTCCATCGATAAATGCCAGTTGGCCGACTCCAGACGCTGCACAACATCCCCAACCATGACGTTTCCACCGCCGTGCTTTACGGTTTTTCTTACATTTTTCTCATCGAGCTCTTTGTTAGCCTTCCGCCAGACTTTTCGATTTCCGTCAGACCCAAATAGGTTAAACTTTGACTCATCACTGAATACCACGTTGTTCCAAAAGGATTCCGGCTCATTGATATATCTTTTGGCGAATTCCAGCCTCTTTGCCTTGTTGACCTTTGAAATGAAAGGTTTACGCCTTGGAACTCGACCATGATACTCAGCCCTGTTCAGCACATTTCGAACGGTTTGTGGACAAAATTTGTTTTCGAATGATTCTTGGAAGTCCTGGCATAGCTTGACAGCTGATTCCATCGGATTAGCTTTGACGGCGGACACTATAAGCCTTTCCTGGCGATCATCAAATTTTTTTGGCCGCCCAACTCGACGTTCTGCTTTCAATTTCCCTTTAGAAACATAATGTTTAATAATGTTCCGCACACTGGAGAACGATCTATCAACTATATTTCCAATTTCTCGATAGGATTTGTTTTCGCAATATAGTTTAATTATTAATTTTCTGATGTCCAACGAAATTTCTGATCCTCTTCCCATTTTGAAGCATTTATTATGAAAAGGAGACGAAAATCGACGCGCAATGTGCTATTTTTTGTCTATATGTGTTTTAGGGAAGGGTATGTTAAAAGAAAATTACCAAAAAAACGGAACTTTACCGTTGCAATACCAAAAGAAACACACAACATAAATAAGTGTGCCAAAACTTTTTTGGCGTAAATTTGTGCCTTATTTTACTAATCAGAGTTTAACTATTGAATTAAAGTTAAAATGTAATATTATTTTTATGTTAAATGAATATTAAAATATTGAAAAAACAAAATATAATTAAATTTTTTTTCCTAGCCATTTTTAAACAGAAACTGCAATAGTTTAAACTTCAAAATTGTTGGTGTGCCAATATTTCTTGGGCCCACTGTATGTTTCCTTGTAGCTGTATGTGTGTGTGACCAAACATAAATTTAGTATGAAAGGTTAAAAGAGGAAATATATAAGCAACTTCCTTAAGGTGCATCACCCAGGGATCAACACATATGTTAATTGAATAAGGCAATTTAGGGACTTAAACAAGCAACAAGATGATTATCCTGTCTGAACTTACTTAACACTAGCAATTTAATACTTAACCAATATAACACTACTTAATCGATATTTTACATAGCTGGCTTAACAATTCATCGATGGTTCTTAACATTTCATGTACATGTTATCGATGTTTACTTGTTCAAAATACATTGCATACGTATTGTTGTATGCCGATGATGTATGTTAGCTATGATGATTGATATAAATAATAAATTTTGAAGAAATACGACATTTTATTGTATTAAGTGTATAAATGCTATCTGATAAAATTTAATTGAGTCAGTCCGCTTATACAAAATGAATTTTAATTAAATATAATATGGAAGACTGCAATGCAGTATATATATAAATATAGCTTGTTTACTACTTGGGTGTTTAATGTTCTTCATGCTATTTACACGTCCAGATTTGTCTACTGCAGTAACAATTTAGACTAGATATAGCAGCTAGAATGAATCTAGCAATGAGCATATCAACTTTTAATAACATCTTGCTAGACACCAGTGGAAATTATCCCATGTTCTCCTTTTGAGTGTGGTGTCTAAAAGTGAAATAAATATAGTTGAATAAATTAGCGTTAACACAAATTGTATATTTTTCAATTATTTACTTAAACTGAATGTAAGCAATATATTCCTCTCTATATTTTTCTAAACCTAAAAAGAGAATACATAAATGCAAATGGTGATTGCAAAGCTGAACAAATTTTCATGTTAAACATATTAACTTTAATTAAAAACGACCGACACAGCTAAATAAATATAATTGACCATAAAAAATAAATTTTGAATAAAAATGGTGATGTTCTTTTTCATAAATGAGGCAGCATAAATACGTCATAACTAATTAATGCACTTTATAATTAGTATTATAAGTTTAATATGATACCGATTTATTCATACAATATATTTATTCAAACAGTAACACAGCCAACAACTTAAATCCAACAGCGTTCAACAATAAAATGGTTAAACATTCCACAATATGACAACCCATCCACACCTATACATACGCAAAGCAAATAACAAAAACATCAAAAGCAAATATGAACAAGGAAAAAATCAAAAACAAAAGCAAATATGTAAATTATGTTTTAACTTTACGCTTACAGCTATTGTTTGTTTTCTTCGCATTATTAATGATGAACCGTACATTGTTTGACTTTTTAATGAAAATTGTAATAATTTAAAAGCAACCTTGCACAAATCAACAAAGGACAAATGTAACTTTAAATTAGCTCGTGTAAATAATACAAAGCCCACAATAATTTCAAATGGTATTTAAGCAATAAAGGATTGAATATTAAAGTTGAAATACAAAGCACCAGAAATGATTTCAGTTTTCATTCTTTTGCAGGATTTGAAAATATGATGAATTAAAGGTTTGAAAGAGTGTACTTAAACTACCTACCTACCTGGACAACAATTTAATCAGAATTGCATCGCAATTTGTGCAATATGGTCGGCAACGCATAATATGGAATTAATTAATTGTGTAATTGATATTTTGAAAGTAAGCCAATTATACCTTTAAAGTGTATATTGGGCTCAAACTAAGCATGCCGGTCTGTCCGTCCGTATTAACGCAGATATTTCAGAAATGGTAAAATACACCAAATTTGTTATCTAGATTACTTTTATATATATGTAGATCAATATTTATTAATTAATTTTATTAACTAACGACTATTTCCAATGAAACAAATTCACATATTTTGTGTATACTGCCATTTTAACTATCCATTGGGAATGTGTATTAAATTGTTTTTATTGTTTTAAAGCTGAAGCAATGATGAATAAATCTATAAATATTTTATTATTCAGTCTGATAAATAAATGTAATTAAATGTAATTTTGTGGTTGTTTTTATGTTTTCGTGTTCAAAAAGTTTCAATCACCGTACCTATGCAATAATCGTGTTAAAATATGCAGTTGTTGGCAATATTCAAGTATTTTGACTGCATGTCGAGCTCATTTCATATCAATTCATGTGCGTAATTGTTTATTTGTATTTAGTTTAATAATGTGGTTGCAGTTCAATAGCCTGTAAAATAGCGTAGAGTTTTCGAAACACCCAATTCAGCATATGAGGTAGATACACAGTCGCACAACCAACAAAAATAATTTTAATATCAAAGAGATACAAATGATTTAAATTTTTTATCGGGAATTTAAAATTGTTTTTAAAAAAGAAGATGGGGAGTTGAAAAGACTGAATTGTTGGATTAATTAACTGGAATAACACACACACGAGCGTTATAAGGTGGGACACTTATTAGATTTATCTAACTTTCTTGATTTCCCTCTTCCGATGCCCTTTATTCTATAAAAACAAGACGTCAAAACAAAACTACATGAATAATAAAAGTAGTATTGAAGAGTAAATGGAAGTACTGAACGGGGCGTTGGAAACTTTATAAAACGTGACTTGAAATAGAAGTGAGACAGCACCATTGCAGCAACGTGTTCTCAATGCCTGCCTGGCTTCCTCCACGAGTTGCCTTCCGTTGGAGTTTAACCTCCTTCAAGTAGCAATTAACTCCATGATATTGCGGTTTGGTGGCACGTGGCATGCGCCATTTGTGCGTGGCATGGCACAGTGTTAATATGCCAAGTAAGACACATTGACAGCCAAACATTTGCACCACCAACAGCATACAGTTTTATATTTCTTGCATACTTTTATGCGCTACTCGAGCATTTTGTTCAATTCGATTATTACCAATGTAAACTTAATCAGACAACAACGATGAGAACGACATCACATCACATTCAGCCAAGTCTGTTGCAATTTGCAATTTGGATTGTTGTTATTGTCGTCGTCGCCATCTGCATCTCCATTTCAATGCTCTCCCGTGCTGTCTGCAACCCATTTGTCGCTAATTTGGCACGAGAAGCCTTTGCTCATCTTCTTTTTCCCCTTTCTCCTTTCACTTTGCCAGCTCGCTTTTCATCTCCCTTTGTAATTGCTAGGCACCAATTGTTTTAAATGTTTGACTCGCGTTTGCAAATTGCTCCGGTTTAACCACCACAGCTCTGAACTGAGCGTAGCCTTTTAACCCAGTTGGCTGCGAATACACTAGACAACAGGAGTTTAGAAGATCAGATAATTTAATTTTCATTTATAAAATGGTAAAAATTCAACTGGTTTTGAACTCTTTCGATGCTAAATATACAAATTAAAATTGTGTATCAAAATTTTAGTCTAACAATAATAAAAAGGGGTATTATAATAAATTAAATAGTCTTTAGCAGGCTAAATTAATTTTAAACTATTTACAAACCAACCCACAATTAGTTTTGAATTTTGAATTTTGCAGGTCAGTGTTAACTTCAATGGGTTCGTGGGGCAACACCAAATTGCAAATGTTTTTATTATAAACACAAACTGTGTGTGCTTAAGTGTGTGTGTCTGAGTGGGAGTACTTGGGTGTGTGCTGGTGTGAGCTTTTCGCCGTTTCAAGTCGAAATCGATGCGCATCAATATTCAATATGTTACTTTTACTGGCATTCAGCTGTAACCAGCACCACCCACGCCAACATGGCAGCAGAAGTAGGCGAACCCGTACCAGGAGCAGGAGAATGAGCTGCACAATCTCAATGCGAATCCTTGCCAGCTGATGTTTGCTTTTCGTAATGGAATTGTGTGGTGAATGGTGTGTGCTATATTTTCGCCTTGGCACGCCCCGTTCTGGTTCGATTTTTCCTCTTTTGACTTTTGTGTGCGAGTTTTCTCTGCCTTTCCTTTGCGGATAGATTGACGATTCGGAAGGCTTTCAATTGGCTTTCGGAGGAGCGTGTGGCAAGTTGCAAGTGGCCTGCGTCAATGTTTCAACATTGGCTCTGCACATTTTTGATGCCGCTTCATTCAATTTATTTTTGAGTTTAATTAAATAAAAATACGCGTACGATAACTATCGAACATTGACATAAGCTGATTATAAACCCATGTTTCACTCCATTGATAATTACACTCTGCAGCTGTTGCGTATTTTTATAATTTCCATTTTGCCTTGGAATATCTTAATTGTTTGCATTCCTTTAAAAACAAATTTTTATTTAAGTTTGTAGAGCAAGTTTAACAACGGTTAGCATGAATAATGGATTTTAGCTAACCGTCTTTGGTTGTCAGTTCTCGCTTGACTGTTTAAACATTCTTCCTAAGCAACATGAGGCTCAGACAAGCACCTTATCATATGGGAAGCAGTGCTGTGTAACGCAGAAAACACGTGCTCGTATTAGCAAGCAACTTAGTGTTGTTGTTCCACAG
Organism: Drosophila arawakana; assembly: GCA_018151165.1. Classification (NCBI taxonomy): domain Eukaryota; kingdom Metazoa; phylum Arthropoda; class Insecta; order Diptera; family Drosophilidae; genus Drosophila; species Drosophila arawakana. The sequence continues at coordinate 1,786,120 of JAECWX010000455.1, forward strand.
TTTTATACCACAATTACCAGCTCCACATCGGCACATGCTCATGCTACACCTAAAATACCCTCCCAACAAACACTCATCGACCTCAGCACGAATTCCATGAAAAAGTAGATCCCTTCCCATCTGAAACTACGTGCGACGCAACTGCAACTACGTGTCGAATTCCGAATACCCGAGTTACTCATAAATGTTAGACAATGTCTGAGGGAGTGTTAAAGTGAGGAGGCTGACATCTTTCATTCATTACAGGGTATACCTCTCGAAGAGTTTTCGGTGCCTACACTCTCAAAACTCGTGTAAGCCTAACATCTAGAGTGTTTTTTGGGAATACCAAGCTTCCGTCTCTTGCAGCGTAATCATATCAGTGCTTCGTTTCGACAGCAGTCCACCTTTGAAAATATGCAGAAATCCTCTTTTCCACTCATAACACAAGCAAAGGCACATCCATAAATATTTAGATTCGTTGCACATGTTGTACAGGTTGTCCTTGATGTTTGATGTTGTCTTTGGTTGTTTGCGTTCTACTTTTTCGATGCTTTTGAAGGATCCACAAATTTATGAGCCTTACGGAACTTAATGCAGTTATCAAACTGCAGTTTGAGCTAAAACAGATTTAAAATTGCTTGTTTAATAAAATCCCAGATTGTGATACATATGTATTCAGATAATTCCATAATAATATAATACAATAATTTTACGTGTACAAAATTACTCTAAGTACAAAATTAAGCTATTTACTATAAACCTATATCAGTCACAATTCTGAGAGTAGGTCGCTTAGTTGTGAAATATTACAATAATATAATCGAATTTGTTCATTTTTTTTGGGTTCAAAAACTTTTGATCCTTTTAAATCAACTTAATTGTCTGTTTTGTGTGCAGATAGGCAGATATCCAATGGATTTCGTGGGAAGCTAATTTTAGGTTTGCTCGGGAATTGTTTCGTAAAGTGACATTTTTGCCTGTTGCGGCTATTATATTCATTATTGGTCAAAACAGTCCTGTTTGCTGTGCATAAAATGGTAAAATTACATTTGCGACAAATAGAGCTCATTTCTATATACTGTTCTTGCACTCTGTATAATTTAATTTAGGGTAGCTGTATGGAATAAAATTTAGTTAGCAGTCTAGAATTTTTTAAAATGACTGCCGCCTTCATTTTAAAATCAAAGCATTTTACTAAAAAATCTTAAAATAAACATTGTCTCACAGATCCAGGTATGGATACTGGTAGACCGAAATTGCTATATCGTATTGGCTGTTGATGCCGCCCAAGAATATATGGGGTCGGAAAAGCTTCCATCTGCCTGTTACGCAAACTTCGCTTCTGACAAACCGCTCACTCTTTTTTGAATGCTGGTTTAATTTTAGCGTCAATTATTGAAACGAAAAGCTATGCTAAATAGACCAATTGCTTGATTCAGAAGCAGAAAGTGACGCAGTCTAGTAATAAAGCATTCTTAAACTTTTGGCAAAATGCCTTTGAACATGGTTAAGTCTGGCATCCAAAGCGTTCGAAGGAATCAAAGGAAGAATTCCTCCCCATGGAGGAATTCAGCCATGCTAGTTGTCTTGTTACATTTTTCTAACTTTTCCTGGAGAACAAAATCAGTTTCCAGTTTAAGCTTCGCAAATTGGAGTCACAAATTGCAGGGGGAATAAAGTCGCCTAGTGATTTCCGAATAAATATAAGACAAAGGGGAAACTGCAGTTATTTTTGCCCCATTTTACAAGTAACTACCGTAATAATGATGTTCTTAAATAGAGGGCAAATAAATGTACAAGGTGCATGCAGTGAAATAAAGAGACGAATGTTGCCAGACATTTGGTGAGCAGTGTTGCCAGCTTCCACAGAATAAGTTTGCATTGCACAGTCATATGGCAATGATACATATATTTGTATACTGAGACTAATTTTGTTAAACTCGAATCAATTTTTCGGTCAACTGTCAAACAAACAACAGAAACAAAAGTCCCAACACAGACATGTCTAAAGGCGAATCTAATCCTAACTGCAGGTTGTTCCAAGTCGCTAACCTCAATGCCTCGTCTGACAAAAGCAATGGCGACAAGAAAAGTCCAATGAAACCTAAGAAAATGCTGAACGATCCGCGCTTTCAAATAAGGCCACTCCAGCAGGTGGCCTCGGCCTGTTCTGGAGCAATGATTACGGCCTGCTTCATGACGCCCTTGGATGTTATCAAGACCCGAATGCAGTCGCAGCAGACGCGCTCCAACAAGTGCTTTCTCTACTGCAATGGATTGATGGATCATCTGTTTTCATGCGGCTCTAGTTCATATTCAGCCATGGCCAAACCAATGAAACCACAGTTTACAAGTACTCTGGACGCGCTGCTTAAAATCAGTCGACACGAGGGCATCAGTGCCCTGTGGAGTGGATTGGGACCAACGTTGGTCTCGGCGCTTCCATCGACCGTTGTCTACTTTGTGGCATATGAGCAGTTTAAGACGAGGTACATCGGCGTCTACAAGAAGCACTTTGCAGCTCCAGCTTACCTAAGCAAGGACATAGGTTCCAGACAGAAGGAGCTTCCGCTGCTTGTACCCATGCTCTCCGGTGTAACAGCTCGCATCTGTGCTGTGACTTTTGTCAGTCCTATCGAGCTCGTTCGCACCAAGATGCAGTCAAAAAGGCTCAGCTACGCCCAGGTGATGAGCTTTGTCCGCAATGTCATCGCATTGCAGGGTATTACTGGCCTCTGGCGTGGCCTGCCCCCTACCATTCTGAGGGATGTGCCCTTCTCGGGCATATATTGGCCCATTTATGAGTACCTCAAGATGTCCATAAGCGGCAGTAGCGATCAGCCTTCCTTCGGGCTCAGCTTCATTGCTGGCGTTATGGCAGGCTCTGTAGCTGCACTTGTCACCTGCCCCTTCGACGTAGTAAAGACCCACGAACAGATCGAGTTTGGAGAGCGCGTCATCTTTACAGACTCGCCCTCTAAGGAGTTGAACAAGCAGTCAACCTATAGCCGGCTAAAGTCTATCTACAGGGTCTTTGGATTCCGGGGGCTCTTTGCTGGCTATGGCCCGCGGTTAATCAAGGTTGCACCCGCTTGTGCGATCATGATATCTACCTTTGAGTACAGCAAATCCTACTTCTTTTATTACAATATTCACAAACATAATGCGCAGTTGCTGCAGAATAACCCAAATGCAAAGCTAGTCAATGACGATGACATCGACTAAAAGAGCCAAGGTTCGAGTCAAGATTTTCTTTTATAAATAAAAATAATTATATTTTATTTCAATCTTAACTATATTCCTCGCGTGGACTTAAGTGTAAAAAGGTAAAATAAAACCGATTAATTTTATTTGCTTTTGCTGTCGAACGGTGCAGTTAAAACATCTCTTGATTTCTGTTGATTTCTGTTAATCTCATTTATTTAAGCTCGTATTTAAAAGGATGAAAAGGAAGTTAATTGATACCACCTTAATAAAAAATTTATTCGAAAGCAATACTTTCTCGTCGACATTCTTAGTTCCCGCAGGCAGGACGTCACAGTAAACATAAAGTCAGGAAGTTAATGAAATGTAACTGTCAATGTAAATATTTTCAAATCTGTTAACATAAAACAAGTAAAAAAGCTTAAATTAAAATGACAGACTGTGAGATGCCTTACTCTACGGATTGCACACTCTAGTGACTAATTAGAATACTCAAGTACACAGTATTCTGTTTCGGGCAGCCGCTGCTAGAACTACTATGTACTAGCTACTAACGCATAGATTTCGACTGATTGTCTCAACACAAATATTTTATACCTTTCTTTATATCATGTGAGCGTAAATTAGGTTTGTGCGAACAAGCCTTGGCCGTCTGTCCGTCCGTATGAACGCTGAGATATCCGAGATGGTAAAAGCTAGAAACACCAAATTTGGTACGTAGACTACTTTAATGTGCAGGTAGATCATGCTTAAAACGCGATAACTTGAAAACTAATAAAGCTATAGAGACCAAATGTAAATGTAAATTACTAAAATAATTATCCATACCCATAAGCCAAATTGGCCGAAAATAGGTAATTTGTATGAAACAAGTCTGGAAAATACTTTCAGGATAGTTTGATATCCAAACGAATCTCAAATATCAATACTATACGATAAGAACTAATGCCTTTGATACGGCGTGCAAGTTTGAAAAGTTTTTTATTTTTCAAAGGGGGCGTGATAGTCCAAAATTTTTGATGGCATTACAGTCTAGGAACCTGTGTAGCAAAATTGGTTCCTAAGTGCCTTAGTTACTGAGATATTTGAAAAAAAAAAAACATGGATTTTTCGGACATGCATTCAAGTTTTGCGTCATTGTGGGCGAATGGGGCGTGGTATTGTATTGACTGACTAAATATGAGACCGTTTGACACCAAGCTCGAACTTGTAGGTCTTACCATCTCTGAAATCTGTTTGTTTATACGGACGGACAGACAGACAGACGGACAGGCGGACATGGCTATATCGACTCGGCTTGTGATGCTGATCAAGAATATATATACTTTATGGGGTCTGCCACGCCTCCTTCTGCCTGTTACATACTTTGCACAAACATAATATACTCTTGCAGAGAGTATAAAAATGGTGTGAGCAAGTGCAAGCGAGACAGAGCGTGCTTTTTCTTCTTCTTGCTTTGTCGGGTTTTGCTTTGATTCATTTATCGTTACTAGTTCTTTAGTTCATTTGAGCGATTCATTATCAATAAATTTATAATGAGTTCGGGCTACGATAATAAATAATCGATAATAATTGATCAGCTGTTCAGCTGTATCGTTCGAGTGGCGTTTAATTGGATTTCTGATTGATAGCATGCAAATTGAAGATTTCTATAATCTCAAGGAACGACCTGACTTCTCAAAAGGGTATCTTACTGTCGGCTGAGCCGGAGTGTACTTTGATTCTTGTTTTCAGGTTCCGTTGGAAATTAATGTTTTTATATTATGTGACGGATATTCTGTACAAAAAGTTCAGGAAATTAATTCTTTAAATAAGCGGCGTATGAGTTTGCGAAGAAATGTTTTGTTTTATAACCCGAGAGGAAATGCTGCCTTTTCTCCATCAGAATAAAAGATGGAATCTCAGACTATCTCACGTTATAGTATGTGTGGTACCATAAAAACAATCCCTATGAAGTTTGGTCGGATAACAACATTATAAACCAAAAGTTGAAAAATGGTATAAATACATATATATAATTTTAATTCAGACAACAGAACTCAGATAACATATATAAAATGAAAGCTCCCTTGGCCGGACAGCCACGGTTCCAGTATTTTTGTATGAAAATCATGCTCAAAAACTATAAAATTTGTCCGGCTAAGGGAGTTGTCCGACTGAGGGAGCTGTCCGCGAGTAGAGCTTTCACTGTGAATAGAGTCCCTCTTAAATTGACCCAACAGAACTACACGAAGTGGTCCCCATTTTGAAAAGTTTCTTACAATTGTCGGTTGATAAGATTTTAAGCTCCTGAAGTACATAGCTAGAAGTTGTGAGATACAGTCTGCGTTTGAAGCCTGCCATAGAGAACGATGATGTTTTGATTTTATTATTTAAATTCACTGTGTTTTTGACTGAAGTACATCATCTTAATAATGAAAGAAATTGTGAAAGAGCAGCCGATATTAATTGCAAAATCTTTCTGCTCATCAACAGTCTGGTAACTCTTTTCTATTAAAGATTTAGTAAAATGAACAAGTTCTAATATGAGTTTTTACAGAAGAAGAAGATTAAGTGAAATAACAACGCGAGTTTTAAAGAAAGAAAAAATACAATTAAAAGATAAAAATGGAGTTAGTGCTGTATTATTGTTTGGGTTGAAAGATGCAAGGCTGGAGCGACAAATGCCTATGAGTGGAGACATTGCTGGTCATTGAAGACACTTCGGTTTGTGTGAGCTAAAGACGCCACTGCTTTTACATATATAAAACTAAATGACATACTAAAGTTGTAGTTTTCCAAATACAAGAAATTGATGTATTAACATATTTTTTTAGACCCCGTACTCTAAAAAAGAGTATAGGGGTCTATTAGGTTTGTCAGAAGCGAAATGTGCGTAACAGGCAGAAGGAGGCGTGGCCGACCCCATAAAGTATATATATTCTAGATCAGCATCAACAGCCGAGTCGATATAGCAATGTCCGTCTGTCCGTCTGTCCGTCTGTCTGTCTGTCTGTCTGTCTGTCTGTCTGTCCGTCCGTCCGTATGAACACCTGGATCTTTTAAACTACAAAAGCTAGAGACACCAAATTTGGAATGAAAGTCCGTTATCTTCGCGAGCAGATCAAGTTTATTTCAAATTGTTGCCACGCCCCTTACCGCCCCCGCAATGAGCAAAAAACCAGACACACCTCGAAAAAAATTTACTTTTAGGCCAATAACTCAGTAACTATGGCACTTAGGAACACCATTTCTGGTAAACAGGTTGCTAGTGACACCCTTAATGCAATGCAATTAAAAATTTTGAGCTGCCACGCCCCCTTTTCTCCTGAGAGTTAACCAAACGTTTTCACTTTAATGCCATGTTTAAGGCATTTATTCATATAGTATAGTGTTGTAATTCAACATTCGTATAGAGACATATAAAATCAAACTATTCTGAAAGGGGCATCAACATACTACCTTTAACAAAAGAGCTACTGCGTTACAAAGTTTGTTATTTAACTGCAATATCACTTACGCGCGAGAGCGAGACAGAAACATACAAACACATGTTCGAACGTTTTCGATGTTGTGTGGCGACAGCGCTGCCGGCAGACGCTGTGGCGACAGCGCTGCCGGCAGACGCTGGCCGCGCCGAATACACACATACATACATACATGCATACATATAATTTCAAACGAATGTGTGTTTGTATGAATAATATGTAAATGCTATCGGAGAATTCTTGAAAGTGGCGCGTGGTGCAACTGATAGAGTTGCGGCAATGCGAATTGTTAATTTAATTTTTTTTAATTTCAATTCAAAATGTACATATAAAATTAAAATTTTTAAATTTCATTCAAAAATTTAAATTTAAATTGAATACAATTGCGCACTTCTATGGGAGTACGGGGTCTTTTACAGTCGGCTCGATCGACTGTAGCCTTTCTTACTTGTTTTTTTTGTTTTAAGGCATAGAATAAATTTAAGAGCAGAGACTACAAAGCTAACTACTTAGGAATGTCAAATGTATACTTTCCATATCTATCTAAAAAAAAAATAATTACATATCATAGTAATGAACAATCAGATTGAACTTTAGCTTTGATATTATAAATTTTATAAAATTAAAAATAAAATAATAATAATTCAATAATACTTTTAATAATTTACTATTTTAAAGACGCTAAATAGCGGATTTTCTACAATTTTCGGCCATCAGCAACGTTATCTCCAATAAACCAAAAAATGTACACATCGTATATTTTTTTTATATAAGTATGTTCATGTGTGTAATCTGCGAGGCAACTGACAAGCATTTTTCGTCGAAGCTTTCTTTGTTAAACGAAAATTGCCAATAAAGCGCATTAAAAATATGCTTTCAGTTAAATAATTGAAATTATATTAAAGCGAATTTCGTTGATGCCCCAATGCAAGCCAATTTGTTACTTAACCACATAAAGGCGGCAACATCGGCACCCTTCCAGTTTATTCAATTTTTTTCTTACTTATTATTCGTTTGGACCCAGTACAAAACATGTGAACAGGAGTATTTTAGATTGGTGGAAAAACTATAAGGCACATATATTTTTCAAATCTGTACAATTTGAACATCTGGAAATATTACAGGTTACTAGCTTAAGTATATATATTCTTGATCAGCATCAACAGCCGAATCGATATTGCGATGTCCGACTGTCCGTCTGTATGAACACCTGAATTTATGTCAAGTTTATTTTAAATTTTTTCACTTTCATAATACCCTCGAAAATTACCTTAAACTATATTCACATAACCATAACTTAGAAACTACTAAATTTATCACCAAATTCAACCACTATTTGAATATCATAATAATAACTCTAATATACTACTTATAACTTCACCAAGTTTGATCCAGATCGAAGAACTGTAGAACTGTAGCTCTCATAGATTAAATCTTTCATAAATTGGTGATTTATACAACGTGTTTGCTGGCCCGGTATACAATATTTTTTATCTTTGCCCTTATGAAGGGCAATTAAAAGAATTATTTATTCATTATTATGTATAGAACAATGAATCTAAAATGTTTCCAAACAATTCAAATTATATCATTTATTAAATCATTTATAGCTGATGTTGACTACAGTTTATATAAACTTCATTCAGCAGTCTTGTTTGGAACAGGTAGAAATTAAAGCAAGATGTTTTTTACCGTCGGAATCTGTATTCAAGACTAATAAAACTTATCAGCTATAACTAAATGAGTTCCTTAATGGAATGCAATTTTTGAATTTCAGATTTTTCTAGCGTTCAATTAGTCTTAAAAATGAATTGAGATGTGTTTACTTTACTTTACGAAGGCTTTCCGGAAGCTTTTAATTTCTGTTCGTTTCAATATAACGGGAGTTCAGTGGTTGTAACATTTTAAACATGCTACTCATGTCGCAAAGGCTCTGAAATCTTTGTTTAGTTTGAGAAGTTTAATATTTAGTGGTATACACTGACTTTGACATAGCTCTTCAAAATAACGCTTTGGTATCTTCTGTCTCTTCTTTTAAAAACGGTGGAAATCTAAATATGTGTGTAAAATCATAATGCTCCTTTTGCTGTGCACATGCTTGTATGGAAAAAGGCGCACTAGTATGAGTACGGGGTCTTTGAAAGTCGGCTCGCTCGACTGTAGCCTTTCTTCCTTGTTTTACATACATATATAGTATGCGATGTTTTTGCTCCTGCCAATGGCTTTACTCAGCTTGGGGCGTGGCTTTAGTCCATATATTCAGCCAGGCTGTTGTTTGTTTCTACTTTTCCCATTTTTTTTTCGTGTACGGCTTCAAAAATATTTGTGCTAGCACATAAAAAAGTTGTTGATGGCCAGCCCAATTGGGAGTTGTTGTTTTTGGCTGTGCTACAGCTGCTCTATGGTGTTGGTGGTCCAACATTTGCTGCCGGGCTGTCAGTTTGGCAAAGTCTGAATTTCATTTTTGCTTGTTGCGTTTGTACTCATATTTGCATTTAATTGTTGTATTAAAAATACTTCAGCACGCACCGAGATATCCGTCGTTCTATTTACGACCTTTTTCCATTTCAGCCATTTGTTTCGCTTTCGAAAATACTGACGTGTGTGGGCGGGTAGACTTTATCAACCTTTTATTCAGCCCTGAAATTGATTATCCAAATGCCGTTCCTTTAACAGATATGATTCAGGTGCTTTTTCCAAAGACTTCTTTGTATGCGTCTAATGAGCTAGGTGTTGATTGAATATAAAAATGTTATAAACATAAATTTATAGACACCGTTTTAAATGAAGGCAGATTAAATGGAATTCTTTTGAATTTACTTCAATATTTTGACTGAAAGTAGTTGCTTAACTTGGCATACTTTATATATTAAACGAAATTCTTTGAGATTGCTTAAATTTTGCAACTGTAACAAGTTAAAGTTTTCTAATTTTTGTTGCATAGTTGTTGATTTTCTTAGCTTTGTCTTTCTCCCTCGATCTATCTGTCTTTTTTTCTGTCTCTCTCTATCTTTCCCGTTTAAGTGCATAAAAAAACAATTTTCCTATGGCCTTGCTGCGTGAAGCATTTAATTAATTTCTTTAGCAAGACTGACGCAAGGAATAAATTAAATGAGAGGGAAAAAGTCTATTTTAAAATAAGATTAATTTTTTTAGAAAAAGAAGTCTACTAACATATTTAAAGTGGCCACCCAAATTTTTAATTAGCAAAACGCTATGCAATTTTTACTCAGCCATTTTCCTTCAACAATTTCATGTATCTCTCTGTGTTTTAATTAAAAAGTACGAAAGGCATACAGAACAAATATTTGCTGTTTGCAAGGGCCAGCGACATCGAAGGCATTACAATATTCAGGCCAGGTGTTAAGGTCCCTAATTTCCTTAGTACATACTTCTTAATCGCGTTTTCTATTTGGCTTTCTCTTTAAAACTCACTTCAATGTCGACTTCGCGCAAATCGATTCTTTTGGAGCAATGGAGCTGACAGAACTTTATGTTGCAAAGCATTCACAAATTATTGCTAAGCGAATTTCTGACCTTCGCACTCTTTGCAAATGTTAACTGCTGTTTATTTTGATTTAAATTTGATTGCGGTTCATTTATAGCACACAAACTGCAGCCATTTGCAAGCCACTCTCTTTAGAAATATTTTTTACTTTTTCGGGCAGTTTACCGCAATTTGTCTACAATTTTTTTAATATTGTTTTTGTTTTTCTTATTTAATGCTTAGCCATTTTTACAGTTGGTTCTTTGCTCATGTTGGTTGGTTTTTTTTTTTGCTCTTTGGGCAAGGCCAACTGAATTATTTAAGCGATAATGGCGCGTTAAAGTCATAAATTTATGGCCACGAATATTTAATGGGTGCTGGGCATTTGTTAAAAGGTGTAGAGCTCGATTTGGTTTGGGTGCTGCCATTAAGTGCTTGGATATTTATAAAAGCCTGACGAGGGGTCTAATTGATCATATTTTGAATATTATTTTTTGCGGAGCGGATGTTTTTAAGGTTAATCTGTAGCATATTCTTGCACAAGACTGCCATTAATCTTAAAAGTTTTCTGTGCTGCTTTTAAGCTCTAATCGTATGCTAATCGCCGTTTTAATACTTACAAAATCACAAACTTTTTGTTATTTAATCAAAACAGTTTGTTAATTCTTTTCTCCCCATTAATGGTTTCACAATAGTTAGGAAATTATTTATTATTCTATTAACATTATGTTTCTTGTATATTTTCCAGCTTTAGTTTGATTGTGATCACACTACAGTCCGGAGAAATGGTAATGAAAGTAATGGTATTATAACATTGATTTTTACAATTTGCGAAAGCGGAGACGGATTGACAGACGAACATTGGTATGAAATATCGACTTGACTATTGATGCGGATAGTTTTTCATATTAATTGGAAAATTGGGTTGATAAAACTTACAATAAATAATAATTTGATTATGGATTGTTTGTATCGCCACTTAAAATCAATTTGTATAAAACAAGAAATATTCAAGTTAACAGCAATAAAAACAGTGACAAAGTATTTCTTAAAAACATTTTCTACATTTAACTGTAAAAAAGAAAAAAACAAAAGAGCACAAAAGGCTTTTTTCACTTGGTTTATACAAACTTCACCATTCTCCCCAAACAAATAATGTTCTTCTCCGTATTGAGTTAATTTTTTTCCTTGTGATAACCCGTCATATGTAAATACTTACCGAACAACCCACACAACACACTCACATGTTGACCAACCCCAGGTAAAAGGTCGATCTGGGAAAACTTTCTCGTACTTCCGCCGGAACAGAATTGTGGTGCACGCAGCTTCATTATAACAGCCATTGTTAGGTAGATAAACAGCAGAAGAGAACATTTTTAATTAAGGGACGTAAGAGTTGATTTAGGAGTATGAAGCAATGTACATGGTGAGCTTGTTGTGGTACTGAACAAATAAAACAAGTGCAATTAATTAAATAAAATAAGTACAAATGAACAATCATGCAAATGGGTTGAAAACATCTTTTGTAGGTGTACGAAAATATTAACTTTATAAACAATAAAACTGTACTTTAAAAGCTTTTGGCCCCCATTGTACAGACTTCCCTTATCTTGTGAAACTGATAGCAATGGCAAGCGACCATGTCGACTTGTGTCTGGATACTGACATCAGACAGGCATCTCTGCGAAGCTCTGGATGTTGACAGAGTTTCGTCAACAGATATGATATTTGTGCACACACACATACGGAGCGTCAGCAACATTCAGCTCGAGGGACATTCATAACTCAGTTTGCAAATTTTTTCGCCGACTTATGAAATATTTTAAATTACGTAACAGCTGCAGGAACCACTATAAACTGTGACAAGAGTTGCTTGGACACTGGCCATAACGCCCAGAACGACTTTATATAATCGTATATAAATACATATATACACATCTATATATATTCTTAAGCTTAATAGATTTCTTTTGAACAATAATGGAAATAAATGCTCAGACGTCTGTTGATTTTTTAAGAACATCTTTTAATCGAAAAGAGAAGTTAAAAAGCAAAGTAAAGTTAATTAGTTTTATACTTGGTTAAGCACTATAATTCATTTTTAAATTAAGTACAAATAATTGAAATGAGATCCGATTTTAAATTAATATACCTTCATATCAGCTGGGATATCAACTGAATTTTGTTGCCAAGTTATTAAGTTTCACTGCTGTTTCGTTGTTGAAACCCAACGTAACTGTCGGTGGGCCTTTGCCGAGGACTAGGACAACGACTAATGACATGAAATTTTTTGCTCGCCAAATGAGCGAATTTCTCAGTGAGAATTTATATATGTATGTACATGTGAGACAGCTGTTGTCACCGTCGTTTGCCACTAACGCTGTGTAAAAAAGGAAAAAAACAAACAACTGCAACCTATGAAAGTGCAAGAGGACCGTAAAAATCATTAAGCTGTAGCTGCTACAGCTGTACAGAGTACAGCCACATATCTCACACTAATACACAAACAGTCAGTCACACAAAAATGTTTGGGGGACGGTGATATGTATCTCTTTTCATGTCGGCAGAAATGACGTATGAGTTTTGTAAATCAATTTCATGAAGCATCAGTCATATGTCACAATAGCTTTAATAATATTCGGAGTACTCTCGAGCTGAGAAATTTAATAAGTGGATATTTTAATCGTATTAAATATAAAATATAAACTTATTATATATGAATTGACAAGAAAGAAAAGTAAAGTCGAGCACCCCAGACCTTATAATGCTATATGAATTTTATTCCCGAATAAATGATTATTCTGTACTATTAAAATCCGGTATCCGACTATTACAAGTTTTAATTTAATTTAAAGCCTAATTTAAGCAAAAATAAATACTTGAGAATCGATATTTGAAAAATATAACTTCCAATAACTTCTGCTATTAGCTTTTTATCCCATTACAGATAATTTGTCCATGTAAAGATACATATGTATGTACATTTACAATATTAATATCATTGCAATGCACGTTGGACGGAATTGCCAATTAAGTGGCATAAAGTCAAAAATTTTATAGAAACAATTATATATTCAATTTCAATATATTCAAATTTGAATCCCTGTGTATGAAAAATAAATAAATGTTTTTGCTTAAAATACAACCATGTCATTGTGACATGCTTCAAAGTCTGGTGATTAGTCTGCTGGTTTCTCCCTGTGACACAATTGGCACAAAATTTTTATTCATTTTAAGCGCTTGGCAAATTCACAAATTTCAAAAATAAAATAAAAAAAACAAAAAAAAACCATTTGTGTTGTCCAAAAAGATAGAAAACCATTCAAATGTGTTCGTCTTGTATGGAGTGAAACCTAACTTTATGCGTGTTTGTGCAATAGGTAATGAATGTGAAAATAAAGTAGAATGTGTGTATTAAAAGTTAGTAATAATACTGTTTGCGGCTATTTGCAACACTTAAAAATTTATTATCACATTGTTGTATGTGGTAACTATTAGAACTGTCGTGAATAATTTCTATGTTATGGTCTATGATAGAGTTATTACTATCATCACCAATTTTGGTCCAGATCAGTCCGGACAACAATGTACTATAGCTGCCAAGCGACAAATCGGTTAAATTCGGTCGATACTGAATAAATTCGAACTTGTAGCTCTTACCATCTCTGGGATCTGTTTGTTCATACGCTATATCGATTCGTTTTGTGCTCTGATCAAAAATAAATATATATTATTTTGGGTCTGGCAAGCCTACATCTGCATGTTACATACATTTCATAATTCCAATATACTCTTGCAGAGAGTTTAATAAAAGAACTCCATGAAATTTTAAAGTATGTTATATATGTTTGAAGATGATTACAAATGAAGTTCGAAACAAAAGAACACGCAATTAATTTAAAATAGATGTATTTCTAATAAAGCTAAGAATAGTACATAAACATAAAAGGAACACAATTATTTAATAATCAAATGTTTAATAATCAAATAATCCTTTGTTCTATGTTTTCTTTGTGAACATGCTATACAAAGAAGTTTCTGGTATGCTTACTAATTTGCTAAGAAACCTAATAACACAGTAGATGAGTTATATAATCAACTGTTAAAATAATTAAAAGATCATTATGAACGAAATTACATACTACTGCTGAAAAACCGAGTTACTGAAACAATGGCTATAAATTTCCACAAAAAAATAAAAATATTATTTAAAAATGGCGACAATTACTGACCGGGATTTAATAAAAGCAAAAAAATTAAAACCAAAATATAATGGAAATGGAGAGCAAAAGTCGCTGACTAACAAGTGGCACTCGCAAAAATATTTTATTTATTGTGGTAACATTATTATTTCACCTTTCAAAAGGATGCGCCTGAAAGCATGCAACAGAAAATATGAGTGCTAAAAATATTTCATTGAAAGCTGTTTACTGTTATTGGTGTGCTTGTTGTTGTTTTGTTTTCATTTCTGCTATTGTAACACAAAACGACCGCCAGACAACCAGACAGCAATACAGATGAACAGACACACAAACATATAAATGTACATGGTGGCATTCATACTGACTGATAAATAACGACACAATTGACTCGCAATCAGTCGCACGTTAACGCTCCTTGGGCACAAGGGACAAGGTGAAAGGCACATTGAAAGAGAATGAGAGAGAGAGAGAGAGAGAGAATGAGAAAGATACGTACACAGCACTGAAAAGTGATAAGTAGGCAGAGACATCAGGCCTACCTCGCATAGTGGTGACAGTTCCGTTGAGCATTATAACACGATATATATACATACGATATTTAATCGAGTTTAGTCTGTAAGCCTTAAATTAAAAATGCTTTATTTTAAATATGTTTAAATTCAGAATAAGTTTCAGCATTGCCTTACATGTCCATCGCTATCAATCCGCATTTGAAATACTTTTATTGTCGCCTTTTCACACATTTGTTTACTAATTTTTTCACTTTGGAAACTGCTCACTTTTAAGTTATCATTTTTTCCACTTTACATTATATTTATTCTGCTTTTTGCATTTATCAATATTTGCTTTTTGTTCTGCTTGACGCGTGCATTGATAACAAGAAAGAAAAGTACAGTCGAGCGCGCCCGACCGTATAATACTCTCTGCATTTGTCCCGATTAAATCATTAAAATCGGTATCGAGATATTACAATGTGAATTACTTGCATTAAAACACGTTGAAACAAAAACAATCTAAGCATAATCAAACACACATCTGTTTGTTTGTATTCGAATACACATACGTTTGGCAACATGTATATGATGCAAATATATATGTATGTATGTGTGTATTCGGCGTAGCCAGCGACCGCGGGCAGCGCTGCCGACACACAGGCAGCGCTGCCGAAACAGACGCTGCGAAAACGTTCGAAAATGTGCTTGTGTGTTTCTATCTCGCTTGCACCTACGGGTTGGTATTGCGTTCAATTATCAATATTGTAACGCTTCTAGTTTTCTTGTTTATTGTCCGATTTTAATGCGCCTTTCAGTATAGTTTAATATAGTTAGGTCTCCACACGAATGATACAATTAAAATACTGTACAATACGAACAAGTTCGCCAAACCCGGCATTGAAGGTTCCAGCCTTTTTTATCAAATGTGGGAAAAGTGGGCGTGGCAGTCCAAAATTTTAAATGGCAATGCAACTATGCCGTCGCTACGAACCTCCCGTTCCAAAATTGGTGATCCTAGGTGCCATAGTTACTGAGATATTTGCCGAAAACACCATTTTTTTCCGAGGTGTGTCCAGTTTTTTGCTTATTGTGGGCGAATGGGGCGTGGCATCGAAAAAAAAAAAGATTCTTGTATTGACTGACAAAATATCTGATCGTTTGACACCAAGCTCGAACTTGTAGCTCTTACCATCTCTGAAATCTGTTTGTTCATACGGACAGACAGACAGACGGACAGACGGACAGACGGACAGACGGACAGACGGACAGACGGACATGGCTATATCGACTCGGCTTGTGACGCTGATCAAGAATATATATACTTTATGGGGTCTGCCACGCCTCCTTCTGCCTGTTACATACATTTGCACAAACCCAATATACTCTTGCAGAGAGTATAAAAAGTTTTTTTATATTAATGACCAATATTGTGCAGATTTCCCTTTGATGGCCTTACCCAGCCTTGTAAATAATTGTATAATTTAAATTCATTTCTATGGGCTTTGTACTTTTTATTAGAGAATGTGTCAGTTTTTGCCGGTGACACTAGAAATATTATGCAGTGCTGCCAGTAAGGTCATGTTGAAAATATAATTTGATTGCTTGGCTTATGCGTTGTTTAATTTTAAAAATATATACATAAAAAGTAGAGTAAAAAATTAGATTCACGATTTATGATCTCTCATGTCGAATATAATTACAGCAAGCGCGCAGATTTCACATAATTACAGAGATAAATAAAAGCATTTGCAGAATTCTGTTTTAATAATGGATTTGTGTAGTATTAAATAACGACTCTAGAATTGAAACAAACAAAACATGCACAAGGCATTTGTTACAAATTCAAAGACGACAATTTATGTGTTGCTACTCTTTAGACCCCGTAGGCAGATCAAGTTTATTTTAAATTGTTCCCACGCCGCCGACTCCCGCGAAAATTGTAAATAACCATTTCCGTATCACTATGACTTGGAAACAACAAAAGCTATCGAGACCAAACTCACACGTGTGGTACCACTATAACTGTTTACACCAAGTTTGCTCCGGATCGGACAACAATAGCCCTACTCCATCTGCTCAGGAAGGTGACGAACTTTCATTCCATATTTGTTGGCTCTTACTCTTATAGTCTCTAAGATCCAGGTGGATCTTTACTATTTACTTTCCCACTTGTTAAACTTTAAAAAATTGGTTGCCATTGAAATGTGGTCGTAGAGTTAATTATTATACAGTCTTAACATAATTAAACCATGGATGTTGTAATCAACAGTATCGACAGCTGAAACACACAGAATCACAACAGCTGCTAAAGCACGCGACAACAGTAACAACAACAACAACAGAATCAACGACAATGCGAGAAGTCAAATCATGAAAAGTGTCAAACTTCATTACGGTTCTGTCGAGACTGTGCAATGACAGCTGAATGCGTGTTGATGTATGACAGTGATATACAGCCAGAGCGAGAGAGAAAGTGAGAACGAGATAGAGGGAGCTATTCACAAATTAAAGGGAATTTCGAAAAATCTGAACTCAGTGATTGTAATGAATAGCTGTGACTAAGAGATTGTGAGAGACTTTATCTTAAGGAATTGGTATTTAAATTAATGGTTTAAGCTTAGTAAAGCTTATTATAATGAATCTCTTTCCATTGAAATAAAAATAGTCATTGAGATGCCACTCGCTTTAAAGAATATTCGTCACTAAGCGTTCAATTATGCAAAACAGAATGCGTACAGAATTGACTAGGCTTGTGTGGAGGTCGTGGGGGCCAGTCGAAGCTCAAATGCAGGCGGTTGGACAGTGGTGTAGTGGTACAGAGGAACAGTGGTGCAGTGGGTGCATGGTAAATGTTCGCCACGTTGCTTGCAATTAACTGTAAAGCTGTTGTCATTGTCATTGCCCTGAACAATGTTGTAAGTTGCTACTTGTTGTTGGTGCTACTTTGTTACTGCAATTGCTGCTGCAGCAGTTGCTGCCGTTGTTGCTGTTGAAAAATGCATGAGTTTGCCGGAAGCAGCAACCGCCAGCTGCGTTGGCCCGTTGATCCCCTTTTGCTGTCATCGTCAGCGGACAAAGCCAAGTACAACTTTACCATACATGCACACGTTCACACAACACATCCTCACACTCAAACTCATTCTCACTTAAGCTGGAAATTTATACAATAAACGCTTGAAAGCTCGAGCACAATTTCCGCATACATCAGTTCTCTTCACTTCACTACACTTTTTCTGCTCATCCCTTTTCATATTACTTTGGCGTAAAAATAATTAATTTTTATGGTTTGTCTCCATTGCTGTTGTTATTTTCCTTTTGAAAACTCTTTCACACTTGATGTGTTGCTTCTGTTGTTGTTGTAACAGAGTTTGCCCCGAGGTCTGTTAGTTGTCGTTGCAGGTGCAAGTAATTTAGCAATTTAAAAGTGTTATGTCTTTATTGATGTTGTGCAGCTTTTCATTTGGTCAGACATTTCTGGAAATCGTCAGTTTTTTCGTCTTTATGGTAAATATCCTCTACCAGTACTTAATCAAAGATTACTACAAAAATTAACTTAGCAAACATTTAAGCGTCAATACAGGTGATTTAACTTTACATTAGGAACTAGAAACATATAATTTAACTAGAAAGTTACTATATTTATTTCATGTCCAGATTAAGTAAAACTAAATAGCTTTTAAGACTTTGTTCATTGTTAAAGTTTTTGAACAAAATTAAAATTTATTATTATTATAAAGCTTATATATAAAATTTTAATAAATTCTTCTTTCATGAGCCATACATTTTATTGTTTAAGTTTTACAAATAATATAAATTATTATTTCATAATTGTTAATTAACATTTAATTTTATTTATTTATTTTCATTTTTTGGCTCGACTGTACATATCCGAAAATTATTAAATAAATTAATTAAAAGTTACTTATATATAATATTAAAGGGCCCAATAAAGTTATTCCCTTTATACCCATAATTTCTTTCGTTCTTCCGTTGTTAAGCAAGTTTTTATAAATTTTATGTTTCCAGAAACCGTTTAATAAATATATTTTTATACCGTGTGGGGGTATATTGGGTTTCTGCAAACAAGCCATAACCGTCTGTCCGTCCTTATGAACTCTGAGATTTCAGTGATGGGAAAAGGTAGAAACATCAAATTTGGTACATAGACTACTCTAATGTGCAGGTTTATCAAGCTTAATTTAAATGTTTACCACGTTGCCTACCGTAAATTGTAAAACACATATTGAAAGCTATCGAGACCCAATTCACATAATATATATTCCTATTTTAACTATTCGAATTTATTGCTCTCATAAGCCAAATCGGCCGAAAATATGTAATTTGTATGAAAAAACGATACAAGCTGGAAACATCACAGTTGGAATACAACTGTTTTAATGAGCCGGCATTTCAAGTGTATTTTAAAGTTATGATTCCACGCCCACAGCGCAGTGAACAGAAACAAAACATTATAAAATATATTATCAAAAGTTTACTGAAGTAAGTTCGCAGCATGTGCAAGCGAGACAGAGCGTGCTTCTTCTTCTTCTTGTTAGAATCGTTTTGTTTTGATTCATCTAACGTTACTAGTTCATTAGTTAATTTGAGTGATTCGTTATCGATTAATTTAGAATAAGCTGAAACTACGATACTAAATAATCGATAAGCATCGTTGCTCAGCTTTTCTGACAGTAGTTCCTTTGTTTGTGGGCGATATATTAACAATTTTAATTAATTTTAGTCCAGTTAGTTCTAATTAATTTGATTTTGAACGGATATAAACATTTTGTCGTTTTAATTTACATTTGTCTACTACTTTTAAATTTGTACTTTGCTTCTTGGTTTTATTTTAAAAACTATTAATAAATTTTGACACTACAATTTATTTGGCGATAGTGCAATATTTATATTAAATAGTTAAAGTGAAAAAATAATTGTTATGTGTGTATTAAAAACGAAAATAAACTCCACAGTAATGTAAAGTTGATACTTTTTTGGTCACTTTGACAGAAATCCATATTTTTCTTTTAAAATGTGTATAAAGTCATCTGATTTCCTTTGGTCTGCTAAAGTGAAAGAAATCATCTGAATCCAGATACAGTAGTCTCTCCTTTGAGTTCGTCATTTCTGGCAGGAACAGACCTTAATGCAGAAATATTATTAATGGCAAAAGGCAGTGAAAAATAAGTGAACAGGGTTGTCGAGTATTTATAATTATTGCATACTCTGTATTACAACTTTGCAGATATGTACTTTAAACTAATTTTTCAACACGACAAAAAGAGTTGTCCAAATCAAGTGACCAACTTCACACAATCTTTAACCAAAACATAATTTTACTGTTGGTAAATAGATAAAAAGAGCAAATGATAATATACAGGGTATTAAATAAAAATTAAAAGTTAAAAAATGTTGATTCTCTCAGAACTGCACAAATGTAATAACTGCCCTGCTCGGCTTCTCCTCCTCCCCCACCTCTGCGGCATCGTTCTCCCACCAGTGAGCTCTGAAAGTTTGAGAAGATATTAATTATATTGTAGAGCCCTTTAACAGTTGACTATCTTGTGCGTTCATATATACATACGAATACGAGTAAATACATTCGAGTTTCACTTCGCATTTTACTTTAAGCTCCGATTGTTGAGTACAATGATTGGCTAGGGTCTTATTGTCGATGACAATCGGATGATAATTAAACGCAAAGTGCAGTTTAAATGAGGTTTCACGTTATAAGAGAGTCTGCATTGTGAGTATGGTTCAGTTCGGTTTTTAATTAATAAACCGTGTACAGACTCAGTCATTTCAATATCGAACCTATTTAGCATATTGGCTGATTATTTTTTCATTACTATTTGTATATATTAAATATTAATTAATTCAATGTGTTCATTACATACAAAAATTGTGGATTAGTTCCTTTCTTGATGTAAATAATTAAATTTACCAAAATGTTAAGCAGAAAATCAAAATTATTTTGCATATCAATAATAAAGTCAACGTTAAAGTCCGTAATTGTCTGGGCGACCTTGTCACCTTGTCTCTATGTTTTTCATTTGCGTTTCCACAGTCATAAAATGAATCTTTTGTTTTCCTTTTGCATTTTCTTAGCAGATTTGCGCCTTTTACTGCCCCATTGTTCCATATCAAATCCCACTTGCATAATATTTTATTATCCCAAGCAGTTTTTTATACTCCTTGCTAGAGTATCTTGGGTTTGTGGAAAGTATGTGACACGCACAAGGAGGAACCCTAAAGTATATACATATTTTCTTGATTAGCAGCACAAGGCGAGAGATATAGCCATGTCCGTCTGCCTGGAAGTCTGTCCGTATGAACAAACAGATCTCAGATATGGTAGCTACAAGTTCAGTCAATACAAAAATGTTTTAGTATTAACCAAAAAAATAAGTTTACATGTATAAGTAAAATTAATATTAATGACTTGTAAAAATTTATTTTACCTGAAAAGATTTTAAAAATTATTTAATTAAATTGATAAATATAATTGGTTGGTTTTAAAGACATTTAGACTTATCGTACAGTATTGTTATTTAAAACTTGTTTGGAAACAAAATATATCAAATTATGAAAGTTGCATAAAAATTCGACAACAATTAAGAAAGTAACGCACAACACAATTTACAATTGAAGGGAATATCTACACATGTGTGCAAGCGAGACAGAAACATACGTTGTCGGTGCATATGCGACTGCAGCGGTGCCCGCGGACGCTGGGCATGGCGACCAATATTATATGTATGTATATCCATGCATATGTAAGTGTATAAATATTAATTTTAATAATATTAACTAATCGGTAATAAAATGCAGAGATTTTAAACCATCGGGTGTGCTACAATGTAAATTTTTTCTTGTCTTGTGCGACTCATCGGTATCTGCTAGCCCCGTACCTAGATCTGGGGATATCCTTCGCCACTGTTCTGTGGGAACTAGAAAAAACCGCTTTACTCAGCATCTGTTAACAAGTGCAAGTGCCGCTTAAGTCTGAAATTAGAGTACTTTTTTTGTTGTGGTGGGAGTTGCTGTTGTGTTTTCTTTTCTGGTTTTGAATTTGTGATTTTCATTTTATGCGCCTTTTATATATGATTTTTTGACTTGCCACAGCGCCTCCCTCGGTCACATACAGTAGTTGGTTAAATCCTTTACACAAGCTGTTTGCTGCGCATAACAAAATAAAATAAATAATCCCGTTAAATGTTAAAACCAGGCAAAACCAGGCTACAGCACTGGCAAGACCTCAGTAAACAGCAACGACGACAACAATAGCATCACACTCGTATCCAATTTTCTTGGCTCGCTTCGTTTTGCAGGCGCTGCCAGTTCGCTTGAGTCCTGTGTCCTCTCTCGTGTGTCCTGGCATCCCGGCCCTCTGTGCGCTTCGTCTCCTGTGTCCTTTTCTTTGCTGCTGGGCGCTGTGCACACGTACGCGGCTTAAGATTTTCTCATTCATAACGTGATTTAAAGCGAAGTATTTCGACATGTTATGCCATCATCTACCTGTTCAATATGCATTCGTTACCTTGGCAAGAACTGTAGATTGCCGCCAGCTGCATGATTGCATTCAGGATATAAATAATCGGCTACCACTTACAGTTTGGCTTCAGTTGGCTTAACTTCGTCCAGATGGCGTTGTGGCAACTTAAGTTTTTATGACCACTTAATCTATTTAATTAAAAGCTTACATTTTATCAAATATTTTATATATTTGAGGTGTCCCAATTCACTGACTGGCAAGTTTAAATCATTGGTAATTAAAGCTATAAAATGGAATTCTCTTACACGTCTTTCAATTTCCAATTGACATACAATTTCTTCGAAGCACAAAATCAAAAAGTGTCCCTTAATGATGTTCATTTTGATTGTACATATTTTTCAACTTAAGCGGATTACTTTGATCTTTAGTGTGCTTGATATGTTTGTAATTCTAGAATCCTATACTGACTATTTCAGATTAATTAAATTTTCCACATTGGGTACTTGCTCCTTGCAACTTAAGAACTCTAAAGCGATTTAAAGAACCATAATTCTTAAATGTTTGCTGTTCACTAGAATTTCATCTGACTGCAGTTCAATGCACAACAATTTCACAAGTTGAAATGTTAATAAATTTAGTAGAAGAGAATTTACGTAACAGGCTGCAGCTGTCTACTATTTTTCTCTTTCATCATTCAAATCACAGAATGAAAGCATGTTTTTATTGCCAACGGTCGACGACATTCATTTATACATATAACATTTATCTAAGCCCTAAGGAACCCAACTCGTGTTTTGCTTTTAATCTTCTTGAGGTCCCAGTTGCTGGAGGACAAGCAAAATGCTATTGTTGCCCAAGCCAATTTCATTGCCGCTTTATCACTTTATATTTGAGGCCTTAGAACAGAATTTTTATTATAACATGTCGTATTCGTAATGCAATCGACGCCATTGATACATATCTATCTGTGCGTCGGCTTTTCCGAGCTGTCTTTACTCGTTTCTGGGAATTTAGAATCACACAAAGGACCAAGCTCCAGCGACAGTGGCTTTTCAATTTGAATAAACGAATGTCGGCTAAATATTTGATTTATTTCTATGTGACCTTTGTCAAACAAACAGAAGTTCAAGAAGCTCTGAATTCCTAACCCACGCAAAAACAAACAAAAGGCATCTACATATTTGTCTACTTTTATCGTCAGACGAACAGAAAATGTTACTCAAATTCAATTTGAATGCAAAAAAGTTTATAATTCTCCAGCTCCCTCCGAATATTCGGGGTTTGTTTGTATCACAAGCACTTTTCGCTTTATAACTTCATTTCGAAACAAGGTCAGAGTCATCGTTTGTAGTTACTTTTTTTTGTCAAATGTTGGATGTCGGTCGTCAAACCAATTCAAAATAATCTCACCAATTTCAGTATTTGCTACAACAAGGTCACTGTAGTAATTTCGCTAACGTACAAATGATTATTACTGCATAACGGGTCCTGAGACACGCTCCCACACACACACACACACACACACACCCCAACACGCATATGTGAGGCACATGCAGATAAGCAAATGTAATAGAAACAGCTTATGGCCCTACTGTCCTGTCCTCTTCTCTTCTCTTCTGTCCCCTCATGTCCTTTCCGATCCAAACGCCCACTTCTGCCCACCACGACATAATCATAAAAAGCAAATCTAAGCTCAGTGTTGGGATTGCAGCATTTTGTGGGGGTCTAATTTTAAGACGACAGTTCACGACAGCCCAGACTCCAGGGACCACAAGCATTCAGGATTCTAGCTACAATAGGACTGAAATCGAGAATGACAATCGGACTGAGCAAAGCACAAGCGGTGAGCGACGGATCACAATATATTTGTTTACAATAGATTAAAACTTTAAACAGTCTTTAAACGTCAATTTGATATTCAATATTTTAATGAGATGACATTCATCATTATCATAATTTAGAAATAAATCACACTAGTTTGTGAGAAAATTTTAGAAGAACTGGACTAAATATATGACAGTTGTTTTGGATCCAATAAACTGATCACATGGATCCATTAAAACCATATGAACGGCTATTAGAAAATGTGAACAAAGTAGCTTACTGATTATTTAATAACAAGCTTAACCCTTTATGTGGCACGATATCTGATTTTGACGCGCAAAAATTTGCAATTTCAAATTGGTATGGACACGATTTGCTCTATATACAAAATTGGAGGGAAAACCGAACATGAGTATTGCAATGCGCATTAAGTAGTGAGACCAGCTACAATCATCGAAAAACCGCATGTTTCTGCACAACATCAAATTTAAACATGCCACACATTTCGAAATAGTTCCATTTAAATAGTCTGTTGCGGATATGCAACGCAGCCATATAAAGGATTAATTTCATTATAAATACATGTATAGAAATCACTCATATGAACTATAAGAACGGTTAATGTTAGATGAATTAACCCTAAACATCTCTTGGTGTGTGTTTAGGAGCAATATTTAATCATACATATGTGAGCGTCTGGCAACTCTACAGACCAGAGCTCGTTCAGATGAACGATGAATCAGATGAACGAAGCGGAACGAATAATGTTGAGCAACGGCAGTGAATACGCACGTACACCGATCGTCAAGTTTCCTTTATTTTCTTTTAATTTTGACTATTGAATAAATAATTAATGTACTTTATTAAACGCCTACATGCCTTCTAACTCGGGCATCTCTTACACATATAAAACTGTTTGTCCTCACTGACTGACTGACCTATTATGCTACAGACTAAGCCAAAAGTCCTAGACAGATGATTAATTTGACATTTTGCGAAATTTTGATTGCAAGTGCATTATTTCGATGTCAAATGCCAATTTTTAATTAGTTTGTGAAAGTTTGCTGTTTTTCAAACTATCTTAACCAAATTCACAGGGAACATTTAAATTATTGCTTTAAATCAACTGACCAACTTCCGTTAGTATCAGACTACTTTATTATCCATCTGTCATGGCAATTGCAGGCTAATTATGAGAACTTAGTGTGGAAAAGTTCACAGAGTATATGCATGGAATCAAGTTATTTATTTAAAACAAATTAGGTTACGATTGGAATATTATTTAATACACCTGAATTAGAAACAGGTCAACAATTAATTTAATGCCTTCAGATTAATTAGACGCTTGAGCTTCGTTCTATACATTGCTTCCGGTGGAAGTTTCATCTTGATCAGATAATAAACAGAGAATGTTCATTGCTTTCATTCGTTTTAATTAATAACTATTAGTTCAGCTTACACATTTTTTTAAAATTTGTTACGAAATTGTCTAAAATGATAAATTTTATTAAACTGTAATGTAGTATGTTGTACTTAATATAAATATATCCCATCGTATTGTAGTGTATTTTGATGTCATAAGCCCAAATAAAGGCTAGAGTATTAAACTCATAAACATAACGACATTTCTGTCGAATTGTTTAAATAACAAAACCATTCGCAAGTGCAGCAATACGATCGGACCCTTATGTATGGACAGGCCTGTAGCATTAGATCTGCAATGTAGGCACTTTGATGTTTACAGTCAAGTGCCCGGATGCTGAATTCCAACGAAATGCCTTCTGCATATTCGTACATATATACTACATATTATATACTTCCGTTCTGCCGACGCTCTCGCCGGCAGAACTCCTTATATACAATTTATATACTTTGAGTAAAGAATCAGTTTAAATGTGAGAGCCTTCGACTCCAAACACATAACCTTATTGAATAATAAAATTATTACAGTAACGCTACTAACTATTGCTGAATTAGTTAAGAGTTTAACTATTTTGTTTTTCATTTAGTTGTCCATACACTGAACACTTATTGCAAAAGACAAAGTTCTCTATTATTCTTTTGTTTAACTGTTGGCCAGCTCAATTGAGTGTAAAACAATTTCATTAAACTCGCAGTGAGGGCGAGAAGCAGAGTTCTGTTTATAACTAGAACAGCATCATATGACAAACCTCCATTTGTCTCTCTTTATACTTTTATTAAACAGTGTTCGAGCAGTCAATGTTAAAGGCAGCGGTATCGACTTCGGCATCAGCATCGGCGCCGTCACCGTCAGGACCAAAAGGGATCGACATCCTTGTGCTGAATCCTGATTATTGCCAATGTCTGTGCTCCACTTTATTCTATTTTTATTATTATTTTATTGTCTCAATGCAGCAACGTGGACTCGAGATGGCGGCAGTGGTGAAGGAGCGGATGAAGAGGAAGGTGATGGAGAAGGAGGACGAACAGGGAGAGGCAGAAGAAGAAGAAGGTGAACACCAGTGCAATTTATCGCATACGCTTTGACAACATGTTTGCAGGCATTTTTATCATTTCCGCATTTATGTGGTTTCCGCTTGAGCTGCAAGCAAACTAAGAACTTTCTTTCTGCTTTATTGCCCTAGTCGTCGATATTGATGCAAGGGACAGTATTATGTGGCCACAGGCCATATGGCCAGCATGCGTTCTACACGCCGTTTTCGTCCAAGTGAATTGCTTTTGCTTAATTTATTGAATAGAAGTAAGCTAGATTGTTGTTGGTAGAATGGTTTCCACGTAGGACGCAGGGCAAAGAAATTGATACTTAAAAGTCAGAGTTTAGATGGTGATTAACTAAATATAACCATCAAACTATATAAATATAGAATATGTATATATATTTATATCAATTGAGGACTGAAAACAATGTTAACAAGAGTTGCTTCAAAATCTTAGCGTGCTCCCAATCGCTTGAAATATCCATCGACCTTAATAGAATTTCTTATTATGTTTCAACAAACTTTTTCTTTACTCAACTTTTAGTTTAATTGTTTTTTATCGTTTCAATATACGCTTTGACTCCATAGAACTCATATTTCGCAAGAAAAACTAAAGGACCCTTGCAGTCATATTGTCCTCGGCGTCGCTGGTAAGTATAAAGGAGTACAAAAATAGAAGGGGCACCAAGTCTTGTTAAGGGTTAGTAATAAATCTCACAAGCTTGTCCTGTAGCTTAAATTAAATGGTGAAAATCGTTTGGGCAGCAACCCGTCTCCAGGCAATACTACAAATCAGACACGCAATTGGGTAGGATGTGGAGGGGCAGCCAAGCAAAAAACCAGTTGAAAAATGCGACGCTTTGGAGAATAGGAGAAACACAAACTCGAACGTAAAATGCTAAAAAAAAAAGTCACCAAAAACTAAATAGAGATTTCAGAACAAGCGCCTAAATACGACAGACCAGATCTGAACGCCTCGCAACGAAATACTGTTCCAAACTCTGATGCTGACTCCAATTCTGGTAGCTACTGTGGCTCTGACTCTGGCTGCGCCCATATGGAAAAATACGTGTAAAAGTCACAAAGCCAAACCGAAAAACTGCACGAGGCAACCAAAACTGTTGGCTTCCATTTTTTGGCATAAAACGTTAAATTTATGACTTCTAGAATTTCCATGTTTGCAAGTCCGGCACACACAAAAAATCAAAAAACAAAAAATAAAAAAAAGGATAATATAACATCCTACGGGTTTTATTCACGTAAATTGTGGCAAAATATAGCACCTTGAAAAAGAACTAATAAATTGTTTTATTAAAACGCCACAATCATAACTCACTAAAGTTAAATGTTGTTAAAAGGGCCAAAAAGCTCATGTTTTATGATTTCTAATTTAATTTTGAGGATCAACTGGTAAAATGGTCAGCTGGTCATTTAGGCAAATAGTCAAATGGTTTCCACGTTATTTTGGGCAAATGTTACAGTGAGTTTTATGCATTTCGCATGCAAATTGTTTAGACAAAGCTGCTTACGGCTCATTTGGCATAATTTGTTGTTATTATTTATGTCCAATTTCAGATGTAATTTATCTGTAATTGCTTTGTGGAATACAATATAAAAAGTTCAGATAAATTTGGCATACAATTGATATTAATTTAAGATTTTGAGGAAATAATATATTTATTTTTATTTATCAAATATTAAATTACTAATCAGCGTTTTATATTAGTTATGCTTTAAATAATTTACTTGAGTGTTTGATTTTAGCAATGCCACAACTAGGTATGAGAATCTAAAACTCTGGGAACCAACTACACAAAAAGTTTCACTTAACCATCAACTGCAAAACCAATCAGAAAATGTTTCATAAATTCAGAAAGCCAAAAACGATGCTGCAAGAAAACTTTGGAAGTGGTTTCATGGTTGGTTCAGCCAGTTTACAAAAGCAATGGCAACTTTCGGCTCTTTCGATTATAATTTAAAATGCAGTTGGAACAGTAAAATTGAAATTATTGAAATCGAGAATATAAAATAAAAACAAACATTTCCTCTGCTGCCCCCAAAATTATACTGCAGTTCACAGAAAAAGTTTCGATTCTCGTTTAACCGCACACCTGACTTAGTTTACCCAACTGCGAGCAATAATTATGCCCTGGAAAAACAGTGTGCAGAACTATGCATGTCCATATTTAGCCTATGGATCTCGCAGTTCATACTAAATGTATATGTTCAGCTTAGTTTTAAATGTTTTGTGTTAAGCATCCAACCAAACGGTGGGGCAGATTTAAGACGCTGTTTACAGTTTGATATAAAGTCGACAAACATTCTTAAATTCCTTTAAGCAAAAAGGCGTCGCAGTCTTTCTTGCGCGTCGGCTGAGTGCTCGCCCTAAGGCAACGAGCCAGACTGAACACGAATCGGTTGCTTCAACAGCCGAGTGAATGTTCGTCTCGCCAAGCTATGACAAAAAAAGCTTTCGTTCTCTTAACTCTTTGCAGACTGAGCGCGTTGTTCTCTTAACTGTGAAAACGGCAAAGCATGCTATTGCTTGCGCGGACAAAAAAGAATGGAGAGAGCATGCCGCACTGCTCACACCAATGAAGATGCGTCAAGTGCCACTTGTGACGCTTTGGCACAACTAATGTTAATAAAGCATGCGACTGCGGCTGAAACGAAAGCTAAGACTAAAGCACTCTGTTGCTCAGTTTCTGTTGTTGCTGTTGTTGTTGTTTTTGTTGTTTCTCTTGATGCTGTTGTTGGCCAGTGTTGACTAGTCACCGCTTGTTGTTTGTTGTTTGCTCTGGGATTCGTTATGGCAAAGAAAAGGTTGTGCGACAGTGAAATGCATTTTAAGTCTACTCAAGTGGGTTGCCCATTGTTAATACTTTTGTTGTTTTTGTGGCTGTTGTTGTTTCACACACATGGAAAGCCCAGACAGATGAGAGGCACGTTGGTGCATTAAAGTGAGTATAAATGTGGGTTAATGGGTTTTTAGTTGCTCCTTTCATTACTACAGGCCTATAAAACTGTTTGGTTGAGTTTCTGTGGCTCTTCAGTGCTAAATGCTAATCGAACCGACAGCCACTAAAATTAAAAGGTACTCACAGTTGTTGGAAAGCTATAATAAGCCAAATTCAAGAAACAGTACTGTTAAGGACTTGAAATAAGTTTAGAAAACATTTGTGTAAAACATTTGTAAACATTGATTTTTTCTGTATAAATATGTGTACACTGGTCTGTGGCCAACTAATTGAAATAAAATTTGATGTCCATGTGGAAATCAGGTGTAATACAGCGGAGAGTCCATACTAACTAAAGGGGGAGCACATAGAACAGTTGCAGTTGCAGTAAACGTGTAGAAAACGGTATTTTGTAACACTAATTCAATTGCTCGTTTGCTGCTCGCGAGTTATGCATTGTGCACGTTACACATACGCGCCGTGGTACGCTAGTTTACTGCATACAACTGTCAAACAAAAGCACATTTACCTAATTGAACATGTGTTTGTAGGAATTGCGGTTGTTCCCTACATATTACTATATTCTGTGGTTTCTCTCTGCACTCTTTTAGTTCATTAATTCGGTGGTTACTTCCCTGGGTCAAATTCAAATTAAATGTCAGCCAGTTTTATGGGTGTGTGTATGTGTGTGTGTTTGTGTCAGACAGTGCCTGTATACGAGTGTTTGCACTTTTGTGTGTGCCAGTTTGTTCTTTCCAAACTAATTTGAATATTTTGTTCTCTTGTTTTCCGCGTAATTTATATCTGAGCGCAGAAAAAGTGAATTTTTAGACCCCGTACTCTAAAAAAGAGTATAGGGGTCTATTAGGTTTGTCAGAAGCGAAATGTGCGTAACAGGCAGAAGGAGGCGTGGCCGACCCCATAAAGTATATATATTCTAGATCAGCATCAACAGCCGAGTCGATATAGCAATGTCCGTCTGTCCGTCTGTCCGTCTGTCCGTCTGTGTGTCTGTCCGTCTGTCTGTCCGTCCGTCCGTCCGTATGAACACCTGGATCTTTTAAACTACAAGAGCTAGAGCCACCAAATTTGGAATGAAAGTCCGTCTATATTGCAGGCAGGTTAAGTTTATTTCAAATTTTTGCCACGCCCCCTACCGCCCCCGCAAATTGTAAAAAACAGTTTTCATTGCACTACAGCTTTGAAACTATGAAAGCTATCGTGACCAAATTTACACAGTAGGTGTATGGTACAACTATAACTATCCTCACCAAGTTTCATCAAGATCGGACAACTATAGCTTATAGCTCCCATAGGACAAATCGGTCAAAAACAAAAAATTTGTATGAAGACATGTAGTATTTGCTAAGTGATCGCAACCAAACTCACACAGAATGTGTACATAATTATTAAAAGTAACTTCACCAAATTTGGTTCAAATCGGACAACTACAACATGTGAAACAAATTGGTCAAAAATGTTAAAAATTGTAATTTATGTACGTGTTTGAAGAAAAGTGGTAAATCAATGTTTATCTACTTTAGCCGTACTCATTGTCAACAGTGCTGTGGTCCAAGTGATGTGACATGCATTAGAGAAACATGAGGTCTGCGGTTCGAGCCCCGGCACAGACAGGCATTTTTTTATTTTTCTATAACAAAACAATATTATATGTAAATGCAGATAATCAGCAGTGCCTTCAAATTGAGGTGTGGTGCGTATGGTAGAGTGGCGACATGTGAGAATCCTGTGTCTGATACCGCGGGTTCGATTGCAGCTAGCGCATAACTTTTTATTTACTTTTTAAATTTTAATTTAAACTATTATCTTTTTTTAAATTTGTATTTTTAAAATATGAATCAGTCTACTGCTTCTTCTTTTTAAGTTTGTAAGTATTTTTTATGCGCACTACAAGGAGTACGGGGTCTTATACAGTCGGCACGTCGACTGTAGCCTTTCTTACTTGTTTAAACATGAAAACTAGTTAAGAAATAAATTTTGTGTAGCTTCATTTAATGTTAAAATTGCTTTTGCAAACTTGTAGATTTTAAACTCAATTTGTAGTGGGAGTACAATTTTTATTTAGAGTTATTTTCAAATGTCTGTTTTTCTGTCAGCTAAGCAGTAATTTTTTGAAATATATATTCTAATTGAGTGGCAACTGATAAGAGAGAATACATTTCCGCGAATTTACATCAATGTCGTCTTCTTACTTTCGGTAACAATTCATAAAATTGACTCAAAAGCCAAGATTCCAAGAGGCCAACTTAATCTAAGCTGTACTCAAATACATAATTTACTCAATTGATCAATTTAATTTAATCCTCTTTATTATTTCCAAATTAATGAGTTCATTAGTAAATTATGGTTAAATTGAGAGGATTGTAAAATAATCGCTTTAAAAACATTTCTGCATTATTTAATTCAATTCAATTTCACCTTTTTTGTATGTAGATATTATTTGAGCTTTAAAATTTTGTTTTTTGAAAGGGATTAAGTTGTTACCAATAGTTTCCAGACAAAACTTCCACCAAGTGCTGGCGGCCACCACGCAAATTAGATGACATTCTGATTCCTGTCACTAGTTACAGTTGGTGTCATTTCATCATTATATCCAACACGCTGCAAAGTAATTCTTGCAGTATCTGTGGCACTTCTTATGGATCCAGAAGCAGCAGCAGCTTTTGTTTAATGTTTTTTGCATGGCTGCAAAAATGTTGAACAAGTTTTACCGGTGACGGTCATCATCCGGTATCATGCTGCAAAAACCTGGCTGAAGCAGGAAAATTATTAAACAATGCAGCACAGATAGACAAGAGAGCAAAAGAACAACGGACAGTGAACAGTAGCTACACAGGATCACAACGACAACTAGTGACATGAATGCAGAAAGCCTGTGAATGCAGCTATGAAATTGTGAAATACTGAACTAAGTTCACAGACAAAATGAACGCAAAGGCAAAGGCTCAAATGGCCGACTTCAACCCTGGGACGAGCCCAGACACAATAGAAGCTTCAGTTCATGCAAAAACGTCATACCAACAAGCGACAAAGTGTCAGTCGAGTGTCCTAGAAACACCCGCTAAGCCCATCTCATATTTGTAGTTGTATCCAAGCCAAAGAAGGGCTACAAGCACTTGTATAGAGCCACGTGTTTGCCCGTTTGTCTGTTTGTCTGTTTGCCTGTTAGCTGTTTGCTTTTCAATTTAAGCCATCTAACAAGGACAAAGAATTATTACAGTCTAGGCAAGCAAGCAAACAAAAAAACAACTAGTATGAAAAGCTACACTCAAGCTAGTCTCTTTAATACCCTGTACTTATTCTAGGGCAGTCACGTTCAAAATTGAAATACAATGTGATGATTTGTAAGTTATACTTAGTAATCACCTATTTTAGAGCTACTATATATAGTTGTCTGACGCTCTTAAAATTGGTAATATTTAAAATCCAGCCACGGACAGAATATGTGTTTTAATTTTACAAACCTCAAAAAATCAAACATTTACCTTTTGCTATTTATAAATTATTTTACAACTTAAGGACAAGCTTTACATTGTAGTCTGTACTTATTTTTAACCACGGGGGTACAAGCGAAAACCAATGAATTTCTTCACACATTCCAATACAAAACAAAATCCAAAGGCGTTAGTTAGAAGATGCAGGAAATTGAGACTGGTTACAGAAACTTGACTAATTGAATTCAGTAATACGTGTAAGAACTTGATATATCAATATTTAACAAAAAAAAAGAAATACAGAATAAAATAAATGAAATACTGTTAAACTTTAATCATCTTAACAATTCAGTCTAAGCCACATTTTTCCCCGTTTTATTCGTTTCCCTCGATAATTCTGTTTATTTTTGCAGGACCCCAAAGAACAAATTATCGAGGGTCTACCCGTAATGAATTCAAGGAAACCTTTGTAGCATATGTAGGTAAGTTTTATTAAATTTGATGGAAATAGTCGAATACAAAATCGGATACATCATATGAAGTCGGTGTTCATTATGACCTGAAGACGTACTTTTTCCTTTTCAGAGAGTTCAAAGAAGTTTTTGCTCGTATGATTCAAGTCACTCATGTGATGCAAAGGCGGCCAAATGGATGTTATTGCCATACAACTATTGGAAATTACAGAGAATTTTTTATTAAGGTTGAGTTGTTCTCCATTTCATGCCTACCGAACAAAGTAGCAGGCATCGGCTGCAGATCTCTGAAAATCGATAAGGTTGTCAATTTCCAGTTTCAGTTGGTTTTCATAAGCCTTTAAGGAATCTTGATAGCGTTTGGCACAAATCATTTGACTGTGAATAGGGCATTTTGTAGTTGTTATCCATTAAATCACTTACCACTTACTAAGGTATCTTGAATTTTGTGAAGCTTGGCTCTCGACTTATTAAGCTGGAGCAGTCATCGGGCACATACTTGACCTCCGAAAAGGATCCTCTGACAAAGGACTCGTTGGTATAATCTGGTTTACGATCGATACCTTTGCGCAAATTAAAGTGGCTCATTGACTTTTTATTGTCTTCATTGGGGACTTGAATAGTCGAAAGCCAAAAATTTCCAATCGTTTTATTATCTGTAAAAAGCGAATGTTTTGTCTGACGTCTTAAGGCCGATACTGTATTTCTGGTGGAACTCATGATGTACCGCTTGGAATTATAAATTGAGTATCTAGGTTTACGGTATTTATTTATTTTCTATTTTTTATTTTTTTTAAGGATTTTTGTTAGTTTCTTTAGTATTTATGTTATAGAGTCATCGTTGAGTGTTGTGTTTATAGTTTAGGTGTAGAGTGATCAATCAAGCAAAGCTGATATGACTTGTCTACAATTTGTTTATTCATTAAACATAACTAAAACTAAGTAAATACAATTTTCCAATTAAATACGTAAAATATTTTTTGAGCTATGGAAAATCTATTTCTTTTCCTATGTACGCACCCAGTTAAATCAATAAAATATAACGGTTATCAATTAAAATGACGATAGACGAAGTTTACTTGGTTCAGTCACTCACGCTTTCATAAAATCACTCTTAATAGTTTAGATGCTCTTTAAGTCTCGCTTTTACACGAGCGCTACTTGCGCTCTTATCTTTTCTCTCCGCCTCACTGTGTGGACAGAGAGCGGCTCTGTTACTCTCAGAGTAACTCTCCACTTCGATCCTCTCTCGAGCTATTTAAAGCCATAGCTCAGCTGCCACCTTACTCAGTGTCGTCTCAGTTATCAACGAATCAATGCGGATCTGGCCACGCGTGATTGAAAGTGATTTATTAATTATTTAGAACAACAATAATTCCCAGAATCAAATTTAGTGTAAATTCCAATAATGAAGTCAGCATGCAAACCTGTGGGAATCCTTCTATTTTTCTTGCTATTGCATTGCGCAGTTAACGCACAACAAAGTTAGTATTAACGGGTTTGCGGTGATTCACTCAGAATGAGCTTCACGTTATGCCTCCGTCACAACCTTCACATCAAGTCTCTCACTATCTGTGTTAGTAATCATTTATTTCTCTCGTGTGCAGCTTAACGCCATCAAAGTTTAAAAGTAAATGACTTGCGATGATCTCGGGGCAATGGCAAGCAGCTGTTTTTGAATTCAATTGAGAACAAGACATTGAACCAAACGATATCAATTAAAATTTGCATTTAAATTCCATAATATTTTATAAAATTAATCACTGATTTTCTATTATCACCAAGCGCACAAAGTACAGGAATTACCTTGTACGGCATAAATTTGTTAGATTAAATCTGAGAATTTAACTTATTAAATTTGAGTTCATAAAAGCGCGCCAACCAAATACCGACCAGTGATGATTTTTGTGACGTAAAGTACTTCAATATTTTTTTTAAACTTGACCATCGTTTTGTTATCATTCTCAGGCGTGCACAAAAATAAATTGACGTAATTTGTTATTTGCTTAAAGATTAAGATTTATAATTGAATTGTTTTGCAGGTTGTTTCAATCCAAATGGAAATTCGGGTCTCTGTATATCGGTGTATGACTGTCCTAGTCTAATTGGGGTGCTTCAGAAAGCCGTAGTGTCTAGTGATGATCGAAATTTTCTGCGTGAATCTCAATGTGAAAATGGCTTTGGTCGAATGCCATTCGTCTGCTGCACTCCAGATACAGGGTATGCGGATCGCATAACCACGACTACAACTACAACTACAACCACAACAACAAGGAGGCCTATTAATCCTGTGCCAACACCATTCAATGGAGGAAATGGTCAGGGTGAAAATTTGCTTCCCAGACCCCCGGCTTGCGGGCCTAACTCGTTCGTCGATCGCATTTACAGTGGAAATGATACGGCCATTGATGATTTTGTATGGATGGCTCTGCTGTCGTATCGGGACCGTGAGTCTATTACATATAAAAAGGGATTCCAACAGGAAGTTTAACCATTGAATATATCTTTATATCAGGCAGCGGGCAACAAGTGTTGAATTGCGGAGGAAGTCTGATCAACAATCGATATGTGGTCACTGCAGCCCACTGTGTGACCGGTAAAATATCCACCGAAGTAGGTGAGCTGTGAGTAACTTTCAACTTAATATGCATTCTACTCAGTGGACTAACTTAAAAAACTCACTTATTTAGAACCATTGTGCGGCTAGGTGAATACGACACTAGCAAGGAAATTGACTGTGTAAATGGCGTTTGCAACAAAGCCGTGATCGAGATTGGCATCGAGGAGGCCATTGTGCATCCTCAGTATGATTCCGACAGCAATGATCGTCATCACGACATCGCTCTTCTGCGTCTTAGGCAACCTGTCGAGCTTAACGCTTTCCTACAGCCGGTGTGTCTGCCGCTCGCCAGCGCTCGATCGGCCATAGAAGTCAATGAAAAACTCGTTGTCAGCGGTTGGGGACGCACACTCATGGGTAAGTTTGGTTCAAATGGATTCACATTCTATAGTGGGCGTGTCAACAAACAAACATCGCCGAAGCAAAATGTAAAAAACAATTGGCACATTACCATAGCTTAAAAACAACTATTTCATCTATCCTCATCAATTTTACTTCGGATCGGTCAAAAATTTTGTATGAAACAAGTAAGAAAGGCAAAAGTCGAGCGAGCCGACTGTACAAGATCCCGCACTCTTAGTAGTTCGCATTTTACTTACAAGACAAAGAAAAAGAAGAAGCAGAGTGATTCGTATAATAATTTAAATTGAAATTTATATATAATAATAATATTATATATAATACTAGCGGGCCCGGCGCGCTTCGCGGCGTTCTTGTATTATAGATTTACCTGCTATTGAAAAATCTTTTTTGGTTGGAAAACTTTTTGTTAAAAAATAATGCAGACAACAAATTTTCTAAAAAGTTTTTTAATTAAGTGCTTTTAAATAAACAACATTTTTAGTTTTTCCATCTTGACAGTATACATATAAAGCAGATGATTTTCCAACGCGAGACGATCCGACATACAGTTGACCATGGGAGAAAACTGGATTTTTCTAAATTAATGCCGCAAACTTTCAATGATTGGCCTTGTGCTTTATTTATTGTTATAGCGAAAGCGAGGCGAACAGGAAATTGAAGTCTTTTAAAATTGAACGTCAAATCGGGAGGAATCATAGGAATTCTTGGTATTAATAAATGTTCGCCTTTGTACTTGCCTATTATAATAGTGGCTTCAATAAGATTAGTCATTAATTTTCTTACTGCAAGTCTTGTTCCGTTACAAAGTTTGGGATGATTTAAATTTCTTAGCATAATGATTGATGCCCCAACTTTCAATTGCAAATTGTGGGGAGGAATTCCTGGCAAATCAAGAGAATTTAAAAATTCGGTGGGATAATTCACTACCTCATCCTGATCCATAATGGTATCAACCGATTTGTATGAAACAACTGGATTCGTAATTTTGTGTAAAATATTTGCGTTTAAATCATTGACGTCCTTATTTTTTGCTGCTAAAATTGCACGTTCACTAAGCCATGTATGATTGTGATAGTTTTCTTCAAAATTTGGAAAACTTTTTCGACCAACACTTCTTTCGTGTCTACTAATCGACAAAAGTTGCTTGGTAGTGTGATTAATCCAGTTGCATTGTCAATAGGCATCTTGCCATTTCCCATTTCTAATAACTGCTTTGTAAAGTTAGCAGCACATAGATCGTTTTGTAATTGAACACGCATATTTGTCATCAATTTCAACGTTCTAACATATCTCCACAAATATGATGATTTCAAGCAGGCATTCAATTGATCAGCTGGTGGAGCTCGCGCAAGAACCGGTAACGTTTGGCGAAAATCTCCTGACAATAATATTAAAGCGCCACCGAACAAACGTGAATTTCCTCTGATATCTTGCTTGAAACACTCTTAAATTTTTGTGGCGGTTGAAAGAGTAGCCAGACAGTTTTCCCCACTGCCAGAAACAAAAAGAGTTGCCTGATCTCCTCTTTGAGAAGAGCATTTTTGCCATTCACATTATGCAAACATGTATGTTGTTGTTTGTGTAATTTTTCCGAATTGTTTTTTATTTTGCTCTTTCTTACATTTCCAAAAGTTTTTCCATATTTTTTTCATACAAACCAAGTAGATAAAAAAGCTGATCTATTAAAAAAAAATGAAAGCAAAAGACACTAATTATCATACTGAATTTTGAGTACACACAGGAAGTGAGTTTGCTTTTTATATATATAGATTGTTATCTTTTAGAACAAAGATAAATGCCTGTCTGCGCCTCAACTCGAATCGCAGACCTAAGGTTTACATTCAAGTTCGAAAAATATAATAGTAATCTCTACCATTTGATTTAACACTTTTCTTTCCAGATCGTGTACATAAATTACAATTTTTAACATTTTTTGACTAGTTTGTTTTGTATATTGTAGTTGTAAGCTTCGCACATTTCGCTTCTGACAAACTTAATAGATGCCTCTACTCTTTTTTAGTGAACGGGGTCTAAAATTGAACACAATAATGAGTCCGCGGTCTTTTACATTCGGCTCGCTCGACCGTAGCCTTTCTTACACGTCGGATTTGAAATCTTTTGTTCTTTTAAATCAAAGTGTGATCAATTTAATAACTTTTCTCTTTACTCTTTTCCACTTGCAGGACGGCAGAGCAACATTAAACAACGACTCGATATTAATGTTGCGGATCAGAGTTACTGCAGAACCAAGTTTGCGACAAAGAGAATCAATGTGATCAGCTCTCAGCTGTGTGTAGGAGGAGAGTTCATTCGGGATAGCTGTGATGGAGACTCGGGCGGACCTCTAATGAGATATACAAACAACGCCTGGTATTTGGAGGGTGTCGTTTCGTTTGGTAACAGATGTGGACTTGAGGGTTGGCCCGGCGTGTATACAAGAGTATCCGATTATGTCGATTGGATCGTGGGAGCGATTCGTCCTTGAAAAAGCGAGGTAGTTGAAGAAGCCGAAAAGCACCTTTGTCAAAATAAGTTTTAATTAAAAGAAGCCGAGTACCAAACTTAACCAAGTCGCCGCATTTTAATTAACTTGCATTAAATGCGATTTTATCGGCAGCTGCAACGCTGCGTATACGTAATGCTCTTACAGCACTCGTTTGCGATAATTAAAACGATTCCTGTTGCCTCCGATGCAGCCTTGGAAAGTAACTTTGCTGCCAAGTTGCCAGAGGCAAGTTCTCAAAGCCCCCTCAACAATTTTCTATGCAATTTGGCAATACATTTCTATTCTATTATTCGCACTTGGCGTCCAGAACCTCGAGCTTCAGCTCAGATTAAATTGTTTGTTAGCGCTGTGTAATGAGTGGGCGCGGCAGTGTTAAGCAAAGTAGACAATAGATGCCTCAGAGAAAGGTTAATGAAGCCTGCAGGAAGCGCAGCTAACAATAATGCTGCCAACTGAAGTAAGTCTCAAATTCCAGCTAACTGGTTTAAGTCAATTTACAGGGTATTACCTTAAGGGATGCCAGTTTTTAGTTCAGTTTTCTGAAAACAATTCGTTTGGTTTCGATAAATTTTAATCTTAATGCATTTGAATTCAGGCTTGAATATGTATGCGCTGAATAACAAACAGTAAATTCTGTTATGAAAACCCAGGTTTGTAAATATCACTTGCCAAATCGCACTTATGGCAACTGATGCCAAAAACTTTTTTGCGTGGAAAGTTTATTCTTTTCGAAATCCAGCCTGACTCATGTGTGAAAAAAAGAGCCAAATGGGCCAAGCAGAGCAGGAACTGGACTGAAGCTGATGGAAAAAACTTTGCCTAAATGCTGGTCAAAACTTGTAATTCAATTTTGGCTAACTTTATACAAATGCAAGGCAAATGTAATTAACACAAACACAAACACAGGCACAGACACAGATACAGAAACTCACAAACACTCACGCTAACACTACAGCACACAGCCAAACACAGTGGTTACACTGGCAAACAGAGTAGCCAGACAAAATACTGATACACCTGCCGGACAAATGTCCAAGCTGTCGGTCTGACAGACGGAATGACTGTCGTCAATTGGTCCTAGAAGCGTTTTCAACTCACACTCGAAGCCATCTATAATTTGTGTATGACGGCCTTCCGTGAATTGGCTCTGTTTCGACCAGGTTAACGGCAGTTAGCCAACACCCAAGTTCGATGCAGCGTAACCGAGTTGTGTTTGCAACATTTAAAATCGCCGTCGGCGCAAACAAGCCAGAGCCAGGTTCACAATCCTCCTATCGAACCGATTTATGTTCTTAAGCCTGCCAAATACACTACAGCAAATCCATTTTTTTCAGATGTCCAAGTGTTTGTACTACACTCGGGTCTGAGAGCATATCAAGTGGTGAAAATCCAAAAATCCAATCCAAAAAGTAATATCCGCAATTTAATTAAATGTATTTAAATACTGGTGTCGATCTTTTCAAATTACACTCTTTAAATGTTATTCTTAGATTCCGATTTATTCTTATTTTGATGATCGCACTCTATCGGTTGTGCCTTTTAATAACTGTCAACTTAACCTTAATTTATAGGATATTCCTAGTGGCTGTTTTGTTTGAATAACGCAATATATCTCAAAGTAATTGTAACTGACATAATATTTGTTTAAAGCTATGTTGATGTTAATACATTAAAGCCCAAGCCCAAAATAATATTGTATTAAAATATAGTACTTTGAATTATTTACTCATTGACATCTTTGGAATCGTTTTAAACTACAATGTTTTTTGCTTTTCGTAATTAAATCCAACATTTTGAGTATTTTCGTATTGTTGTCAAACATATAAATACACACTTAATTTAGCTTCAAAAGAGTTATGTTGTCTGTCAGTAAACTCTGGAAATTGTTTTATGTGATTTCATTTGCTAAATTAAAATATTTCCAACGA
This sequence comes from Drosophila arawakana, assembly GCA_018151165.1. Lineage (NCBI taxonomy): Eukaryota > Metazoa > Arthropoda > Insecta > Diptera > Drosophilidae > Drosophila > Drosophila arawakana. The sequence continues at coordinate 1,827,036 of JAECWX010000455.1, forward strand.
AAGTGAGAGTTAAATTACTCATCAAGTGGTTGTTGCAACACTTTAGAACCCACTGCAGTTCCTGGCATGCAGTCGTAAATCTAAGTCACATTGTTGTCGTGATTCCCAAAAAGAATATATCACAACATAAAATGAGACAAGCCTCTGAATTGCACTATGCCCACTGATTGATGACTCATACGCCATGTGAGTCGGGTGCAAAAACATAAAATCATGAAAAAATCGTGCAATAATTTCATTTAGCATGCATAGGGAAACAGTTGCAGTCCACAAAGCCTTTGCCTAAAAAGGCCCAATGGCCAACACAACCAAATCCATTTTTTTTCTTTGCAATTTATGCCTTTGCCCTGAATAAACTCATCGCTTGGCCCGTTTTTGGATTCAAACGTCCGTCAAAATGCCAAAATGGATTTTGGTAGCAATTTTCGTTTTTACACCGCCAAGTGCACATTGATTTTTAGTTCATTAAATTTCTGTCGCAGCCAATTCACAAAATGCACGAAAACTTAACTTCGATAAGTTTAAAACTTATGGATCACGGTTAATTTAAGCAAATAACCTTGAGCTTAAATAATGTTCAGAGTTTATGAGACCAAATCTGATGATAAATTTATTTCCAATTAATATTTAAATGTTGTTTTTGTTTTTGGTTATTGCCTTAATATTTACTTATTTTTGCTCTTATCGAGTCATTCATTTCTTAATTGCCTTTTCCACTATTGACCTATTTGAGAATCGCAAGCCAGGACTTCTCATAGATCAACGCTGTGTGGCTGTGTGTGTGTGGGTGTGTGATTGTGTGCGCGATGCCATGCTGCACTTTTGATTACTGCTTCGGGGCATTTTCATGGACTTTAATGCGATTTAGCCCCGACCTCGTTTGTCAATGGGATTTGCTGATTGTTGCCGTTGATGCAACGGTAGCCACATCATTTGCTAGATCCCATTTGCAGAGCTGCAATGAAATTCTATTATTTACTTTTCATTTGCATTTTGCAATTTTCTATTCAAACCATATCGAAATGCCAGTAGGTTATAGTTGCACTGCTGATTACGTGTTTCATTGAAATTTGCTTAATACATTCTTTGGCCGAAATTAAATTAGATTATCTAAAAGAGTGGAGTTCCAAATTAAAAATTTAAAACACCCAGACGGATGTATCGACATATCGACTATATCGACTCGGCAAGACAGAAACAAAGACTAGTCAGTAGTGAATGTAGGAAGAAGTAAAGTATCAAATTAAATTTGATCTTAAAGAGTTCCAAAAGAGATCGAGATCAGACACTACCAATCAATAATTTATGGAGGGAACTAACACCAAGAACTCTTCTACGGTGAGAAGGGATGAAAAGTTCATAAACTAGGGTCTGTTGCATGTGCAAATTAGAGACCCAAATTTAGTCTTCTCTTAGCAAACAATTTTATCAGGCAAGACCAAAGAATAATAATTATTTCGATGAAACTACTAAAATAAATTTGCTAAAATATTATCCCATTTAAGAAAGCTGTGCAATATAGAAAATCAATTATTTGTCATCTTAGTTTTAGCTCATTATTACACTGGATAATAACATTTGTAAATAAATAAAAAAAAAAAATAATATATAAAAAAAATAAATAAAAAAGACAAAGAAGGAAGCAAATAACCGCTCAATATCGCACACTTTGTCTCTCTTGCACGTGCTGCGAAGTGGCGAGGTGATAACAATAAAAAATACAATAAACTGGCTTGATCTGCCCTACAATAAATAGAGTCTGCACCTTAATCCAGCTGCCCATATGGACACCTTTTTCGGTATCGTCTCGTTTTAATATGATTTTTCTTAAGCTCGTTTATATAAAAATTTTGAAAGCGGAAATTTGTATTTCTAACTACCATTGTGTATCGATAATTCGAGATTAAATTTTAAATGTCTGACCTTTTAAGGTGCTATCAATTACCACAACTTTAATGCTAAAAGCCTAATCAAAACCGTTTGTCATCAATCATCAAATCTAAGGTAAATGTTTAAACTCAAAATGATGATTCGGTTTTCTATATATATAATACTGGCCTCTGCGGAAATAAGTGCTTTTCATTTTTTACTGTTTGCTAACGGAGTTGGTTTGGAGCACATTTTTTTAAAAGGCGGGAATGAGTTGAACTTTTTATTTGCTATTTATTGCAGTATAAGAAAATATTAAGACAGTTTACAGTCCAGCGAGTCGACTGAACACTTGATATATACAAATTTGGTCAATAATAGGTAGTTATGGTTAGCCAGATTAGTGTTTAACAATTTCCGTCCTTGGTTTAGAGCGTTCCAAAATACTTTATTTTTGTGTCTTGTTGTTTCTAAAAACTAGTTGTTCATACAAACAAACAGACAGACGGACATCACTCAATCGTCTTGAAACCTTACATACCCTTGTACTCTGTTTGAGTACGGGACCTTAAATGAAGAGAGAAAGGTAATTACATTATTACTAGAGAGGGTCAGTAGAGTTAGCTGATTGTTATTTAAATTTATTTAACAAACAACTTTTTGAAGTCATAAAAAAATAACACGAACAGCAGTGAGGAAGAACAAGAACATAAAGTAGCGCATTAAATTTCCTTGACACAAACAAAAACACATCCACACTCTCACTTAAAGAAGCTCTGCCTTTTCGCTTTATTTGATGTAAGTAGGAAATATGATATTAGGAACAAAAAAAAGCACTCCCGACCGTATAATACTCTTTTGCATTTTATTGCCTATTATATTAATAAATAGGTATCCAGATATTACAATCGCTAGTACTCGTTTTAGAACACTTTGAAACAAAAAGAAAACCAAGCATAATCGAAAAAAATCTGTTTGTTTGTATGGAATTACACATACGTTTGACACTATATGTATATTGTATTAGTTAGTTACTGAGATATTCGTCAAAAATATCGATTTTACCGAGGTGTGTATAGTTTTGGGCTTGTTGGTCGTAAGATCGAAAAAAAAACGATTTTAGTATAGACTAACTAAATGTGAAGTCGATACTGCCTAAATTCAACCTTGTAGCTCTTACCATCTCTGAAATCTGCTTGTTCATACTGACAAACAGACGTGCAGAGGGATGGACATGGCTATATCGACTCGGCTTGTGATGCTGATCAAGAATATATATACTTTATGGGGTCTGCCCCGCCTCCTTCTCGCTGTTACATACTTTTCACAAACCCAATATACTCCTGCAGAGAGTATTAAAATGGCGTTAAAAAAGATTCAGGCAGCCAAATGAAACGACAGAGTTGTAAAGCAGAGCAAGTGTATTTTTATTACGAATAAAATGCATTTTGCAACACCACAAACTCAAGTGTTGTGTGCCTAGAGCGTAAGTTATGACCAAAACGACTACGACAAACAGGACACACACATACATATGTGTAAGCACACTGTATTTTCATTAAAATAACCTATTTTCAGTCGATTTCGCCTGTGCGAGAACTAGAATAAACATATACATGTCTTCATACTAGTTTCCTATCTTGACCGATTTGGCCCATGGAAGAATATGGAATATGTTGTCCGATTCGGACCAAACTTGATGAGCATAGTTGTGGTACCATACACATATAGTAGTGTTTGTTTGTTTGGTAGCTTGAGTAGTTTCCAAGTGATGGTGGTAGGTAGGTTGTAGTCAGCTATATGCAAATATAGTCTAACTACCAAATTTAGTGTTTTTAACTTATACCATCTCTGAAATCTCAGCGTTCATACGGACCGTCACACGAGGCATGTATGTATGAACACAGGCAATACACCTTTAGGGTATAAACAAGTAAGACTAGTTAAAGACCCCATACTCATACTATTGCTGGTTATGAAATGAAAATCACAAATTTTGTATCGATTTGTCTTATGCAAACTGTAACCATAGTTGTCCGAACCAAACCAAATTCGGCAAGCATTTATAGAGTCAAGATAAACATATATGTGATTTTGAGTAAGTTAAACATAATTCTTTTCATACAACTCTTTAATATTGTAGGGATAGCGAAGAAGACGAATATATTGTCACTTTCTGCGTTTAGATTTCTGTTCATTAGCGGAATATTTTAAGAGAATATGATAACAAGAAATATGCCACTAAAGACGACTCACAAGTTCTGAGCTCAAACCATGATTGGCAATGATAACCAAGATATGCGGTTTGTTAAACATGAAGCACAATCCAATCGCATACACTTCGTCTTTGATATAAGCATGTAATGTATAGTTTGATATAGTATCCCTTCGGAAATATGCTGCTAAAAGAAAAGAAACTTTTTTAAATTTATGGCAAACAATACAGTAGAGTTAATTTAAATTTAAAAAGTATATCAGAATTAGAAAATAAAACGTAAATGTTTTATTTAGTAAAGATATTTAGTAAATTGATTGCGTTCATATTTCTCTCATTCGTCGACAATACAATTTTCTCTAAAGTTAAATAAACTTAATATGTAAGTTTAAATAAGGCCGAGTTATAAGCAAACATTTTTTGAGTTTTTCACTAGAATGAATACAGATACAATTAGGAACAGTTAATCTGATGCGCTTCTGCGAGTAACAGCATATGGTTTAACTCTGACGCGAAGAATATGACACAAAAAGGATTTCAAAATCACCCTTAATTCTATAAAAATACCCAGCTCATGCATGTCCACTCATGCCGGAAATTGGCGCACACCTTGCAGCTATGCAGCATGATATTAATTTTTTTATAAGCATCATAAAAATTGGGAAATGACCACGAGCGCAAAAAGCCAAAGTCTGCTTCTCTGGCCGTTTCTGATAAAAAAAAAACTTTAAAAATAGAACTCAGCATGCGGCAATTATAATTTATTACATAAAGCCGCGGTAACTGAAATGGCTTCTGGTTTTATACAACAAGCCATTGGGAAAAATCCCTCTGGGCTACCCCTACATGTTTAACTTAACTGCAAATGTTTTTATTTTGCTTCAACATTTGCGTTACTTTAATTCTTAATTAACTGATGTGAAAACAAGTACGTTGAATACTTAGGAATTTGTGTTCAGAGTGAGAGTTTGTTTTTTTGAAACACTTAAAGCAAAATTATTAATTACAGAATTGGTCAAACAAAAATGTTAATAACCGACGAAATGCTACTTAAGTCGCAACCACAATGGAAGAGTACTTGATCGAAGAAATTTCAACATAATTTTAATGGTATAAAAACTTGTTTACCCTACGGGGTTTAATATGCCGTGTAGATCTAAGTAATAGGTGGAAGGAGGTAAATTAATTCAGTCTCGACTTCACATACGATTTTTGTTTTCCATTCCAAGCCCTTTTCGCCCACAATGAGCCCAAAACTAGACACAACTTGAATATCTCAGTTACTATGGATCTTAGAAGTTCCAATTTTATTATACTAGTCCTAGAGACAGCAATGTCTTTCAAAATTGTTGTCTGCAACGCCCCAACTTTCACAGGAAAAAAATACCAAAATGTGAATACAATTTTTAAATCATTTGTTCTTATCGTACAGTATTGTAATTTTAAATGCAAATTACATCATACATTCTGAATGTTGAAAATTCGACTATAAACTAGAGAGCTAGACACGTAACAAAGAAACTATTACATATTTGTATAAAACTTGTATAAAACTTGGTCACTGGTAATTATATTATATGTAAGTTTTATTAAGATAACTTGGTAAACACAAGACACAAGGTACGGACAGTAACTGTTATATTTACAGTTACCAAGATGTTTTCATGCAATAGAGTAATAAATGAAGCAATTTAATTGGAGTATATATTTTTTAAAGGAATGAACAAGCTTTTGTAAATTTGATTGAAAGAACAGATATATTGGTAGAATTTTGTAAGTTTTCCACTAACATATTTATACTTGCAATCAAATCTCGCTTAAGGGAGTGCTCATCAAATAATCCAGGCGTTTTCTTTCAGTTTGGGACAGTTGAAAAAATCTTTTATTGAATATATCCAATTCGGCTTTTGTATGTAACGGAGGCCAGAGCGTCGCATACGAGAATAGTCTTGCAATGAGAAATATTATTAGGTGACTTGTGATTTACATAACACTTACGTACCGCTTTGTAAATAACTGATCTGGAATTTTTTGCTTGGATGATACAATTGTCTTCATCTCGCGGAGGAACTGCGAATCATACTTTTCCTTGGCTTCCATGTAAAGAAGTTCACACTCAAGATTACTATTGGAATGCATAAACGATTCTAAGCTTACAACCAGTGTAAATCAAAATCACTTACTAAGCTACATTTTTAATGGTATAACTGGGATGTTCACTTATATCAGCAGCATCGTTAAAAGTTTTTCTTCGAGCCACCCAATTTTCCTGATCCCAAAATAACGTCTTCAGGTTTTTTTCCGTTTGAGGATCTAATATAAAAGTCGACAGTTTCCCACGATCGGACCTTATACTCAAATTAATCTTTGAGAGCCTATGGAGTGCAGAACTTTTTCCTCGCAACGTTTGGGAAACTTTTGAGGATGTAGAAGTCGTACTTGGCACATTAAGAATCGATTTTGGCTTAAAATCATTCGACGTGGTGGAAACTGTGCTATTGCGTGTTGCGGCTTTATCGCCGTATCCATAGTTTACTCTAATACCACGGACAATAAACTTTTCACCATCAAAATGTTCAAAAACATTGAAAGCTATCTTGCCTTCATTTGCAGACATAATTTTACGGATTGAATTATTCGAATTCTCGAGACGAAACTTACAGAATTTTGCCTGTATGTATTGTTATGATTTTATCCTAGACAAGTCAATAGATTGAAATGAAAATCAAATTCGAATTCACAGACAAGACCATAAAGCAAACAGATTGACTTTTTTGCTTGTCTATCTGTCTGTGTAACTGTCCGTCTATCTGTCGGTCCCTAGGAACACCTGGACATCAGAGAGCTAGAGCCACCATATTTGGAATAAAATTCCGTTTTTACTATACGTACGATTTCTACATTACCATAACCGTAATATTATTATAACTACCATTGCAAATATTCCCATCAAGGTAGGACAACTATATCCTATAAAATTGCTTATTTGTATGGAAAACCGAGCACTTGCATGAATACGGCATCTTTTACACTCGTGCATTAGAATGCATATTAAAAGTAGAGAAATAAATATGCTATAAAATGAATATGCTTACTGAACATACACTTATTAAACTTGTTTGTTTCACTTACATATTCATATATTTGGCTTTATTAACGTATGCTTCGTTATCAACACATCAACCTCCAATAAAACCACAGCAGTAGCTCATTTATAGCGAACAGAAACAAGGCCACAAATGTAATGCCTATTAAGGACGTATTTAACATTGGCAAGGCACATGTACAGTGAAAACAAACGACCACATTATTATTAGTATGACTGTAGGAAGTGGGGAGGGCAAAAAGCGTAGGAGTTGGAATAATGAGCAGAATAATGAAGTGCCATATGTGGCTGTAGGCCGTTCAACGGAAACATTTGCTCTTCATTTTCTTTTATGGAGTTTATAGAGCCGGAACTATGGCTTAACCTCTGAATCGAACTATAAGTGTAGCTGATGAATTGCACACATTAGATCAATGAGTTGATCTCGCCGACAATAAATAATTATGTAAGTGTGTTCCTAATTGAAAACCAGGCTATTGATGATGCAATAAAGTTGCTAAAAATAAGTCCATTACGAGCAAAACAAAGACTTGCTTAAGTTCTTGCATTAAAGTAAGCTTTTGAAACCGTTCAAAAAGAAATGAAATTACTTACACATTCATTAAAATCACCCATGCAATTTCACCACCAATCTCTTTTTGTTAATTGGTCTTTATTTGTTCAATAACTTTCAATATTGACCATCATTGTGATGAACAAATAACAAACGAAATCTAAGAACAAAATAAATCTAAAATCTAAGAATAAAATAATAAATAATATTGTTTAAACATAGTTATAAAATAAATATTAAATAAATTAAAATGAAATAAAGTTATAAATTGCGTAAATCAGAATTAATAAATGCAAAGTGTTTTACATGCTCAAGATTGCCCGGCATTATAGAATTTGTCTTCAAAGTATTTGCAATACACAAGTTCATTCCATTTAACCGCTGTAATGCAATAGGTATTCCAATCATACCATGAAATGTGACTAATTTTCCAAGGCAAGCAACGGACAATCATAAATGTATTTATGTTTGGTTTACATTTGGTTACTGTTGATTGGCAGAAATGTTTAAGGGCAACACTCGATTACACATTTTAACCAACTCCCTGACAGGCCGACCAACCTGTATGTGTATCAACAATAACCAAGATTTACTTTTTGAAAATATTATGAAGCTTAACTGCATTTAGTTATTAGCCAGGAAAAATATCAAACGTATTACATTTACAACCGATTACTAATGCTTTTGGCACTCATTGCTAACTTAGGTATAGGTACAATTTGAAGTCATGGATAATTTGATTACAAGTTCAGTGATACAAGGATACATTCATAAATTGCATATCAAACACACTTGTTTATTCTTTAAATTATGGCTACAGTCGATAGAGCCGACTTTAAAAGATATAAGCAATTTTCGACCGATTTTTCCGATGGGAACTATACGATATATTTATCCGAACTGGATCAAACTTTTTGGGAATAGTTATAATGGTATCATTTACATAATGTGAATTGGGTTCCAATAGCTTGATCTGTTGGAACGAACTTTCATGCCAAATCTGGTTGTTCTAGCTCTTATAGTCAATGAGATCTAGGTGGTCGTACTGATGGACGGACCGAAATTGCTGTATCGTCTCGGCAGTAGATGGTGATCAAAAATACTACTTTGTGGGGTTTAAATGTATTCTTTTCCCTGTTAAGCACATTTTGCTTCTGACAAATCTAATAGTCCACTCTACTGTGTTTGAGGGTACTGGGTCTAAAAACGCATTTAATTATTCCGTTCAAGGCATTTTTGGATTTCATAAAACTGTTTGGCATGAACAAATTTGACAGTCTCTCTCAAATTAATGTAGGTTTTGCTTGCAAATATTTGTTTGTAGCTTAACTTATTTGACCCTTTTAGCCATTAATAAAGCTGCAATCTTTCATTGTGTCGACGTAACGGACAGGACAGTCATGTATACACAGAGCTTACGAAAGAGCTAGAAGACATTATCGCATCAATTTGCAGAACTCAGTTGAACCTTAACGACTTCTGTGACAGCTTCTAGTCATGGTCAACATTATTTACTTAATAACTACAAAATAATTCACTTTGACTTGCATTAGAACGATAAAAAGAGCAATCAGACATTAAAACAAACATATGAGAAGGGTTTTGAACAGTTTTTCAAGCAATTTATTTCAAGTTCTGCTGCCATTATTCAAGACGCAGCTAACTAGTTTGAATAAAGTTAAGACACATGAAACCAACTTTGATGGAAAGTTAAATTATGTGGAAGATAGGCAGAGAAAACCGCATTTTGCAATGCGCATCTTCTTAATAATTTATACAACTGAATATAACACAAAAGCTTTTCATGTGTAATTTTCTGAATTAAATGATAAACATAATAATTCTTTATGCATTTATATTATCTAAATGAATTCAAATTTGTTTAACTTAATATTGAAAATGACAATCACTCTAAGAAATATTTCTTAGTTTATTAAATTTACATTTTTAACTAAATAAGCGTCGCACACAGCAAAACATTTAGGAAAATGTAAATCAATACTTACCTTACCACAAATCATAATATTTAAAGTATTATTGCAGTTCATCATCTGATATAATAAGATAACAAAATCGGGGCGAAACCGAAATGTGGAATACATTTCAAATTGCAAAAGTTTCATCAGGTTAATTCAATTTGGCTCATAAGTAAATTTTGAACAAATTAAATGCGTAAAGTTTTGCAATTGCCGCACTCATAGCAATAAATTTCACAAAAGTCCTTGTGTAAATGACTTTGATTGTCATTGTGATGTTTATGGTAAGGGACTCTGTCCTTGTTCTCCATCCCGTTCCTATTCTTGTTCTCGTTCCCATTCTCATTCTCATCTCCACTCTCGTCTGACTGCACTCAGTCACCAGGCAAGCGTAACATAAAGCCGATTTTTTCGGCTGGAAAATGGCGAGTGAGATAATAAATCTTGAGCTGTGAAACAAATCACAGCAATTCCATTATGTACATTTAATGATGTTGAGCAGCAAAGCTGAATCAAAATCCGAATCCGAATCCGCATCCAAATCCATACTGAAAGCAACGAGGCAGTGACAATTACTTGCAGCCCGCGAGCAATTTGTAAGGCTGCCATGCAATGCAACACGGCCAAGTTGTTGGAAATAATCACAAGAAATGGCCAAGCTGCACAAATACTCAATTATATATAAACGCATATATATATATCCTATGTAAAGAAATACGTTAAGGGCTTTTCGAAGCCCACAAAGTTCTGCAGCGTGGTCGTTGCTCTTGTAGTTTTTTAATTAGTAAAATTTTCTTTATGCTTTGACAGTGGAAAAGTTTTCTATTAATTAGAACGACAGCTCGGCAATTGTTCTCTGGCTTTTATACTCACACACAAAAATACATGTACTTTTATTGTGCAATTCTAACTCATATATGAGCGTGAGCTACAAAATTCGCCACCTGCTTGCTATCTACGTTCTCAACACATCGTCTGTGGCTTTTACTTTTACTATAAATCTGTCATGAAACGAAATATACAAATGAAAACATGTATCCGAAGTGAGTGAGCGAAAGAAGAGAAGCAGAGCATGCTTTGGCCCAGACAACGCTCAAAGAAACTGCTTTATAGCCGTAACATTCGTGTCTTTCTATATAGCTCATGCTTGAGCGAGGCTTCTGCCCTTTAAGAAGAAATGTATATTTATATTTGCCTTGATGTTGGTGTTGATGAAGATTCGCAAATTTATTTTGCACTACGAAAAAAAACAAATAAAAATCATTTAGAGCTGCCGGCCTGAAAGTAAGCTCGAAAACAAGAAGTATAATTTATTAGTCTCTTTCATTGCAGTTTTTGATACATTTTAGACCCCGTACTCAAAAAGAGTACCAAAGTAAGGTTTGCTAAAAGAGAAATGTTCGTAATAGGCAGAAATATGTGTTTCCAACGACATTATTCTTGATCAACATCCGTCCGCTTGCGTACCTGGATGTCACTAAAAGAACAGGAGACACCAAACTTGGAATGAAAGTCTTACCATTAAGCCTGAAAAGTACCATTTAAACTATCCTCATTTGGGACTAATCCTCTCTTAGGACTAATCAATCGAAAACTGTTTATTTGTTTGGAAATGTGCGTACTAGAATGAGTACGCGGTCTTTTACAGTCTACTCGCTTGGCCGTAGTATTCCTTTCTTGTTTTAAAACTATTCTTAAACAGTGTCTAGAAATCGTGCATCATAAAGTAAGGGGTTGAGCGCTTTATTACTTTTTCCCCTCACAGTGTCCATTTACGAAATCAATGCAGTGTAAGCAACAAATTTTGTAGAGTATACTTTTGGCTTGGGGCTGAGTGCAAACTTCAGAAACGCATCAAATAACTAAAATATCATAAAAGTTTTCAACTTTTCTCTACTGGCCATCGACTTTGTTTTGATACGTGTGTATCTGTAAGTGTGTGCCTATATGCATGTTTGTGTTTGTGTGTTCCAGTGTGTTAGGGGTGAGTGTGTAATATTAAGCTGCGTTGTTGACCGCGTCACGCTTCACAGGATAAAGCAATTACTGTGGCGTGAGTTGGAGTTGAATCCTTGTTGCTCCATTCTGTGGTTCAGTCACTGCACGCGCATCCCGCGTCACTTTGATTTATGAAATTTTAGTAAAACACCGGCAGGGCAAGGTGAGTCAAGTCAGCTGCCGTCGCACATTTGAACCTGCGAACCATGGAATTTATTTTCAACCTGAATGGGGAACTGCACTGGTTTTGTGGCTACTTCAAACTTTGACTTCGTCTTCCTGTCAAACTTTCAGTTGGCCATGTGCAGCGCCTGTCTGCTTATTGAAAACTGTACTTAATTGAATAGAAGCAACCAATGTGCCATGCCTCCTAATCTGTTGGACACTATTTTTGCTCACATCTGTCGACGAAAGATATATTTTGCGTTGCTTCCCTTTTGTACCCTGTAACTGTTCTCAGCTCTGTATCCCTGCAAAGTAGCTTAAAGTTTCCACATGGAAAGAGCTTTGTGTGTTTTTAACTCAGAACTTTTGGCGACTTGGCTTAACCCTTGCATCTGCACTTTTCCCAATGCAATTTGTTGCTGTTATTTTCCCCATTCTATCCTTTTTTTTTTGGAGTGACAATGTGCTACTTAGTTGTGAACGCGTGATGACTTTTCCCCATTAGAAAAGTTAAAAAACTTTTAATTTATAAGAAGCAGATAGCTGCGAAATGTTCCTAGAGAGAGTGGCAAACTAATTTTAAATGAGGTTACAAAAAAAAGCTGTATACTTATTTTAACATCATTCGAATTTAATGAGCTCCAGGCCACACATTATTCTAACGCAATTCTTTTATGGAGCGCTAATTAATCATTTTCTTTGTTCATCATCTACATCAGCGTGATAAGAGCATTGGAAGTTAAACAGTCCTTGTTGATAATTGATTTGCCTTGTACACACGTCGAGCTCTTTGAATGTCAAAACAGATGCACGAATAACAAGTGCCCACTCATCTTTATGGCTCGACACACAAGTGCACACATACGCACACGTTGGAAACACAAGTTCACAGTATTATGCAAACAAGTACATCCCCAATAAATACACAGACAACACTAGGAAGCGCTAAATTTCGTTTGCACCGAAAACTCACTTGGGATTGTTGCCACACACGTTTTAGCCCATTGAGTGCAAATACGAATAAAAGAATATCAAGAAAAAACGATAACCTTCTGCTTGCCGAAGACTAAATGCCCTTGTAGTCATTGTTTGGAATTGTAGTGTGATTTGGATGAAAATTGGTCAGCAGGTGGAAAATTTTGTATTGCGTGTTCATACTAAGCATTTTCAACCAATTGTTCCTATGTGAGCTATATGATGTATAGGTCGGATCTTGCTGATTTCGACATATGAACTGCATGCAAAGGGAATACATAACCATCAAGATAGCTTTAAACCTGAGAGACTAGTACGTATAGAAACAGACGGACATGGTTGAAGTTGATAAAAAATGTATATAATTTTATATATAATTTATATTACTTCCTTACAAAAACATAAAACCCTTGCAAGGGTATAACAACAACAAGACTTAAGACACACGCGGACTCGGACTTGGAAAAGTAACTTTGAGACCTACACATGCACACTGTACACAACTAAGCGCGTGTGTTCCAGCCAAGTTAATAAAAAAGAAAAATTGATGGATAAACAAGTTTTGTTAAAAGCCTAAGAGGGTTGAGGAACTCGGCAATTCCGAGTTACCACTATCAGTACAAAATAAAGCATATTTAAACACACTAATGAATTCCAGCTGATGAGTAACTTTAAAAAAGTTCTCATACAATTAAATTAAACTTGTAAATCCCATGTGTCTTAGCTGTGATATTGTAGTATTGTTAAAAAATCTATCCAATAAAAATGCCGAGGGTACATACATAAAAACTGTATAATTTTCAAGACAAAAGCTATTTTGTTATATACGTTATATTAATACGATTGTATGATTATAAGTAAGTCTAAACACAACAGCTGTTTTAAATTCTGCATATAAACAATTAAATGCGGAGACTTAAATGGCGCTTTGATTTTTTATAGAATTTTGTTTTTTTAGGTATTTAAGCTTTACTTATCTAAAATAAAACTAATAAATAACTGCCAAGCCTCTGTTATTTAATATAGTTTAAGACGGTATGGTTTTAGGAATTATGTGATAATTTTATTTAATTGAATAGGATTACGTTCAATAAATACCTTTTAATATTACTAAAATGTTGCAGGATCAATGGCTATAACAAAATGGTTATCAGAACACACAAAACTGCACATGACTCGCACTTCAACAAGCCGCGTACAAATTCTGCCCCTCATTGAGCTTTGAAAGCTGAAACACCACAGCCAAAAGCCAATTACTGGCGAGTTCTCAGTGTGTTACCCAGATATACTAAAGCACCGGTGAATTCCAGGACAGTTCGACCATCTTGATTCCTTGAAAGACGAGTATGAAACACACACACACACATCTACTTATGTGTCCTCGTGTTTGCGTCCGCATTACCATTACCATTGCGTATTTAAGTAACTGGATTATACCGAACTTAAGTTTGGTGAAACATGTAGCGGTACTTAAAGCATTAAGCGCTGAAACTTAGAAACTAGCCTCAATTGACTCAGCTATAGAAGCCCTAAGCCTTTGTTGTGTTACAAACATTGAAAAACTGAATATGTTTGTTTTAATTATGCACCAGTTAGTAACAAAGTTATACATAAACAGACACAACTCGAATTTTAGTAAGCTGATTTTAACTTTCACCTCATGATGTCGATGATTTAAAACATTTCGGATTTACATTTCATTTAGAGCTATTACTTCACCACAAAAGCAAACATGGAAGCAGAAACACAAAAGCAACTTTCCCGAATGACTACGGTAATGGAACTCGACACTAAAACTCTCCAACTAAAACACTTATGGTACACATCTGTCCTAAGCACAGATGATCTTTCATTTAACAACCTCTAAATCTACCGTGTACGGTCTATGAGATCAACATGTTCATACGGATAAATGGGCTACCGGACTTTACTAGATTTACTTTCTGTTAGTGGTGTATTTTGAATGTCAGTTACACAAACAAAAAACATATTTTAGGAACCCTTCTTTAATAAGGACGATTTTTAATTACTCATGGTACAAAAATTATACTCTTGTTGCAGGATGTGCTTCTATAATTTTAAAAGAGTAAAAAATGACCATTAGAATGTGATGTTATACATCAAGATTTGAAAATCAGCAAGTGGTGAAAATTCTTTGTATATTTAAATACTTCATAGTATCTATCAATTGACACCTTTTTATACGGCGTGTTCATTAATGTGTTCTGTAGTTGGCACATAACGTAAAAATACGAATGTTTATTGAAAAATCTACTCCTCCGTTTGATTTAAGTGTCTTTCTCTTTTTATTTACTTATAATACTTATATTTCACTTTTTTCTCACTAATTTGCTTCCACAAATATCTAAAGTTAATTGCTTTCGTGCCTACAAAACTTACTAAACATCTCTGTTGGCTCAGATTGGGTAAAAGAAAATGAGCCAAAAAATTATTAAATGTTTGGATAACACAATTGTATAGTATACTTTTTAATAGTATACTTTTAAATATTTTCAAAAAGTGCGAAAAAGGCCCTCAAGACAGTGGACTTTGCCTATACTGTTTACCGGAGTAGTTTTACTGTTTAAAGCAGTGCAAAAATTGTGGATTCCATTTGCAAAAGTTTAACATACATTTTTGGGACAAAAGCATTTAGTATAAGATGTGCATTTTATATATATGTGTTATATAGCCTTGTACAAAAAAAACCGTTATTATAACTTTTCTAAACTCAGAAACTTCGTCAATAGAAATATATTTTTAATGTCATGGCCATGGCCATGTCGAGCGACAGAACATTTACGTGGTCTCTCATTGCAAATTTTTTTTTTCTCTGTCTCACGACACCCTTTCTTGTTGTTAGAACGGGTCTAAGTATGGTTTATGGTTCTTTTACTTGCGGTGAGTGTTCACTTCTAGCACATCTAAATTATGACACCGTTTCAATAAGTCAACCCTGTTCAAAAGCCAATCTTACACAGGCAAATATAACTAATTGCTTATCCTTGTGGTAAGTGTTATACGAATATTCAATTCACTTTGTACCTTCCATAAAAGTATGGCACTTCCAAAGTATAACACTTTTTTTATAAGTAAACCCTGTGCAAAAGCCAATCATACACAGGCAAATATAGCTAATTTCTTATCCTTGAAGTACGTGTTATACAAATATTCAATTCACTTTGTACCTTCCATAAAAGTATGGCACTTCCAAAGTATAACACTTTTTTTTATAAGTAAACCCTGTGCAAAAGCCCATCATACACAGGCAAATATAACTAATTTCATATCCTTGTGGTAAGTGTTATACGAATATTCAATTCACTTTGTATCTTCCATAAAAGTAGAACACACCTAGAGTATAACACTATTTCTAAAAGTCAGCCCTGTACATATCACTATATGACATTCATTCGACACTCGTTAAAAACTAATCTCGATTTAAAATATAAAAGTTGCGTCTCGTCGAAACTATTTTTAGTCTGTATTACAGACAAATATATTTTTGTATTTTAAGTTAACATAAAAAGCACCGCCAAAAGCTGTTTTATTCATAAAAGCTTCCTTACTTTTCGAAGCTTTGGTTGATGAATCCAATATTCAAGCTGTTTGGGGAAATAAATGGCGCTGGACTCGGTATATCGTATACAGGATACAAGGGTGTAAATTCATTCACGCCGAAGGCATGGAGCTCTTCCTCATTAATGTTACCACGCAGCGTATGGTTTGACACCTGATATTTTGGAAGAGCTGCAAGGAAAAATATTCAGTAGTTTTTCAGAGAAAGAACTTTTTTTTTCTTACCGACATCCCGGGAATTATGCTGCAATTCGTTTGTCATTGCCGTAACAACAGGTAACTCATCCTCTGGTACCTCATATCGAGCACTTCGTCTAGGAGGCTGCTGCAGTACCAAGCCACTAGCCGAACCCATTCCCAGAGGAAAGGTGCCAATGGTGATAGGCATGGTTATCAGTTGCTGCTCTCGAAGACTCTTAATCAATGCCTCCACTTCCAGTTGATACGCAATTTGTATCAGGTTACAGAGGGTCAGGCAGGTGGGCGGTGTACTGGGCACATCCAAATCAATGGTCAATGATCGGGTGCAGCGGCGTAGAACAGAGTCACCTTTAGCCTTTGATATGACAATTCGATCTACACGGGAGTGTTCAGGTGTTAAACTGAAATAACGCACCAGCATCACGAGGGAGAGCCTTAATTCAGTCACGGCCACATTGCTATTGTTAATAACAACAACAGTGACTGGAATCCGCTGACCGGGCACGTACCCTGCCTGGGGCAGATTCAACTCCATTTTTACTGGTTCCGTTTTGCAGGGTCCACAGCAGAAAGTGCGGTAGTTCTCACTGTGGGCAGCGTGCTGTAAAAGAAACATATTAGATTCTTAGGTATAAATGTGGATTTAAGAACTTACTTTTAGTTGTGGCGTTTCACAATTTAGGTCCATCATCTTGAGTACCGTGATGCCGTGAGTGTAGGCTTGATCGAACTTCCAGGGCCTGATCAATAGTACTTTGACAATATAGCGAACACAACCATACCGACCCTCGAAAGACGAAGGACACTGGTAGGGCAACTGACAGGCAAAGTTGTAGGTGTGCACACCAGCTTGAATGGTGTGCCTATCGTTGCCTGTTCAAATATAATCATAAATGTACAGAACTATTAACAATTCTTAGCATTTACTCTGCTCTGATCCCAATAGATAAGTCTGCGATGAGAGATACTCTTCTCGGCCAACAAAGAGTTTTGTGTTTGCCATTCGTCTTTCGCTCCATTTAGTTACAGAGTATCCAACAACTTTAACTAGCGCAGCTGACGGTTAAAAAAATTTAATTATTTTATTATCTGAAGTATGATATAATCCCTGAGAACTGAGTTGTGATAAGCCGTCGGTAGGCAAAAAAAAAAAAAAATAAATAACTTGCAAATATTGGCTAAGATTGTAAAGAGTTCTTTATGGACATTAATCAGGTTCTTAACTCGGCCAGAAAAATACCAAAATACATTGGCCAGAACCGCCAAGCACCGTTTATTTTCCAATAACTTGAACTTAAACAGACTTATTTGATAAGAATTATGAGTAGAACAAATATCGCATAACAAATTGGCTAATAACTAAAAGAGTACATTTTTGACGAGCTCTTCGACAAATTCAATAAATACCTCATACTTATTTATAAACACTTCTTATCTTGGAAATTTTAGCATTCCTTGATGGTTATTATCTAAATCAATGTCGTCATAAAGAAATATATACAATAATTTAGTCTAACAACTGGTATATACTTATTGATAGCTCGTTATCACCAAAGTATTTATGCGAAAATTTTAATTAGCGTACATTTAAATTTAAAATACGTAAGACCAGAAACTCTTGACTTCTTCCTATCAAATAAGTCAATTCACTCGATTTTATACCTTGCACCTCCTTGATTTTATCCGATTTTAATGTCACACATCCGCTCACCAGTTGCCCGGCATAGAACGTGCCATCCCTGTTATCATCGAAGCTAATCTCACATGTAACGACCATTTCGTCAAACGGTTTCCAACGGCTTTCACTAATTTCGCGATACACAAGTCCGAGAGCACCACATTAGGCTCAACAACGAGTTGCGACTAATTCCAGTAGGTGTAAATTCCGAGTGTTTGGGTTCTTTCTGGCCGTCGTCTACTGGTTGTTGTGTTTGTTGCGGAATAAGATAAGCGATAAGGCCGGACGCAAGTTCGTATTGTATGAACGCAACAAAATGGAATTGGAATCAGACTTTAGTAGACTTAACCGTTGGCCCTCAAACTTCTGTTCATTTAGTTATCGCTATTAGAAAGGCCTTGACAATGGGTATAAGAGAACTTGTTTAACTGTACTGCGCATACATTTATGCTGAAATAATGATAAGGTTCGCTAACCATGTAAGCACCACATTTATACTAAACTGTTTAGTGGGTGCATAATTATTTTGAGTGGCTTATCTTTTTGAAAGAATTCTGTGTTTATTTCATATATACCATCGATTTTAGTATTGCCTAGTTTTTCGCAAGCTTCACAACATATACTAAACTATATGAAGAATTAAAATAACATGAACCCACTTCAAAGCCAAGTTCCCTTGTTCGCCATAGTATCAGAATTAATATTTTCATTGTTATCTAGAGATGGTGCCATTGGTGCCGAAGGACTTGGAATATCAAATATAGGATATCGAGGACTAAAACTAGGGCCATCCAAATTAACAGTGTTCGGTGCAGCATTTCCATCAAGTTCATTCATGTTTTTCAAGTCAATCGTAGCACGCATATGAAGAGCCTCCTCGTAGTTGGGTGGTTCTGAAATAGTTCAAGATAATTATAAACCATGTAAGATTACGAGTTGATGCTAGGGACTCACGAATGCCGTTATCCGTGCCTCCGTAAGGAGGTGCTGTGGCAATCTCTGCAGGATATGCCAAGTTCGTAACATCCAGAGTTTGTGGTGGGAGACCTCGTGGTTGAATTGGTACATTCTCCGATAGGGGGACACTACCTATAGTCAATGGTACCGTGATCACCTGGTTTACATGCCAGCCCTTAACCTTGGCTTCAACCTCGATGGTGTAGGCAATCTGGATGATGCGACAGGCATTAAAACAGGTTGGGGGCGTGGCGGGTAGACGAAGAGAGTAATTGAACAGTTTTTTGCAGTGATTAGGCACTGAATCACCCAAAAGTTTAGTGACAATAATACGTTCGTTTCGGGAGTGTGTTGTAGAAAGGTGTGTAGCATAGTAGGTAACCATCATGACAAGACGGATCTGAAGCTGTTCCACACGAATGTGGCTGTCGTTCGTAGCCAGTATATCCACGGGAACTATTTGACCCGGCACAAAGCCAGTCTGGTGAAGCGTCATCTCTAGCTGCAGCGGGTCAGACTTACAGGGCCAGCAGCAGTATGTCTTTTTGGTCTCACAATGTGCGGGAACCTGTCAAATTGTACTCAGATCAAATGCCCGAAACATTCTCTGCTTGCATACTTACCCTCAGGAGCGGACTATCGAAATTTAAGTCCATTATTTTCAGAACTGTAAAGCAGCGTGTGTAGGACTGATCAAATTTCCATGGTCTTACCAGCGATACTTTTATCATATAACGTACCCTGCCATAATGTCC
Source organism: Drosophila arawakana (assembly GCA_018151165.1). Lineage (NCBI taxonomy): Eukaryota > Metazoa > Arthropoda > Insecta > Diptera > Drosophilidae > Drosophila > Drosophila arawakana. The sequence continues at coordinate 1,847,063 of JAECWX010000455.1, forward strand.
CTCAATAGAGGAGGGGCAAGTAGGCGGTATCTGGCAGGCAAAGTTATAGACATGAACTCCAGGCTGTAGAGAAACTTCCGCTAAAAACATGCATAACGACTGTCAACATTATTTGTTAAATATTTTTGATAACTCACTTACTGCTCAGATGGGAACCCACAATATAGGTTGTGGATGCAATATAGTCCTCACGAGCGCTGTAGGTGTCTGAGGAACTGCTCGATGTTTTGTTATCGTGTTTGCTTCTTGACTCTGTCCAATGAGTTTCGGCAAAACCATTGATGTTTAAAGTAACCGCTGGATTACAAGAAAAACATTATTTTAATTCATAGCTTTCAAAAATTTTATATATGCTCATAGCAATTATTAATATGCTTAAAACAAAAGAAAAATGAAATACGTAAATACTGACTTCTAAGTGATCCACTTATGGATGTTTAAAACTCTACACATTCTATTATTTAATAGTTTATTGATAATCTATCTTATGGAAATCTTTCTCGCAAATGATATTTATTTTTTGTAAGCAATGTATATTTCAATTTTTAAACAGTCTTGACCGCTGGCTTTTAAAGATCCTGTATATATTCTGAATTGCATGTTTATGCATATAATGTGTGAACTATGTTTAGATTTCTCAGGAAACACAAAACTGATTTCTGGCTGAACGATTGCAGACCGTTCTACATTTGGATAACATATCCATTATGTATGATTACGAGATCTAACAACTTGTTTCTCACTGAGATATGTAGGAAAGGCATGTATGCCGATAAAACTTTTTATGGTTTTTGGGTAACAGAAAATCACAATACTACAAATTGAAAAGAGGCTATTAAACGGCAGATAGCGATTTGCTTTGAAATCGAACTTGTGCCATTACTCTTTTCAGTGATGAATCACCTTGTTTGCAATTTGGTCTATCCTTAAAATTTACAATATTGGCATAATCTTTGGCTAAATACTTGAACATGGCTACTGATAAGATAAAAATGAGTCATGGGGAAGAACACTTGATTGTTCGAAGAGAAGAAAATATTGCACAAGTTCATGTTTATTACCAACTGACTTAAACTACTTTTCTATGGTTACCTCTTGCCAGCTTTAGTTTGTCCAGTTTTAGTGAGACCTTGCCAGTGACCGTTTGACCAGCAAAGTACGTTCCATAGGAATTGTTATCGAAATCAATTATACAAGTGACACCCATTGTGATGTATTACAATATGCAAACATTTATCGATTTGCGACAATAACTTGTGTGTAATTAATTTTATTTGCTACTCCGCTCCGAATCGCACTTGTCGCAAACGCAATTCAAAACACGACTGATTTAATTGTTATTAAAACGCTTGAGGTTGAGGTTCGTTCTCACTTCTCGCTCAAGAGCGGCAACAGCATGGCTGGCGAGTTCTGTATCAACAGAAACATACCCATTTACCAAACCGAAACAAACTGAAATTGAAACAAACTTTTTCCTTAGTTCTGGCAAATGGACATGGCGTTATCTTATCGCGTGTGATAATTATAAATCATATATTTTGCCAAGTGCAATGCATACAGACATTGCTGATTGTTTGGTGAATTTCGTAGTAAGTTCCATAAATACATACATTTGTTTGGGGTAAAAGCTTTGTTAATTCTAAAAATATGCTCAATTTTGTTGATAAATGAATAAAATGAAAAATATTATTTTGTGATTAAAAGAATAAATGTCTTATTGAAAAGGCAAATTACATTGAAAAGTTTATTACAACAACTAAGTTACTACAGAATATTCCACAAATTAATATTTGTTGAGCCCTATAAAAAAGCTGAGCCCAGTTTGTTAAAATTAGACAAATAATTTAATAAAATTGAATTGAACAAGTTTTCCAATATCAAATCCATGTGCTGCCATCAGTATCCGTTGCGCTGGAATTCTGTTGCTCCAGAAGCGGATCAATGGGTGTAGTAATGTTGAAAACCGCATAAAGTGGAATAAACGCGCGTTCCTCCTCATCCTGCACACAAGAGGGATTGATCACCTTACCATTATTGGAGTTCGGGGTGGACTTGGTCTTTGTGGACTTTGTCGACTCGGGTCGAATTATGTGCTTGGCCTCGGCGTAGCTGGGAGGTGCTATGTTAAACCTATTTAGTAAATGATTAATGAGTTAATTAATTTGATAATCTACATACCTATGGTGTCATCGATTTCCCATGGACAGCGGATGGTTAGTGGAGCCTCGTCTTCAGTTTCTTCCAACAAAACTAAGGCCTTTTCGTTAATGTGCTGAGATACAACCTCTACTTCAATGGGGGCGGGGTGTGGCTGCTGCTGCAGTTGACGAACTAGAGGAACATTTCCAATAGTGACGGGCATGTGAACCCTTTCGTTTATGTGCCAGCCTTTGACCTTTGTTTCGACCTCGACCTGGTAGGCAATTTGAATGATGCGACACAAGTCGAAGCAGGTGGGCGGAGTGGCAGGCACAAGGAGGTCAAAGCTAAACTGTTTCTTACATTTGCTGGTAACCCCCTCTCCCTTTTCCTTGCTGACCACAAACCTTTCGCTGATTGTTTCCACACTGCATTGGCTGTAATAGAGCACCATCATGACCAGGGTGGCCTTGATCTCTTCGATTCGAATGTGGCTATCATTGGTCACTAGAACGTTTACTGGCATGGTTTGGCCAGGCACATAGCCTCTTTGAGGCAATGATAACTTTAATCTCAACGGTTCTGAGCGACAAGGCCAACAATTATAAGTCTTCTGGTCCTCCGAGTATGCCGGGGTCTAAGATAAGTAAATTTATATGCCTGTTAAATTTATAAAGTGTATTAGTAACTTACACGTAGGAAAAGACCTTCCCTGTTCAGATCCATCACTTTCAGTATGGTAAAGGGACGCGAAAATACCTGATCGAATTTCCAGGGTCGAATGAGTTTCACAGTCACCATGTATCGCACTCGACCATAGGTGCCTTCAAAGGAAGACGGACAGACTGCGGGAATCTGACATGCAAAGTTGTAAACATGGCTGCCTGCTTCAAGGGCGACTTCTGAGATATTCCAATAAAAATGTAAATATAATAAAGATGTATTACTTGAAAACAGTTTACCTTTTCGATCAGCTGTTAATAGTTCAACCTTTGATCTTATATAGTCTTCGTGGCCACTGTAGCTTTCACATGTAGATTCATTGCTCACATTAGTTTGGGAGTCGGTCCAGTATGTAGAGGCGTAACCACTAATCTTTAAAATTACAGCTAATAGTAAAATATGTATATATTTACTCAATTGTATTTCCGGTATTATGATTGTCACATTTTGATTGAAAGAAAATTAATCGTCAAGTAAAACAGGCACATGAGTGACTGGAAAATTATATGAATAATGCACCAGTGATTCCCAAAAAAATAATAATAATTAAAGAAACAAGGAGCAAAGTACTGTCGGGTTCTCCCGACCGTGAGATACTCTGTAAGAAGTACGGTCCCGACTTATGATCGTTTGTAAATGATTTTTTTGGCCAATGTGAAGCGAAACGAAGCCGTTTAATATAAAATTTAATGGAATTAGTTGAATTTAAATTAATTAAAATTGTAAAAATATCATACACAAAAACATCGAGTTTTTGGATTTGTGGCTAGGCAGACAGACGGACATGGTTACACCAACTCGGCTTTTGTTGCTGATCAGGAATTTATGTACTTTATGGGGTCTGCCACGCCTCTTCTTGCACATCACCTACTTAGCACAAACCCAATAAACTCTTGAAGAGAGTACAAGAATAAGCCAATGGTCTCAAAAGTTGATTGAAAACTTACCTTGAACCATCTTCGGCTTGTCTGCAATCAAAGTGACACTACCAGTAACAACTTGACCTGCATAGTAAGTGCCGAGGGAATTGTTTTTAAAATTAATTTCACAGCTAACAACCATAATTCAATTTAAAAGGAATGTCAAAATGTTTTTATAAAAAACTAAATTTTCTTATTGTTGTCTTCCACGTCTTCCACGTTGTCAGTGTTTCGGATAGCTGGTAAACTCACACTGAATTTAAAAAAAAAAAACAGCATTTGTCACCAAAGCTCACAATAGTTATCTTATCTTATGATTATTATGTATTAGATATTCTATATTGAATATTACATTTTGGCAATTGTAACCAACATTCACTTATTTAAAAACTATGTTTAGCGAGACTGACAAATGAAAGTTATAATTATTTAACTTAAACATTTAAATAGTTAATTAAATAAATAAAAATTGATTTATAAACCGATATCATTTCAAACAATTGAATTAACTGAAGTTTTTAGCAATTATTATTGTTAATCATTTTACCATAAAAATAAATATTAAAATAACACAAGCTCTCTTAGGGTATTTCGATTCGCTCATGAAGACTACAATTTCAAACGTTTCTGGGATTACTGAGAGAATTAGAGATAAGATAACACTCGGAAATTATTGTGAGCCCAAATATCGTGCCAGTACTGCAAAAAGAGCTCAGTTACCTTTCATCAACGAGCTGGTTCGGTCAGCGTTTTTTGTCGAGCCTGTAAATCATATCCTAAACATAAGAAAGTAGTTCTGAACCATATCGGATCGACGGGCTTGAAGAAATGTCCAACAATTGCCTCATAACATTTGATCAAAATGAGCATGGGACTTATTTTACAGGCCAAATCGTATCGGGAAAGGTGCAGGTCAATTTTAACAAAACCAAAAAGCTGAAAGGTATGTTCATTACTTCAAAGGTCTTTTTGCAAGTTTTGATTTCCCTCTTTTTTTTTTGACTATGCGGTATTCAACGTGAATTGGCCTCGCGGTAATCATACTACAATCTTATCAGTGGACTATGTGTTTGTATTTATTTGACTGCTCTGTTCTGTTTTCTTTCTGTCAGACCCAGTACACTTTTCGGAATTTAATGATAGCACAGACAAAACAAATGCACGATAATTGATGATAAAGGGAACACGAAATCACTTTTTTTTTTGTTGCTGGAACATTAATTCGTAGGGGATGTACAACGCTGATTACAATTAAACTATTTTCAAGATCAGGAAATGCCAAAATTTATTAGTCACATATGATCGCAAACATTTTTTTTATTTTTTTATAGTAGGGGTCTAGTAGGTTTGTCGAAAAGGAGGCGTGGTCGACCCAATAAAGTAAACTAGCGGGCAAAAGTATGTAGACATGTAAACTACCATATATTTATTTGTTAGTATTTAAGGAAAAATTGTTGGATGGAATCTAAAAGAAACCAGGAAAATTATAACAAACTTACAAAATATACATCCTTCTATTATGCTAAACTCTGGGCTTTGATGATGAAAGAACTTTGGATAAATATTAAGAGCTACAGCTGGAGCTATCGGGACAACACATTGTATATATCAGCATCAACAGTCGAGTGGATATAGCAATGTCCGTCTGTCTGTCTTTCCGTTAGTCCGCATAAACACCAAAAATTATTTGATTAAGACAAAAACTAAAAAGAAAATAAGAAACTCATTTCAATCTACACTTCTTATTTTTTACACGTTACTCGTAGATTAAAAGGGTAGGTAATAGGGAAAATAGCATGAGATCAGCTTCAAGCCGGATCCGTCTATATGAACAAAGCACCTAGAAATTCACGAATCGTCACAAATGAAAGATATAATGGCAAAGCCAAGTTTGTTTTTTGGATTTTGTAGAGAACCACAAAATGGCTTTCTATGTCCATGCAATGGTAATACAAATTAAAACAGCATGCTTTAGTGAAGAAAACCTTTTTGTTGGCTATACTATCTGAACCAAATTTCCACAGAATGTACATGGCAGACTCTGACTATTTGATCGAAAATGGATAACTATATCATTTTGATATTTCCTCCAGAATCCGTCAATAGTATGCTTTAGATATGAATGCTTATGAAAATTTAGCGTTGACCAAGCCGTCTTAATGAAACGCACACTCAATTCATTCATCAATAACATAAACATACTGATCAAGTTTCCGTCAAATCGGAATACTATATCGTAAAGCTGTCATGGAAAGACCGATCTCAATAATGCTCCAAGTATGAATTAGCATGAACATTTTCCGTTTTTACCAAACTATCTAATTCGAACATCATATGAACGATTTTACTAATTCATTAATGAAATTTTGACTATTATGGGACGATAAAACCTTAAACTCAATTTTATCAAAACTATTTTTAACAAGAAAGAAAAGTACAGTCGAGCGCGTCCGACCGTATAATACTCTCTGCATTTGTCCCGATTAAATTATTAAAATCGGTATCGAGATATTACAATGTGAATTACTTGCATTAAAACACGTTGAAACAAAAACAATCTAAGCATAATCAAACACATATCTGTTTGTTTGTATTCGAATACACATACGTTTGGCTATATGTATATGATGCAAATATGTATGTATGTATGTGTGTATTCGGCGCAGCCAGCGACCGCGGGCAGCGCTGCCGACACACAGGCAGCGAAAACGTTCGAACATGTGCTTGTGTGTTTCTATCTCGCTTGCACCTATGGGTTGATATTGCGTTCAATTATCAATATTGTAACGCTTCTAGTTTTCTTGTTTATAGTGCGATTTTAATGCGCCTTTCAGTACAGTTTAATTTAGTTCGCCAAAAACGGCATTGAAGGTTCCAGACTTTTTTATCAAATGTGGGAAAAGTGGGCGTGGCAGTCCAAAATTGTAAATGCCAACGCCACTATGCTGTCGCTAGGAACTCCCATTGGTGATCCTAGGTGCCATAGTTACTGAGATATTTGCCGAAAACACCAATTTTTACCGAGGTGTGTCCAGTTTTTTGCTTTTTGTGGGCGAATGGGGCGTGGCATCGAAAAAAAAGATTCTTGTATTGACTGACTAAATATGTGATCGTTTGACACCAAGCTCGAACTTGTAGCTCTTACCATCTCTGAAATCTGTTTGTTCATACGGACAGACGGACAGACAGACAGACGGACAGACGGACAGACGGACATGGCTATATCGACTCGGCTTGTGATGCTGATCAAGAATATATATACTTTATGGGGTCTGCCACGCCTCCTTCTGCCTGTTACATACTTTTGCACAAACCCAATATACTCTTGCAGAGAGTATAAAAAGTCCTCAAAACTATGTTTAGAAAGTCGGTGACCACGATTACTCAAAAGCGTCTGAGCCGATTAGTTTCAAAGTTTCTACAGTGATAAGATCTTTATTATATTAAGTCGAATCGCTATTTAATTTGAATGAATACTATTTTTATGACAGTTTTTCAAGGAAAAATGTTTGAAACCCCGAATTCTCTAAGATTTCCAACTAGATGAACCCCCTTAATCATGTCTCGTCAAATTGTCTGGTCGCCTTCCACTCAAATAGATTCAAATATTTTGCAGGTATTAAACTACAGATCTGCGGATATGCCTGTGCACAATGGCGAAGGAAACACGGTCGGGCTGTGGCTACGAACCAGGCCAACGTCAAGCCGGGACGAAAGCACTTATTTACTGGTCGGGAGGATTACATAGCGTCGACGACATTCTTGATGGGATCGGAGCAAGGTCAGACGTTCAGCATTGACGCCGGCACTTACACATATACATTTGCCTGTCCCATACCCAATCACTGTCCCTCCTCATACGAGGGTATCTATGGACACATCAGATACCTGGCCAAGGTTATATTCATTCGTGCTGGAGCGTCGAACCGCACTACCAACGTGGGATTCACTGTGCTCAAGTTGCTCGATCTGAACCAGGAGAACAAGATTCTACGAGAACCCGCCAGCAGTGAAGCTATGGAATACTTCTGCTTTATGCACACAAAGCCAGTGCACATGAAGGTCACCTTACAGCAACAGGGATTTGTGCCTGGTCAGTTTATGCTGATCCATGCTGACGTGCGCAATGATTCCAGTGTTGATTGCTCGAAGCTGATGATCATGCTCTATCTGAGAGCCACGTACACAGCCGACACACCCGCACTACGAACAGTTTCGGAGAAAATCATGTTGGCCAAGCGAGAGGGTAGTTCAGTTCTCCATCAATGCCAGAAATCCTATACGGAGTCCTTTCGCATTCCCGCCACTGCTCCGACTTGCGAGCACCTTAGCAAAATAGTGCGTATCTCCTACGAGGTGCACATTGTCGCCGTGATGAACTGGTTAATGGCGAATCCAAAGGTTGTCATACCAATAACAATCGGCAACGTACCACTTGTAACCGGTGGACCAAGTGCATCGACTGTCTGTGCGCCTCATCCCAGCGATTTACCGAGCACTTCAGCGAGGGCAATGCAGATAGCTGCCGGTGTGAGTAATGCCGGCTACGAACAAACCGAGGATTTGCAGGAATATGAGCTGCCGGAAGATGGAGATGATGAGTTTGAGGTGGAAGACAATATAGTGCCCGATCTACGTAAGTTATGCAACTTATTGGAACTCCAATCATAAATTACTTCTAATTCTATTTCCCATTCTATAGCACCACCGACCTATGAACAGGCCATGTTCATGACAGCCGATATCGCTGATACGGATGCCAATACCGTGAGTGAAGCATCTCGATTTACCCCTCGGTACCCTGTCTTCGATGTGGACACATTCCAAAGTCCTCCCCCGAATCCTCCGCCTAAGAAACAACATCGTCGACGTCGCCGGGCTGAGCAGCGCAATGAAAAGAAACAACCAGTGAAAGATCAGAATATGGAACAGGAGAGAGAGCCAGTGGAGTCACCAGTCGAGATTTGAAGCTTATCACAACTTATCTTATCTTTACAGTACTTATATTATTCAGAAGAGACTTTTGTTATGTGCTTGTGTTTGCAGAATATTTTTAGCGAGATTTTAATTAAATAAACAAGATCGTACGTCATATATTTACAAACTATCGTAGTTCTTACAATTCATAAAATATATAAAAACTTACAAATAAATAGTTGAACGCATTTGTATATTACTATCCGATATCTTCGACTTGCTCACAATAAGCCAACATTGTATGCCAAGTGTATATCTAACCCACCAAATCTTACCATTCTTGACATTCAAAACACTAGCGACTTTAAGACTCCCACTTTTCGAATCAGGTTATTATTATATGCAAATATTAAAAATGCGATTAACAATAATGTATTACAAAGATACAATCTGAAAACTTTATCATACTAATTCAAATTTAGAGCTAGTGTCCAGCTACAGTGTTTTTATCGAACTAATCATTTCCAATAAAATAAACATTATGTTATAATATAAAAGACCGAATTGTACCATACACAGTTATTTACATATTACAACAGGAAAGAATACTATAAGACTTTAGGACACCCATTACTTATGTCATTAACAATGAGGTATGATAATAATATCAGTGCAGTCGTTTACATGTCGGTCACTAGGAAGTATGTTCATCATACATTTGTATTTGTATGAAGACATGTAGTGTTAGTTGAGCGATCACAACCAAACCGACACAGTATGTGCACATGATGATTGTTACTACCTTACCAAGTTTTATTTTGCATACACAAATAATTGCAACTCGTTCCATTGTACGTTAACTGCACATTCATCTAACGCTTTTGACCCATCAAACTTATTGACGCTATCTTTAACATCTTTCAAAGTGCCGTGGGCTTTATGTCACTTTTAACAAGAAAGAAAAGTAGAGTCGAGAACTCCCGATCGTATAATACTCTCTGCATTTTATTCATGATTACAATTTTATATTTTTAAAATCGGTATCCAGGTATTACAATGGATATCTACTGTTAACTACTAAATTAACCGTCATAGCTTGGAAGCTGCTAATTTGTCCGGGTCGGACAACCTATAGCTATCCTATAGCTCTCAGAGGACAAATCGGCCGAAAAATGTTCATTCGCATGCAAAAATGAGCACTAGAATAAATACAGGGTCTTGTACAGTTGGCCCGATCGACTGTAGCCTTTCTTACCTGTTTATACTCTCTGCACAAGGAGGCGTGGCAGACAAGCCGAGTCGATATAGCCATGTCCGCATGTCTGTCCGTATGAACAAACAGATTTCAGAGATGGTAAGAGCTACAAGTTCGATCTTGATCTCAATCGACTACATATTTAGTCAGTCAATACAGGAATATAATTTTGTTTTTGGAAGCCACACCCCGTTTTCCCGCAATGACGCAAAACCTGGACACAACTCGGAAAACAATCGGTGTTTTCGGCGAATATCTCAGTAACTACTGCACTTAGGAACACGAGGTGCCTAGCAACAGCATAAATGCAATGGCATTTTCGAGCTGTCACGCCGCCCTTTCCCACAAGAAAGAAAATAATTTTCAAACTTCAATGTTATTTTAAAGGCATTTGTTCTTATCGTACAGTATTGTAATTGATAATTTGTTTGAGAACTAATTAAATCAAACTATTTTGAAAGTTTGCATTAAAATCGGACTATAAACAAGACAGCTAGAATCGTAACAATAATAATTGAACCCATGAGTGCAAGCGAGACAGCAACATACAAACAGTTCAAACGTTTTCCCTGCCTGTGTGTCGGCAGCGCTACCCGTGGACGCTGGCAGTACCGACCAATGGAATACATATGCATGTGCGATCATATAATGACAAACGTGTAGATTTTTATACTCTCTGCAAGAGTATATTGGGTTTGTGCAAAAGTATGTAACAGGCAGAAGGAGGCGTGGCCGACCCCATAAAGTATATATATTCTTGATCAGCGTCACAAGCCGAGTCGATATAGCCATGTCCTCTGTCTGTCTGTCTGTCCCTATGAACAAACAGATTTCAGAGATGGTAAGAGCTACAAGTTCGAGCTTGGTGTCAAACGATCACATATTTAGTCAGTCAATACAAGAATATTTTCTATTTCGATGCCACGCCCCATTCGCCCACAATGAGCAAAAAACTAGACACACCTGGGGAAAAATCGATGTTTTCGGCAAATATCTCAGTAACTATGGCACCTAGGATCACCAATTTGTTTACGGAGGTTCTTAGAGACAACACAGTTGCATTGGCATTTAAAATTTTGGACGCCCCCTTTTCCCACACTTGAAAAAACTTCAAATGCCGTTTTTTGCGTATCATACAGTATTGTTATTTATAATTCGTGTGGATTAACTATATTAAACTATCCTGAAAAGCGCATTAAAATCGGACTATAAACAAGAAAACTAGAAGGGGTACAATATTGATAATTGAACGCAATATCAAACCATTGGTGCAAGCGAGACAGAAACACACAAGCACATGTTCGAACGTTTTCTCTGCCTGTGTGTCGGCAGCGCTGCCCGCGGTCGCTGGCTGCTCCGAATACACACATCCATACATGTATGCATCATATATTGTCAAACGTACATATGTATGTGTATTCGCATGCAAACAAACAGATGTGTGTTTGATTATGCTTAGATTGTTTTTGTTAGAACGTGTTTTAATGCAAGTGCTACACATTGTAATATCTGGATACCGATTTTAATAATTTAATCGGGAAAAGTGCAGAGAGTATTATAAAGTCGGGCGTGCTTGACTGTACTTTTCTTTCTTGTTATTTTTGTTTCAAAGTGTTCTAATACAAGTACTATGTACCAGAGACCTGCAACGAGTATACTCGAGTATGTTCGAACTTTTCATCAAACGATCGGGTAACGAGTAATTCAACGGGCTGTCCGAAAATGGTTCGAATCACAACGATCAGTTGTCCGTTTTCAAACCTTCAAACGATCAGCCCCATAGATCGTTTGCTGATCGTTCGATTGGCAAACGAGTATTCCAACGAGTATACGAACGCAACCTGCCCTGATCGTTTTTTCAGTACAAACGTTCGAGTAACAAGCAAGTTCGTTGGTTCGCTTGCGTTGCGTGACGTTCGCAGTGTTGTCATTTATTAAAATGAAAATATGCTAGTTCTAGCGGAAAAAAAGCGAAATGGCTAAATTTCAATGAAAAATAATAAGAAAAACGTTAAAACATAAATTTTTCTTCTTCTTTTATTATTAATAAAATTAAAACCCACAGTTCATAATATAAAAAATGAAATAATTGTAATATATGTGCATTGAATTTCCTATGCGCACGTAAGTTAAAGCTAGATGTGGCGGGAATTAACTTAGGGTGCAACACTGATGGCACTCGCAACAATCTCGAGACTTGTCTTTGTTTGTGTGTATTAGTGCGCTAAATGCAAAACAACCCCTTTTACAAAACTCAGGCCAAACGATCGGGTATCAAATTTGTTCGAACAAAACGATCACGAGTAAGCGTTCGAGTATACTCGAAATTTTTATACTCGTTGCAGGTCTCTGCTATGTACATATCTATTGTAATACCTGTATCCTGATTTTAATAGTTTAGTCGGGAATAAAAGCAGAGAGTATAGTACGGTCGGTGTGATCGATTGTTCTTTTCTTTCCTGTTAGTTTATAGTCAATAACTAAAACTATGAAGTTGCTTTCTTTTTGATAAAACTAGCAGACGAATTTTGAATATAAAAGTCTGCAATAAAAAATGTTCTGCAATTTAACTACAACATATTTTTTCGACTTTGACAAATTAGTTTTCCAGTGTAGAAGACATTATTGGTTAACTGTTTACAACTAAATCGCACCGGTTTTTAATTACGTCAGTCTCAGTCGACTCATATTAACCTAGAATGACACGAGAGTGGTTTGGGGAAAAGCCCGTTGTCTCAGCTTGAAAAACACAAAACCGCTTCTATAAATTCTCGACCTGCACTCAATTGTTATCAGTACGATTCGAATCGCACCTGAAAGACTATGAGCTTTGTTTTACTCGCGTGTGTATTGATATGTGGGAGTGTTTTGGGAATTGATGTAGACTTGGAATTGGGACGCATACATGGTGTTAATCTGACTTCAAGGCTGGGAGTCCCGTTTCACGCCTTTCGAGGAATTTGTAGGGTTCAGTTTTTCAGGAATACCCTTACCATTTCAATTTTCAACTATCTGGCAACCCTTCACCATAAATTTCCCTTTTGCGCTACACAGCTGATTAGCGGCGATCTCTTTTGCTCTTATTTTCGATGGTCTGGCGATGCATCGAAAGCAAAAGAATAATATGCTGGAAAACTCCAGTTAATTATTCGTCACATTGTGCAAAGTGGAAGCAAATTTGGCACGTAGGCCATCATAGAATATCTTCTCGTTCACTTGGTTTGCTGACCCGAACGACGATAAACGCGTTGCTGCAAAATTGTAAAAGTCTAATAAGCCTAGTTGCTAAGTGCCAAAAGACAGTGCACACAACCTCAAATATATGCATGCTTGTGCATTAATATGTATGTATATACAAATATATGTATAATATTTGTATGCATATATTAATTTGTTAAATTGGTGCAATAAGATCTGCAGCGTTAGTGTCAGTGAGCTGGAACAAAGAAAAAAAAAGGTAATAAATCGACAAAATGATTTCGCATGTAGTCAATAAGTTTTTGTGTGTTAGCAGGAGCTCCCAAGTGTAATTTCTGCGGTGTAGCCGACCGATCTGCGCCCTGCGCTTTCGCGCGTTCTTTGTGTAAATTTTCTGCGGTCGGTCGGCTGATTTTTGGTACACGCATAACCCCTGACTTGGACACAGCGTGACCCGGCAATCTGCGCATGGAATATTCTTTTGGAGACAACGCAGTAGCAGAAGCGCTTTGGCGACACCTGCATAACTCCAGTCAGCTGTTCTCGCACACCCGTTCCAAATTGGGCGGAGTTGCTACAATTTTTGTATTTTTGTCCCTTGACGGAAAAGGCCGAATCTAGTGCCACTCCACATGGCGATCTAACATCGTTTGACGATCGCCAGCGTTTGTAAAATCAAATAAGTTTGTAATTTTAAGTAAATATTGAATATATAACTAATTGAGCTAAAATTCGTTCTTAGATAAAAGAAAGGAATTATTGTAAGCGACATGAGCGTACCCTTGGTGATATAATTATAGCATTACAGAAACATAACCACAATCGCACAGTTTGCATCTTCGATGGGCCCAACGAACACGCACCGGCGGATTAATTTGTGAGTAATACAAATATATTCAGTGTGAGTACCACTTGCATTTAAGCAAGATATTTTATAAAATTATATTACTATTGTGAACGGTCGTCGCTCAGATGTAGAAATTGTTTGTAAAGAGATTTGAACGAAAGCTTAAAGAGTTGTATAGTTAAACCGCTAATACGTCATGTATTCTTTCGCGAATCATGTTCCTTTTTCTTGAATTTATACTTTGAAATATTGTAATCATGTTAGAGTAAATATTAAGTAATCTATCGATTGGTGAATCATGTTGAAATCATACAAATTGGAATAATGTAATAAATGGATTGTTAAGGGGTAACCGCCAAATTATTATCGTGTTACCATGGTCGGGTGGGTAAAGAATAGGGGACAGTTAACATCCAAGTCGCCCTAATTCCTGGTTATCGGTCATTATCTTTGGTTAGCCGTGGGTAAAGCCCAGTTATACATATATTTTAGTTGACACAGTAGAAGACAGTAAGTGCACTTATTCTTTTTATATGTTATGATTTCCATAGAAGGAGGAGGAAAGAACCCACGACATATCCGACGAGCATAGCACAGAGCGATGCTAGAAGTGCACGCCTCCGAATCCTCTATGGACATGTAGCTGAATGCTACAAATTCGCTACGCGGAACCACCTTTGGGAGAGCTCCGCTTTAAGAACCCAAAGCCCATAAGCTCATGGGCACCGGAAACGTTCGATGCTAGCGAGGATGGCCCCATGTGTCCACAGCCTTGGGACAATATGACGGATGTTTCAGAGGATTGTCTCCGACTTAATGTCTACACAAAGAACTTGAGCAAGAAGGCTCTGCTTCCTGTCATTGTATTTCTGCATCCTGGGGGCTTCTATGTCTTCTCCGGGCAGAGCAAATACTTAGCTGGACCTTCCCATTTAATGGATCGCGATTGTGTTCTGGTCACACTAAATTATCGTCTGGGAACATTGGGCTTTCTGGCAACAGACAGCGAGGATGCTCCTGGAAATGCAGGACTCAAGGATCAAGTTCTAGCTCTTCGCTGGATTCAAGAACACATTCATCACTTCGGAGGCGACCCAAAGTCCGTAACACTTCTGGGATACAGCGCTGGGAGCATAAGTATTGCTCTGCACATGCTGTCACCCATGTCTCGAGGGCTTTTCCATCGAGGCATTTGTATGAGTGCCTCTCCGTACGGTCAGTACACATATAAGACTAATGGTAACGAACTTGCGCAGCGCCAAGCACGTTTGCTTAAGTGTCCAGAGAAGCCAGTGGCAGATTTAGTACGTTGTTTGCGAGGAAAGCCTATGATGGACTACGTAAACTCATACAAAGACATGTTCGAATTTGGATGGAGTCCTGTACTTAATTGGATGCCGGTTGTTGAGCATAATCATGGACAGGAACGATTTCTGGTGGAGGATCCATACCAAACTGCAAAGAGCGGAAATTTCTACAAAGTGCCTCTTATCTCAGGCATAACCGAGTTCGAGTTTTTATCTGCAGCATTTTGTAAGTAGAAAATTTTAAAATGGACCATGTAGCTAATCTCATTATGATTTCAGTTGACCTTCGCAACGATAGCATTCGTAACATGTTTAATTCAAACTGGGATCATGTTGCACCAATTGCGTTTCTCTACGAACGCAACACTACTAAGTCAAAAGAGGCAAGTAGCGCACTTCGGTCGGAGTATCTAGGCAGTGGTCCCATTGAAAATCCTGGATCATTGCAAGCATTTGGAAGGCTCTTCAGCGACGCCCTCATAGGCGTGGCTTATAATCGTTTTATTCGTCTCATGGCTCCACACACGTCCATATACACATATTACTTCCGCTATAAGGGGCGCTACAGTTTCCTCAATAACACTGATACCAAGAAAACAATGGGTAGGTTGAAATCAAGCTTAAATCTGATAAATCATTCAAACTGGTTAACTTAGGTGCTGTTCATCATGACGAGCTTCTGTATTTGTTCCAAGTACCACTCATATCTCCGCTCTTTAATCGTACCGATCCTGAGAACTCAACAATCGAACGTCTTACTCGGGTGTGGACTGGATTCGCCAAAACGGGGTATAAAAGTATTAATATCGTGATGTTTTTCAACTTTTAAACGAACTGTTTTTATAGTAATCCAAACAACGCAACTGATGAATTCTTGCGAGATGTAAGCTGGCCTTTGTATTGTTCTCATGAACCGCAATACTTAGAAATCGGAGAAGAGCTGGCAATCAAAAGTGGAAACATTAATGAGCAACGATTTGATATCTGGAATGTGTTGTTTCCAATACCTAATTAAAATTGAGTTTTTTAACTTTTATTCAAGTTTTAAATGCCAATTATATGAATGAATTAATATAAAAGCCGAATTCCTTTTTTAAATTACTGCAGCCAGGAAAACTTAATATTTTCACAACCCAAAAACCAACAGGAAAAACAATTAAACTGATCTCGTTGTTTAATGAGCGCAATTAATTTACTATTATCATCATCGAAATGCAACAATCGTCATGTTGCTTTCACTTTCTTGATCGTCGTCTTTGTTGCTCTCAGTCATCTCTACATTAATGTTGCACGTCGTTTTTAGTGACTTGGGTGCACAAACAAATATATATTCATATATATTTTAAATTTTATATACTGTACACTGTACACTGTATACTTCAGGCAATGCGGCAAAAGTAAGAGAGCGTAAGTTACCGGGTACCAGGTACAACCATCTCCCTAGTATACTCGATTTCAGTGCTTATCGCCAGTGTTTTGATAAGCACTGAAATAAATCATTGAAAGCTTTCTTGACGACACAGACAGAGAGAAAAACTCGTTTAAGCGATATATCAACAGAAATTTATAAATACTATCTCTTTACGTTTCTCATTCAAATAAACAATATTAGGAGTACAATTAATTTTATGTCATATACATACATAATATAGACAAAATGCTTGAATGTTTGCTGATTTGATTTGTCGATCAAACAGCTGTGTTCAGCTTTTCATAATCTCTGCAAGAGTATATTGTGTTTGTGAACAGTGTGCAAAAGGCAGAAGGAGGTGTAACAGACCGTATTAAGTACAGGATGTTACTACGACACTTACTAATAGCAATGTCATCAAATATTTTAGATCTCGAAGCATACTTTTCGCTTAAAAAAAACATTTCCAAAAATTATTATTTTAAATTCGTTAGGGAACAATCGATATGTGTGCAATGTGTGCAAGCGAGACAGAAACATGCAAACATTTAATAAAACGTTTTCGCTGGCCGTGCTGACTAATGGTATATATATGTATATGCAAACATATTAATTTGTTTATTTATATATTTATACAAATATATATTTTATAATATATAATCATATAATGCGGAATAAAATGCAGAGTGTATTATACGGTCGGGCATGCTCGACTGTACTATTCTATCAGTGCTCAAAACCACATCAAAGCAGAGTAAATCGTCATTCTCTTATTCTCTCTTATCAATACTCTGCTCGCTCAGCACCAGTTAAGAGAAACATGAAACAAAAAGCTCAAAAGTTCATTTTTGTTTTGCTCTTAACTGATGATGACAAAGCGAACAAGCATTTAATTTAAAAGCAAGCTTAATTTTAGCGATTTTTTTTAATGCGGACTCATTGTTTATTACTCGCAAAAGAAAGAAATATGGTGCACAAAATTAAAAAAAAAAGTTAATTCGTTAAATTATGAAGTTATCTATTACTTTTTCTAAAGTTAGTACAACATTCAAGTTGAATTAACACTCTCTTTGCCTTTATTTGCGGCCATTATTTGTATTATTTAAAGCTGATATAATTTTTTCTAAAGTTTCTGCCTCCATGGACCGTAGTGAAAGGTCTTAACGTCATTCCCATCCTATCAAAATTGCAAAATAATTTCTTATCAGTTTTAATTTTGAAAAACTTCTTGCAGCAGCTGCAGTTGTAACTGCGAAATTAAAACAAAAGAGCAGTTCGTTACTACCTTCGGAAAACTGGATGGTATAGTAGTGAAGTTTACCAGCAATTACTCAAGCAGTTCCTAGAGGAAATGAAGTTTTTGATTTTCAGATTATATACATATATTTTAAAGCGTTTATGTGATCAAAAAATTACTTATTATTTAATTATTTATCCGTCAGCTTTCCGAAAGCGTTTCTCTTTGTATAAAGAAGAGAGTAGTTTCTCCGGTTGTAATATTCCGAATCTACAACTTAAGTTGCAAAGGTTCTGAAATCTATGTTTAGTTTGAAAATTTAATAAATATAACAGCATGTTTAAAATAGGAATCTGTAATTCTCTCATCTTGTGATAACTTATCCAAAAAAAACCCTTGTCATCTTTCGCCTTTTGTTCTTGAAAACAACCAACTTTATTGTTAAGTTTTTGGACTCATTTAGCAAACTATTGAAAGAATTGCAAAGTTTATTAAAAAAAAATCACAAATACATAAGCCTAGGACTTAATCGGAGAAATCCTGCTGCCCGCGATAACCGATATAGATATACTAAATACCCATAAAATAACAAAAGACATTAGATAAGGCATACTTTGATTTTCACTTCCCTTAATTTAATTACAGTAGACGTTTGGCACAACACTCAGCAACTAATTATTTGCTAGCCACCGGATTTTTTCTATGGGACCTATAGGCTATAGTTTTCTCTATCTTCATTTCCAACTTGTTGTCACTAGCTGTCTGTCCAACTGACGGCAAACATAGTTATATCTACTCGACTGTCGAAAAAGTTTCATCCGCCTGTTACACACATTTTGCTTGTGACTTAATAGACACCTCTACTCTTTTGTAGGGTACGGAGTCTAAAAACAAAGAAGATATCCGTGATTAAGTTTTCATACTTAATATCAATGGGAAATGATAACAACATTAGTAAAATCGTTCAGGTGATAGCTGTTGTCAACAAACAAACTTTTACTGCTTCGGCATTTTGTTAAGCATTTGCGACCTCTCAGGCCTATATAACTCCGACTCCTCTGTGTCATTCAGTTACACTGGCGACCATACTTTTACTAGTACGGTCTTTGAGTTTAATAGACTTTCATAGCAAATTTGGAGGCCCTAGCTATTTCAGTCTTATACGGTCACTCATACGGTTGAAAATAAATATAATGTACCCTCTCACAGGGTCTAACAACCTAGATAGATGTATACATTTTTTCGATCTTATTAAGCTTACAACTACAAGATTACCTTGTTACAAAATATATATAACTTATTAAAAATATTAATGAAATTGGTCTAATCTTAAAACCGTTATTAATCTAGATTTCGGGTTTATTGTATAAGTATACTTATCTATAACATAAATTAAATTAAAATCTCTTTACGTTTACAGAACCTTTTCGGCTTCGAGGTGCTCCATTTCGTAGTAAAGATAACGTGGCTTAAAATCAATGTTTTCTCCGGACATGGCGTGTTTATCCTTCTTGTTAAGATTGGTGGACATCATGAACTCCGCCTCCCGGAAATTAGTGTCTGGGTTAAGTGAAAAATAGTTAAATTAATTTATAAGCGAGAAAGGATAACGACGTAAATTACTCAATGAACTCATAGATTGGCTTATGTTGGGACCTGACATGGCAAAAGTGCAAGGATCTGGAGTCTGGTTGGGTGCACTAGCCACGTTCACACCCGTTCCAGGCTGATCGAACCGGGACTGCTGTTTGACGCCATCCTGCCACGTGTTTGGTGTACTCACTACGAATGGGATGTTTGCCGTAATGAAACGTTCTGGCGAAGACGTTTGCACCAAGACCTGCACTTCGTAGCTGATTTGGAGGCAGGAGCAATCAGAAGCACTCAATGTGGCAGGTACCTGGGGCAGCTGCAGCGTCTGAAGATGCTGGAAACTAAGCAACTCATGTCGAGGCACGCTGTTTAGCTGATGGCTGCTGCAAACCAATTGGCGTCTCTCCACTTTGGATTCCACTCGCTTTGGCTTGTCCTTTTGCTGACCTGTGTAAGTGCTGACTTGGTTGAGATTGTAGGTCAAGGTTTTTAGCTTCAACTGTTGCGGATTTGATAGCCGTACGTGTACTGAGATGCTTGCTCCAGGCTCATAGCCCGACCTTGGAGTATCCAGCTGAAGCTGCAGAGGTCGCTGCCAGAAC
This sequence comes from Drosophila arawakana, assembly GCA_018151165.1. Classification (NCBI taxonomy): domain Eukaryota; kingdom Metazoa; phylum Arthropoda; class Insecta; order Diptera; family Drosophilidae; genus Drosophila; species Drosophila arawakana. Next base: position 1,867,212 of record JAECWX010000455.1, read on the forward strand.
TTAAGGCTTGATTTCTGCTCCATGGTCTGAACTTCGCATGGAGCCGAGCACTGAACGTGCATCGAACCATGATCCTGATAGACCTGCAATGGCCTAGAAAATGCCACCTCGGCAGATTGATTCGAACTGCGGTGAAGCATCAGCTGCAGAGTGTATCGAATGTGTCCATGTGTTCCTTCATAGCTGCTGGGGCAATTCTTGGGCAGCTGCACACTGAAGGCATATCTGTAGGCGCCTGCCTCCATGATCTGTGGATTTGCCATCTCTGATCCCACAAAATAATCAATCTTTGCAAAGTAATCCGATCTTCGCTCAAAGAGAATAGGCTGCTTCATTACTTCAGCTTTTCCCTTGTTCTTCTGCTTCTGGGGCTTCAACCAGGAACTGCAAGCAAAGCCATTAGCTTCCAGGGCAATCGCTGGAAAGTAAAACAGTTAATCTATGAGTCATAACTAACGACGGTGGTCTATCATTATAAAAGTCCGGTGTTTTGAATCATGAATCATCGACACTCACCTTTTATGAGAGCGCGTTCCGGCAGCGCAATGTAGATTTGCCCATTGACCGTCTCGCCAGAGAAGTAGACCCCACTGGGTTTCTCCAACTGGATGTCGCACTGTTGACTCATTATTGATCTCTTTACCGTTCGAGTGTCGAATTGTGTCTGCCGTTGGTAAACAGTCAGTTGGCCTATTAAACGACTAGCTTCTATTGGCCTTATCGGTAATATGCATGTTGGCGTAAGTATTATTATTCCGTTTATCTAATCGGCGCACAAACTCGGCCAGATATAGGTGCAAACAGCACAACCACTTATTGTACCAAACAAAGAATTGTCATAAACAATTAGCAAATTTAATTAAATAAATAGCTGCTCAAAGCAAACTGTTGGCAGGCGTTGCATACTTATAGGTGAATAATACGCTTACGTCGGAATATTTTATCTATTTACAATTCGCAATTACCAGAGTGGTAAATCATTTATGCTAAATAAATACCCAAAAATGGTCACATGCTTTTGGAGCAGAATCGAATGGAAATTATATAAATTCAAGTAACACGTTCAAAAACATTTGTGAATTGGAAGTCAATCTTGTAAAATACCAGAAATATTTCAAACACTAATATTTCAACACTACTTTTTCAACCCTAAACTCAAGAACCAAAACCCTGAACAATGTAATCGGTATATATATATATTTATTGTCCAATTATGAACTCATTAGTCAATCTTAAATCTAATAGGTATTTTAAGTAAACATTTGTATACCATTCGAATCGTATGTGCTTGACATATATGTATCAATGTATATTTTAATAATAATTAATCTCTTGAAGTATCCATGCATGAAAAGTCATGAATAATATCGTAGAAATCGTTAGTTTGGCACAAATTAAGTTCTTTTTGATTTGGTTTGGATGGCAATAAATTATTAATGTAAGCTATGAGTGCTTCCAATAAGACGGATAATAACTCTCCATATAAATTATTTGAATTCTTAGCTCCGAATACTTAGATCTCTATATGCGTACGTATACAATCACCATCGTATATTATAAGACACTTTTATTTAGAATTGATGTTCCTCCTGCTGCTGAAGAGGTGCTAACTCATAAACTTGAGCCATGACGTCCAGCGCCCGTAGTGGCTCCCCAGCTTCTGCCTCTGCTTCTGCCTCCTCCGCCTCGCACTGCTCCGACAAAGGTCCGCAGAGAGAGCCGAATGTGTCCAGACTGCGGCCAGTGTGATCCGTGTCCAGTGACCCATAGGATCGATAGCGATGCACATCTAGCCCAGAGTCCTCTATTCCTAAGCTTTGCGCCTGCGCAGTTCCAATCAGTACACTGAATCCAGGAAACTTGGGAAGTTGAATGCGCTGGAGTCCAGAAGGCTGACTCTCCAGGGTCAGTTGGCTGCCACCCAAAGTTGCAAAGCTGAACGAAGGGGGCACTGTGTGTCCCACAACAGATAATTGACATTAACTTCTTCTTCATTAGCTGCAAACACTTACGACAACTATCGTACGATGGTGGCTCATCATCCTCCAAGGCCTGGCGAATTTCTTCCACTCCCGTTCCCGGCTCCTGCGCTGGCTCCTCTTCCACAGTGGCTGGTCTTGGCTGCACCCGCTCAATAAGCCGCTGTCGTTCCGGTGTAGGAGTCCGTCTTGTGGGCTGCTGAGTGCGGATGGTCGCCCTTAAGTGTTGAAGGGGCGTGGTGCCAATGACGATGGGAACGGACAGGTCCGTGTCGTAGTGAAAGCAACCTGTTTTCAGCTTAACTTGTAGTGTGTAGTGGAGGAATACAATATAGTTGGGATTCAGAGTGGATCGCTGTGTATCCATCGGAACGCAAATACTCGACTCATACACGCGTTTCGAGAGCCTCAGAGTACGGTCCGTAACAAGATCCTTACACAGTGTTCTCGTGTAGAAATTCCTCTTGACAGGTTTACGCGACAGAAACACAAAGTGCTGTTTTAGTGACACCTCTATTGCGATTATGTCGTAGTGTGGTGATTGGTTGTCGATCTCCACACAGAAGGGAACCTCTTGCAACGGGGAAAACCCCGAGGCGGGCAAAGACAAACTCGAAATTATAGGACCGGAGATACATGGCCAGTGACAGAGGTATTTGATGTTTTCGTCCTTGACCGGCAACTGGTTGATTCAATTTGGAAAGGACTAAATTATTATTCAGTGTAAAACTAATCAAACTAGTAGGAAAGGCTACAGTCAAGCAAGTCTATGGTACAAAACACCGTACTAATTCTACAAAAGATCACTAATTTCCATACAAATCACTAATTTTCGACCGATTTGTAATATTGGAGGTATAGCCGATTCGGATCAAACATGATTTTATTGTGGTATAACGCATAATATGTCAGTTTGGTTACGATAGCACATTTAACAATACAAGTCTTCATAAAAATGTCCTATTCTCTCACCGATTGGCCCTATGAAACTATAGGATATATTTGTTCAATCCGCATCAAACTTGGTGAAGACAAGTGTTGTAATCACATGTTTTCTTATTGTACGATACAATTAAGAGATCGACATTGTGGTTTGGCCTGTAGTGTGATAGGTCAGTCAGTCAGGACAGTTTTATATATAAAGATATACAATTATACACATATATATGTGTAAACATATACCATTGCAATGCATAGGGCGGCATGGCTAGGGTCGGCTGGCAGCGCTGCCGCCACACATGTACCGAAAATGTTTGTTCACTTCATTCTGTCTCGCTTGCACACACGTCTTGACATTGTTTTCAATTATAAACATTATTGTGTCTAGCCTACTTGCTTATAGATGGATTTTTATGTAACTTTCAGGATAGTTTGATACAATTTGTCTCCAAAGGAATTATAAATGCCTAATTACACATGCCTTAAAAACGGCGTGGAAAATTGGAGAGTGGCAGCCCGAAATGTTTATTTACCATGCATTTATGCATTTACCTAGGAACATAAGTACCAAAATTGGTATTCTCAAGTGCCATTACTAAGATATTCGCCAAAAGCATCAGTTCCTTCCGAGGGGTAAGTAGACACACCTTAGACTTAGACACATATTAGACTTATTGTGGGCGAATGGGTCGTGGCATCGAAATAAAAAAAGATATTTGTATTCACTGACTAAATATGTCGTCGATAGTGACTAATTTCAAACTTGTAGCTCCTACCATCTCTGAAATCTGTTTGTTCATACGAAAGGACAGCTCTTACCATCTCGGATATCTGTGCGTTAATACGGACACGCAGACATAACTATATCGACTTAGCTTGTGATGCTGATCAAGAACATATATACTTATTGCATCTACCACGCCTTTTTCTGCATGTAACATACTTTTCACAAACCCAATATACTCTTGCGGAAAGCATAACAAGAAGCAGGGTGCCGTCGAGATCTCCCGACCGTAACATTCTTTTGAAGAAATCTTCCAGTAAGTTGTCGAATATTTAAACAATTAAAAACCTACCGCAAACTCCGAGTTGTAATTTAGATCCAAGGTCTGAACAACATTGATAGGCTTTCGAAAGATCTCATCAAAGCCCCAAGGCTTGTCAATGGTCAGGGAGATGTTGTAGGCAATATAACCATAGGGGCCCTTGCAGGTGCTGGGGCAGTCGGGAGGAATTCTTAGAGTCAGAACGTATACATGAACCCCAGCTCGGAAGAGTGAATTGTCGAAGACATTGGTTCGAGTGTGTAAATACTGCTGATGTCCCGAGTAGTTTGAGGTCTCGCTTTTGCCGCTCATGGACCACTGTACTTTGGCCTCGCCCTCTAGGGTAACATAGACAGCTGCAAGAGATTCGTCGTTGTAATTGAAGGAGGAACTAGTTCAAAGTCTGTACTGAGTTTTGTTTGACCTACCATTAACTCGCTTAACTTTTTCAGTCCGTAGCAAAATCCTTCCGCTAATATATTCACCACTATTATAGATAGGATTAAGGCGATCCAGTTGGAAAACACAGGTGGTGGGCATGGCTGTTGATATTGTGAGCTCACATCACAGTAAAGAGGCACGAGAACAGAAACAAAAACACGAAATGGATGAAAACACAACCAAATTTCAAAGCGAACTGAACTTTGGCACAGCCAGACGCGCACTGAGGTCCTTTGTTGTTCGTCTGTGCTCTACTATCTGGCTCTCATTCTAGCCACGACCCATCTTGCTCTCTCGCACAGCATCCAAAAGGCTTTCGCTTTTGTCAACAGGGTGAATGGAGGGCGCGAATCAATAACTTGGCGCCGTGAGTCTGTGTAACTGTCTACTGTCTGCTTCTGGTCTAATATTTCAAAGCGAAAACCGTCCCAAAAGGAGCAAGTGCTTTCTTTGTTCGCACTCGAAAAGGAAATCGAAAAATATACAACAATTGGCATGCCACGGGACATCGGCGAGGTCAGCGTAGACTTTTTTTGGCTATAACCATTATACACTATAGCCAAAAACAAGATGTCAACTCGTATTTTTGGCGGTAATAAACGCATTCCAAAATGCTCCAAATTAGTACGGGGTCTCCGCAGCATTTTACCACTACATTGATGCCACATTATGTGACAAAATTAGCGAACATTTTGAATACTATGGAGACCTCAATATTGGTATTTCTAAAAGCCCACGCACTGTTTCCTCAATTTCATGACCTATTTTCAATTCGAAATGGAGCCAATGCCTTGACCTTTCCTTTGATATGCTCTCGTCATACCATTAAAAAGTCTCTTAAATTAGGTCTGAGATTGCATAGCGACGCGATAAACCACCGCGAATTTAATGTTCTCATTACTTGAATTTAATGTTACCATTACTTAATTTTTGGGGTTAGTTGCCAGAGAGCACAATATACCATTTAAAAGAACGTCATAATACCCTGTACTGTAAACTTCCTAAAAGATTCCATGGTTTTTATTAAGGAGGCGTCGCAGACCCCATAAAGTATATATATTGTTGATCAGCGGCACAAGCCGAGCAGATATAGAAACGTCCGTCTGTCTATCCGTGTGAACAAACAGAATTCAGAGATGATGAGAGCTACAAGTTCAATCTTGGTCTCAATCGACTGCATATTTAGTCAGTCAATACAAGAATCTTTTTTTTGTTGATGCCACGCGCCATTCGCCCACAATGACGCAAAACCTGGACACACCTCGCAAAAAATCGATGATTTTGGCGAATATCTCAATAACCATGGCACCTAGAAACACCAATTTTGGTACACAGGTTTCTAGAGACAGCATACATTTTTACTTGTTTACATAAAATCTTACTTGATTCTTACAAATTACTTATTTTCGTCCTATTTGGCCTATGGGAGCTATAGGATAAAGTTGTCCCATGCAAACAAAATTTTATATGTACAATTATAATAGTACTTTACACATACTATTTATGTGAATTTGGTTTAGATAGCAACAATTAGCATAGCCGGTAGGGGCCGTAAAAATTTAAATTTAGCATGATCTACCTGTACATTAAAGTAGTATACAGTGTGTCATATTAATATAAGTGTATACTTTAAGCATCGATTAAACTTATCAAATAAAACAAAAATTTTAAAATGTTTTATTACAGCTAAGAATGTCACATTTCCATTGTTCCTATAAAGTTCTTAAATATAACACTATAATTCGGATTTGAGCACGCGCTAAAAATTAATTCTGTTCCTATTCAGATGCATACACTGCCAATCAGCGCAGATTTTTTAATTTTACTATATCGAATGATAAGTTACAATTTTAACATAAATATTAATAAATATATTTGTTGTCTTTCATGTCAATATATGTTAAAAAGCACTTCCACTCTCTTTAGATCCGAACGCTAAGTTTTGCTCTGTTTTGATTTTGTTTTCACCGTTACTTTGCTGTAAATTATTTTCAAGTCTACGTTCGTTCGCACACAAAAAAATCAAATTGCGTGATTTTATTCATTTAAAACCAATCAATTAAACAAGTTAATTTGATATTAGACGTTTTAAAGTGAATTACTTGATTATAAATGTATAATAAAATAGCTTAACCTTAACTGAGTTTAGTGCATATTCATTTTAGATTGTTAGCTTCCCTTTTGCAGGTACATGTATATACATATGTATATGCATGCAAATATGTATGAAAATCTTTGACATAATTATTAATTTAATTATATAGTTAAAGTGCCTAATTTAAAAATAATTATACTATTGTAAGTGTAGCAGGCTCCTAAGTAGGAATACCCATAATGTTAAGTGTACATTAGATTAACAGCAGAAACATAATATAGATATAAACATTCGAGATATCGATATTGTAAGTTCTATTGAAATGTAAACATGAGATATCGATATTGCGTAAGCTATATAAATATTAAAACCAACAAGATCGATATAAGTTTAAGGGAGGAAATAGTTAATTCTGTAGAAAAAGAATAAAGAGACAGACGCGAAAAGAGAAGTCTAAAAAGTTTTATTGCAAAAGGCCGGTCACATAAGTGAGTTTGTGTAAAGAGACCGCAAAAAAGTTTTTTTAACTTAGACCTAGAATGTGATCCAAACACTGTCAAAAATCCTCTTAGTGCTCCTACAGGTAAAGGAACTTTTGGAATTGAAGGATCCACTCTTTATTCAATGTTTTCATTGTCAGTAAATCAATCTGGGTCATCTTTTAAAAATCTAGCAGATGATTTACTTAATAATCAAGATTTATTGATCGTAAAGTTCTTTGTTGACGAAATTTTCGATGGTCGGTGCCAAAATGTTTTTTTATTTGGACTCTCGCCTCGATGAAATTTTAGATAACATATATTTAGCATTTGGAGGAATTTATGTTATCGTTTTCGGTGATCTGAGATAGCTAGGCCCAGATGGAGATCGATGGATTTTGAAATACAGATTCTTATATTGCATGACACATACAGTGCCATTTATGGGTCGTTTGTCTCGGACTCTTTTAAGTTCTTTGAACTCACAGATAATATGCGACTGATAGATGACCAAGCTTTTGCAAATGCATTAAATAACATGATATAAAGTGATATTCGTTTAATTAGATCCAGAATTTCCGTTGAAAGGCAGTTGTTAAAAGACGCTATCCATTTGTTTTGTAGGAATTAAGATGCGTCAGTATTTGAAACGACAAAACTTAACTCAATTTTAACTGCAGAGCATATTTTAAGTGCGCTACGTATTATATAAAGGCCTCACATCTGAGCACAGAAGGGATAGACCGTCATCTTGAGGCAGTCAAAAGTTTTCTGACGTCGAAAACTAAACTTAAAAAAAAAAACCACTGCCAAATATATGATGACGGTCAATATAGATACGGCATACGGTTAAGTCAATCCGGTATTTGGATGGACACTAGATCTAATGCATCCAATTCTCGTCAAGTGCATTGGATGAAATTATATGCATTGCCATTTCAAATTTTGGACTGACAGGCCCCTTTTAACACAAGAAATAAAATTATTTTGCAAACTTTAATGCTGTTTTAATTGTGTATGTTTTCATCGTACAATATTGTTATTTATATTTCGTTTAGTGACTAAATATATCAAACAATCTTGAAAGTTGCATAAAATGCTCTTATAAATAAGAAAACTATTAACGTAACGTTGATAATTGAACGAAATATCAATGCATGCGTGCAAAACAGAAGAATGCTAATATATGTTCACACGATTACAGACAAAAAGATGTATGATTGTAATATCCGGATAACGATATTAATATTATAATCGGGAATAAAAGCAGAGAGTATTATACGGGCGCGCTCAACTATTCTTTTCTTCCCTGTTTTATTAGTGTAATGGCTTTATTGGCAACTCCAAATTTTCAATTTTCAAACTAAATAGTGGGTGTAAAAAACTTATGTAAATATATCAACGCTAATCGCAGGTGCGAATGTTTTTTCTGATGTCTAACTAATTTGAGCTGTTCGCTGTGCTTTGTGCAACCGAAGGTGATAGTTTCCCCTGAAAATTTGTCGGGCAGGTGCTGGTCGATTAATGGAAACACCGCGTCACTTTCGGATAGACCTAAAAGTACAGGGAATCGAGTCAGAACAGCTGTTAGTAAGCTCAAATGGCCAAGATACTCACCAAAGTTAACAAAACCAACACAAGAGCGACTTGTTGGGTGGTCGACAGGTGGCACCACACTGACGACAAACAGCGGTAGGCGCAGCGGTTCACTGTAGTTACTTAGGGCCTCTAAATAATAAACTATCTCGATTGGTCCCTCTGACACTCGACTTGCAATAGGTGCTGTGATAGGCAGATGCAGTGCGTCCTCCATGTTGCTACTCTCATTTAGAACCTTTACCACCTCTTTGCACTTGGCAAATGGAAGTTGGCTCTCATACTTAATCCGCTGACACAAACGGGTCAAAACGCAAGAGCTTGGAGCTGATGCCTTCAGCCGATAGGCAACCTGTTGACCCGGCACGAAGACGCTGCGGGGCAGACTGAGGCACAAAGTGGACGACTCGGTTGTTGCAGGTCTCAGCTCAAATAGCTCAATGCGATTTCTGATGATCAGCCGTTGGTGAAACCGTTTAGAGTGCTTGCCGCGGCGATCCAGCGTCAGTTGAAGACAGTAATAGATCGAGCCATAGTCCAAGCGGCAACTGCCTGGCACGTCACAGGGTATTTGAAACCCGAAGTTGCTTAACTGGATGCTGCCAGGTAGCAATATCAAAGACTCCGTCATTTGCTGGGTTTGGTCAACATGTATCTTGCTGCCAGAGTAAACTAACTGGATAGGTTCCGAGGGTCTGGTGCTGTCGTCATGTTCGATTTCATGAAAGTTGTAAACGGCCTCATTCCAACTGGTTGCGCTAAGTCCAAGCAGAGTGATGCTTATACCTTATGGCGATAAAAAGAAAATTAAAAAGTTAAAGAGATGCGGGAAAAGGAAATCAAAAGTCAAAGTTTCGCTTATGATTTGATAATGAACTAACCTTCGACTTGCAACGGCTTCTTGGTTACTATAAGCTCCACCGCACCCGAAATGTGTTCACCAGTGTAATATACAGCTGGCATGCGCGGCAAATGAAACTGGCATTTGATGGGCATTGTTCTTAAAATTTCATGCAGTTTACTAAACCAAACTTTCACAACGCAAACACGCAATGCACAAGTGCGATCCGCTCAAATGTTGGCGTGCAAGTGTCAACGACGACAAAGATAACGACAACGACACTGAGAGTTTTTACTTCAATTGTTTCGTAGCTTTGAGTTGTGCTTCTGGCAGCAGGCCGATGAGACACGATATAAAGATAAATTCAGTTTTCAAATTCGCCTAAGTCAACTAAGATTTATTAAATTTATGTTGTTTACAGTCATTTCTGTGGCGAGTAGCTTTAGTTGGTTATAAAGTAATTCGTTGCCTACAGCGAGAGTACTTACTGCTCAGATTGTTGTTCGACTACAGCCGGCTCGCTCGACTGTAGCCTTTGTTACTTGTTTTCATACCCGTTACTCGAAGAGTAACGCCCACTTTAGCGCGGTAAATGTACAGGTTAAAACAACATATTTTATTAGAAAAAACTTTTTTGTTAGCTATGCTATCAGAACCAAATTTACACGGCTAGTACATGTTCACGAAATATATGTACTGACCAAGTTTGATTCAAATCGGACTACTATATCATACAGCTTCCATAAGAACGATTTGTCAAAATTACACTTCAAATATAAAAAACTTTTGATTTAAAGAAGATATGTTAATTATAAACAAACTGACAAAGTTTCATCCAAATCGGACAACTATAATGTATAGCTCCCAATCAACAATCCGTCGAAAATATGCTCTAAACTTGAACTTGTACAGAAATGTTCTGTGGTTCCCAATCTATCTTATCCAACACCTAAAGGATTACAGCAATATTATTATCATACCCCACTGTTAATACTTACAATTTGTGTGGAGACAAATTATATCACAATATCCTGAAAGTTGCATTAAAATCGGACTATAAACAAGAAAACTAGAAGCGTTCAAATATTGATAACTCAACGCAAAGTCAATGCATGCGTGCAAGCAAGACAGAAATATGCAAACATATGTTTCGAACTTTTTCGCGGCATGTGTGGCGGCAGCGCTGCCGTGTCGACCAATGATTCCATTCCATACATACATATTTATATGCATACATATGTATAATGTTAAACGTATATGTATGTGCATACAGACAAATAAATGTGTGTGTTCGATTATGATTAATACAATTACTTTCCATTGTAATACCTGTGTACCAATTTTAATAATTTAATAGGGAATAAAAGCAGAGAGTATTACACGTTCGGGCGTGCTCGACTGAACTTTTCTTTCTTGATTTTAAGTTGGCAATAGGATGAACTCCATCGATCTTTGACATTTGTTTTTAATATCATTTTAACGGAAATGCTTAAAAAAATTAATATATCGCAGGCGCAGTACAATAATTAAGTACTTTCAAATTTTTACTTACTGTATTAATTTATTATTTTTAATATTGATTTGTAATATTTGTAAGAAATAAAACGAAAATGTTAATCACTTGTGGTATACATTATATATATATTTTATATATTGCTCCTTTTTTTGGTTTAAATTAATGAAGAGAGAATTCTTAAAGGTATTTCTGGTTAGACTGGTTTCAAATAAGAGGAAGAGCAAATGAATTAATAATTAATTATAACGACAACTTAAGCATAATTCAGACTGATTAGATACAATTAGAATACAATTATTAAAATATGCATAAAATGCATATATAGTAATTGTTTTAATAGGGCATTATAGTAAATTAATAAAAGTATTCGATAATTTATTTGTAAGTAATATATTTTTGGCTAAGTTTAGAGTTTTTGTAAATTTTTCATAGACATTGTAAACATTGAAAGTTTTATGATTTTCTTTCGGTAAAATTGTGCAAATTGTTATAATTTTTGCTTAAGACTAAACCGTTTTCTACGTATGCGTTAACTATTTTTATTTATTATGTTTTATAGTAATTGTATATTATGTATTTAATAATTTAAAATATTGTTTCAATATTCAGAAATTATTTCGATTATTTAATGAGAAAACAGCGGTTAGATAAAATAAGAATTAAAAAAAAAGTATTAGAAGTCGACAGTAAACAAATAAATACCACTGAAGATAAGATTTCAGAAAGATTTTGTTAGATTACACGTTCTACTAGATGACTATTCGTATTCCAGCTGACAAACCACAGTTTCCTTCAATTCATTCCGTCAATCAAAATTGCTCATATCAGACTTAAAAACTAGCATCGCGCAATGTTTTCTTAAATACTTTAATATTATTTTTGATTTGGATTAAATATGTTGAATTTATTGTTGTTGTGGTTGTTTCTTTCTATTATTGTGGAAATCACTCCGCTATTTTTTTTCACAATTCCGAAAACTAGCTCTTCCGTTGGTATTCGAGTCTTCAGCCATTTCCATGTCAGATTCCTGTTGCATTCCAAAGCGGAACTGTGTACCGGATTCACTGTAGAGCGTCTCTATGATGGACAAGTCAAATTGAAGTCGATGTTAATGGACGGAACATAGTGTTGCATGTTTGGGGGTGGTAACAAGAGAATAAATATGCAGTTAAGTATATTTGTTAATCCCTTCTGGCTGGCTTATAAATAATAATAAGTAATTTTTCAGAAAAATGCAAATATTAATAAATATTATAAATTTGAATAAAGCTCAAAGATACAATTATGGAGTATTAAATTAAATAAGACTTAATTACTAAACCCGTTTAATTATCCGAAAGAAGTCACAAAATTATCAATAATATATATTTTTAAGGTATTGTACTCGAATATAATTCAAAAGGTTTAATGAATAAAAAGTAACAGCAGATCACAACATACATAATTTCTTTAAATATGAAAAAGGTTTCGTTTCTTAAAATATGTAAATAGTTGAATTAAATTACGTGCAATTAAATGTATTAGGGAATAAGATTATTTCAGTACATTTCGCCAAGGGTTGAGAATACATCAAATCGGAAAAACAGAATTGGGACAGTTTGTACCAGACAAATGTAGCCAATTTACAAATAGACAAAACTTCAACACCATAACTTTTTTTAAATGATTTGTGGTAGAACAATATTTAGAGTTCACAGAGATAATGGAAATCGGTGAAGATTCATAACTAATTCACAGACAACTAATTCAGACAAACAAACTGTATTTGTGACTACACATTATTAACTTTTATTTCAATCGGACTTAGAACATCAAAATTGTCCACACCCCCCCAACACTTGGCGTTAATGTAAAAATTTAATATTAATAGAATTGAAATTTTCTAACTACTGCAATTAGAATTGAATAAATAAAAGAGTTAGAATAAAATGCCACTCAGCCATTCAATTGTTTAGTTTTGCTTTTGTTTTTGTTCTGTTTGGTTAATTTGCTCTGTTTTCTTTTGCAACAATTTTTGGGTTTTATGTGTCGGATTCAGTGGAATCATCACTACCGGGCGGTATGGTCGGTGTCTCATAATCGTAATAGACCGGATAACGCGGTTTAAAGGGCTCACGCTCACTTGTAACATCGCCCTGAGCGGACATAATGCTGCTCATGCTAACATTTGTCAAAAATTCTGTATCATCGCTGAATTTCTCGCTCAGAGCCATGGCATCTTCATACGAGGGTGGCACTGTGAATTATATTCATTAAATTTAAGCACAAATTTATCGTGTTGTCTGGAACTTACTCATAGGTATGTAATCAGGAGGATTATCGCTATCGCTGGTCACCAGTATCGCTGGCATGGCCATTGACCTAAGGGCGGCAGTTGCTGGCATTCCGGATGATGTTGCTGATGAAGGAGTTGATGTTGTCGGCAGTGTTGCACCTTCAGCCAAGGCACGATGCGTTGACAGTGTTGATAGTGTCGTCTGAATATTGTTGTTCATGTTGTTGCTCAACCGCTGCTGTTCTGGAACGGAGTTTCGGTAACGTTGCCTTTGAGTTTCCTGCGTGGACATTTCAAAATTTTGACTAACTACTTGGTGCTGTTGCTGCTGGCGATTGAATCGCAGAAGAGCCTCAGGTCCATCCATGATGGGTATACTGCCGATAGTCAGCGGTATCTTGAGTTTCAGCTTCCAGTGAAACTCCGTCGGATTTACTATTATCTTAATCGAATAATTAACGCTAATGGGACATGTCGGTTTTACCGAAGTGGGCGGTATCGAGGGCAGATCCAAATATCCCCGATACACCTTTCTCGACCACCTCAATACATTGCCGAACTGTTTTAAAGCTATAAGGTGTTTATCATATCGATATTCGTGTTGCGGGTCGTGCGATTCATAGCTAACCTCCTGCTTGAGCTTTACTTCGCACTCTGTTATATCAATCGAAGACTCGTTGTTAACATAAAGGACAAAGTGAATCTTCTGCCCGGGCGCATAGCCACAGTAGGGTGTCGAGAACTTCACCGTCAGTGGCCCGGTTGGGCAGCAAAAGCTCCAGAACCGCTTTCGATCGAGTATCTCCAGTGGCACCTGCAATACATATATTTTCAGATCATACCAAATGCTTAAAGCAATCTATATTTAGTGCTTTTCTCACTCTGTAGATGGCGTCGGCATTCAAATCCAACGGTTGTATCACGGTAAATGGCAGCTTGAAAATTTTCGGATAGCGACCCGATCTTTCAATTGTCGTTATGATCTCATAGTGTATTTGACCATACTTCCCATCAAAGGACGTCGGCAAATTATCGGGTAGTATGACATGAAACGTATAGGAGTACTCTCCAGCCAGCCAATCAATGCAGGAGTTACCTGCACATGATCCAAGCACATACGATCTCGATGAGAGATACGACCGGTAAGCACGACACATGGCGCGTTCGCTATCCCGCGGATATCCCTTTTTTATCCAGCGTATCTTGGCATAGCCGCTGACGGTGACATGAATGCCTGAAACAAAGAAACACAAAATATTTACGAGGTTTATAAAATAACTTGCATCAATAATGACACAATAACGACGAAAATTTAAGGCTAAATGAAAAACGCACAACGCTTTACCTATAGAAAGTTCGCTGTGTTTTGAAATAAATAGAATTTATTAAGATAAATAAATCTTAAGTGGAAAAGATTTAAAAGACAATTTTCTATCAGATCATCTTTAAAATAGATAAAACTTTTTTAGTAATTATGAATTTAATAAAAACATCAAAATTATTAATTTCAATCAAGTTTACAACCAAACCAGAAAGAATGCAATCGTCGCGACTTTAGGATACCCGATACTCATACTATCATATGATAATAATATTAGTGCAGTCGTTTATAGATAGCATAGATAACCAAAAATGTTTTCTATACTAAAACATACTATTTGTACCTGCGCATTTATCTTTTTTTTTTTAATAGAACCCACTAAAGTGGACGTGTCAAAAAACAAAAACAAACTTTTACTGCTTGTACCTTTCATTAGCGACCTCTTTAAGCTTCCTAGATCTATAGTCTCTGAAATCCTTTTGTTCATACATACGACAGACTCTACGAGTAAAGGGTATACAAATTACTACTTATTTTGTTGTAAAGTATGTCTAAATCCATTAATTTTCAAACTATTCAACAGAATGAAAAAATTATCCCTACCAAATGAAAATGCATTGCACACGAACAACATTATCGTCGATAATAACAACAACGACAACAATGGCGGCAGAAAGAAATACAACAATGGATAAAGCAGAAAGCAAACGAGTTCATGGATAATCAAAAATGGCGGCATGCCAACGCGGAGACGCCACATAAAGTGAGCGGAAAAAATGAGTGGAAAGTGAAAGAAAATGAACAATGGGGGAGCCGGGAATGGAGATTGGAAAGTAGGAGCCAGGGCTGGAGAAGCGTGCTGATAACCAACTGTAATGTGTTGGTCAACTGGGCAGGGACATGCGATACAGACAGGCAACAATTAATTGCAAAGCACATTCAAAATGGCGACAATAATTTGAAGGTTAGAATGTGGCAGGTTTGGTGTGCATTATTTCTGCCACTCACAGATACATTTTAAAAACGTGTCCTTCGGATATTTAAACGTACTTTGCTCAAATTTACAGTGAACTAAACCAGAGCAGACCTATTACTCATGCATCTCATGAGTCATGACACATTCAGCACAGGGAGTTGGCGGACTTACCTTTAATGCGCTTGGTGGCATCGACGCTAAGATCAACAACGCCAGATAGCTCCTGTCCGGCATAGTAGACACCTTGTGGATTATTATCAAATGATATAAGGCACTCAATGGGCATATATTGCTATATTCTTTTCGAGTATATGTGTGTGTATCTATGTGTTCGTCAGTGTGTGCGTATGTGTGTCACGTCTGTATGTGTGAGTGTTTGTGTGTGTGTGTGTATGTGTTTGTATATGATTATTATACTGTGCTAAAAACAGGCCACAGTTGTAAAATATCACGTTCTTTGGTTTGTTTTGTTTTTCAATTTATTTGAAATGTTAAATATTTAGTTGCCTATCAAGCCATTTGCATTTTGTTTTTGATTTTGCTGCTGCACTGCATTTTTTCACGTTCCCGCCGCATACACACATGCATCCAATGTCTGCAACGCTTTTTTCACTACTGCGTGAAAAGTAGCAAACGCTTTTACGGGCGACCTCCAAAAATAATTCAAAGCTTCTTTCAATCGTATTTGCTCTGGTTCCTTTTTGCTTTTCAACCTCCTTTGCAATACCGTTACACGCGCAAATACACACAGACACAACACACCGACACTGTCACAGAAAGGCAATGAAAGCAATTGGCAACTGAAAATATATGTAGTTTAGTCAAGCCTTTTCGCCTTTCTCTAGTACAGAATTTTTTAATTAATAATTAATGTATAAGTCCCGCTTTAGCCTTTCTCTATAAATTCTTGCTTGCGCTCCACACTCGTTTCGGTTAGCTTTTGCAGACGTCCTGCAACCTCTCGTGTTAAAATTGGTCTATGCTCTAAGTTCTCTTTTCACTTCGTGTGTGGAATACAGGACAAAAACCGACAGACATGAGAAAGCAACAAAAACAAAAAAGTTACACCCTGACATATGCGGTGGACTTTGTTAGGCTTTTGTTAAATCGCAGGGCTAGAAAAATTATTTGGTTTAGTGCTGCCGTATCATATAAGTACCACAAGAAATAAAAATGGAACGAGTTATGAGTTTTCTTGTCTCAACTGTTGCGCAACAGTTGAGAAACTCATTTGGTATTTTTTGCGTATACCAAAATCTAACAGGGTGGCAGCGCTCGGTCGAAAAAAACAGCTGTTAAGCAGTATCATATCTGAAGATTAGACCAAAAGTACACAAACACTGGATTATCTTTGTAAATTTGACCTTCTACAAGTACGTTTTTGTCGTTTAACTCACAAAAAGATAACAATTAGTAATAACGGTTAAAAATCCCAAACACAGTGAGATTTCTTACAATATTGCGTAAGATGAGCGATGCTGTGATAACTAAGGAGCTTTCGGGTAAGAATTTAAATTAGTTAATAAACTTTTCAAACCAAATACAACAAATCTACCTATCAGCTCTGCGTATGAAGTACCATGAACGAAAAGATGCATTCCTAGAGCAGAACATCAGCGTAAAGGATCCCTTCTGCGTATTCCGCGACTGGCTCAACGATGCCCTCACTACCAAAGAGATTCTGGAGCCAAACGCCGCCGCCTTAGCCACTGTAGATCCTGAGGGAAAGCCCTCAAACCGCTTTGTCCTGGTCAAGGAAGCCAGCGCCGAGGGATTTACGTTTTTCACCAACTACGGCAGCCGTAAGTCTGAGCACATTGCTAATAACTCAAATGTGGCCATTGCCATCTACTGGATGCCACTGCGACGAAGCGTTCGCATAGAAGGGGTTGCTGAAAAGATTCCTCAGGAAGCCTCGCTCAAGTATTTCCATGAGCGACCACGTGCCAGCCAGATTGGGGCAGCTGCTAGTCCACAAAGTCAGCGCATTCCCTCACGGAGCTACCTGGACGAGGTCGAAAAAGATATCAAGGAGAAACTTGGACCTGACGGTGAAGTTCCATTGCCCAACTGGGGTGGCTATTTGGTGCGTCCCAACCTTATCGAGTTCTGGCAGGGACAAACGGATCGCTTGCACGACCGCATCCGCTTCCGCCGTGGACCCGGAGTTGAGTCCGAAGTAGATGGAAAGCTCGTACATGGCGGCGAAAACGGCTGGGTTTACGAAAGGCTTGCGCCTTAAGTCATAATATGACGGATTGATCGATTAAGATGTGCTTTGTCTTCCAAACTGCTTACTCTTAAAGAACATTTGTAGCCAGGTGCTCTAAATTAAATTAAAATAATAGATGTGTACATGTAACGAAGAGTTTTCAGTCGGATCCAGTGATTAGTGGGGGCAAAGAAAGTTGTTTCTACTTTCTTCCCTCTCTATTAAATCAGAGTGTTTATTAGATTTGAGCATTGACAAGGAACAAATTTATTTTTATTTGAAAATTTTAGGCATGTGAATAACTAAATCGAATAATGCGGATGCCAGCTTTTATGCGAAGGATTCGTAGCGTCACACTGTCGCTCAGTTTACTGTCACCCACCACTACAAAGGGTGCAGTGCGCAGCGTGGCAACTGCTTTAGCCAAAGCGGGGATCTGTGAGGAGAACTTGGCCATAAGAGAGCCATATTCCATATTGCTACTCTGGCTACAGGCAGCAGAGAAGCAGGCACCTCAATGCCGGCCCCGAGTGGCTTGTGTGGCAACTGTGGACCTCGCCGGACAACCCGTGACCCGGCTGACCAACATCGAACAGATCAATCCCTCTGGTATCACTTTCTATACTGCTCTGGGCAGTCGGCAAGCGGGCGAGATTAGCACAAATCCTCATGTATCCCTGCACTTTCATTGGCCATCAATGGATCGTAGTGTTCACATTGCAGGCTTGGCTACTCCCGTCTCCGCGCTGCACACCCGTCGTCAGTTTGGCAAGTATCCTCGGGAGACGCAGCTCAGCATGCACGGAATCCAGTTGCCCAAGCTCATCCTGGGCTCGACTATCTTTGAAAGGGTCATGCAATTTGCCACCAAGTTGTTTGACAAGAAAACTGATCCCATTCCTGTGCCCCTTCATTGGGGAGGATTTCAATTGAAGCCGACCCTTTACGAGTTCTATGACTCCAGCCGTGGATTCTCGGACACGCAATGTATGCGGTTTCGACGTTGTCTGACGATTCCACGGGTACCTGGATACCCTCTAACTTAATTTTTGATCATAATAAAAGATTCTTCCTCTTTTCTTCAGGGCATGAGAAACCGTACTCTGGATGCTGACTGCTATGATTGGGTCTTCGATAGAGGCTTGGATCACGATAACTAGTGATGGAAACGCTGGTTAAAGTCAAATACGCTGTGTGCTGAAGGTTTCCCTTGTGTAACTAGAACACAGCTAGGCATGTCAAATAAATATTATAAATGGATTATTTTCGACAAATTGTTCAATTAGAAGAAGTAGAGTAGGAAAATGAAACATTATTAAGAAGGAGTGAGAAGTGTTGACCGTCTGAATGTGTAATAATCACTACCGTCTCGCAAATAACGCATAACTGCATTGAAACCACTTGGGCTATCAAAACCGAATTCACACATTATATGTATGGTTCAATTTATGGTAAATGGGAACTAGAATAAGTACCGGGTCTTTCATAGTCAGCTGGATCGAGTGTATCCATTTTTAGCTTGTTTGAAATCGATTGTTGGAGGCAATACCACTACCACTTTTGGCTGGTATAAGTAAAACAAGAAAGAAAAGTACAGTCGAGCGCGCCCGACCGTATAATACTCTCTGCATTTGTCCCGATTAAATTATTAAAATCGGTATCGAGATATTACAATGTGAATTACTTGCATTAAAACACGTTGAAACAAAAACAATCTAAGCATAATCAAACACACATCAGTTTGTTTGTATTCGAATACACATACGTTTGGCAATATGTATATGATGCAAATATGTAAGCATGTATGTGTGTATTCGGCGCAGCCAGCGACCGCGGGCAGCGCTGCCGACACACAGGCAGCGAAAACGTTCGAACTTGTGCTTGTGTGTTTCTATCTCGCTTGCACCTATGGGTTGGTATTGCGTTCAATTATCAATATTGTAACGCTTCTAGTTTTCTTGTTTATAGTCCGATTTTAATGCTCCTTTTAGTATAGTTTAATATAGTTAGTCTCCACACGAACTATATAATTACAATACTGTACGATACGAACAAGTTCGCCAAACCCGGCATTGAAGGTTCCAGACTTTTTTATCAAATGTGGGAAAAGTGGGCGTGGCAGTCCAAAATTTTAAATGGCAATGCAACTATGCCGTCGCTACGAACCTCCCGTTCCAGAATTGGTGATCCTAGGTGCCATAGTTACTGAGATATTTGCCGAAAACACAAATTTTTTCCGAGGTGTGTCCAGTTTTTTGCTTATTGTGGGCGAATGGGGCGTGGCATCGAAAAAAAAAAAGATTCTTGTATTGACTGACTAAATATCTGATCGTTTGACACCAAGCTCGAACTTGTAGCTCTTACCATCTCTGAAATCTGTTTGTTCATACGGACAGACGGACAGTCGGACAGACGGTCAGACGGACAGACGGACAGACGGTCAGACGGACAGACAGACGGACATGGCTATATCGACTCGGCTTGTGATGCTGATCAAGAATATATATACTTTATGGGGTCTGCCACGCCTCCTTCTGCCTGTTACATACTTTTGCACAAACCCAATATACTCTTGCAGAGAGTATAATAATAACAGAAAGTAAAACAAAACATTTATAAATAAATATACAAGCACATACATAGATTCATAGGTCGAATTAAATGTAAATAACGAAGGAGCCAGCAATGCGCAACACCGGAAAAATAAATAACGAATATCGAACGAAGTAAAGTGCCAACAGGCTGTCCTGCTTACATTATTTGTCTTTGTTTTGCATGCCGTTCCGATTTTCAATTTTTGTTTTGGTCGCTTAATTTGCATTACTACAGAGCTTTGTTCAGGCCGCCGTCTTTAAGGTTTATTTCCTCTCTCGGCGTGAGTGCAAACCAGCCTAAACGACACAAAATAAGAGGTACTTACAGAAAGCGATACATAGACTTGCTTTTGTTCCCGAAAGCTTTAACAAGGCAGAGAGTACCAGAAGTTGCTGGTTGAAGGCCAAACAAATTACTACGCGCTCTCACTGTGCAGAGTTGCCTAATGCAAAGGATAGCTTGCTAATGCAAGGACTTATACTATTTCGACACTAATTGGTGCAACTATGAAAATGCATTTATATCTTTGATTAAATGTACACAACATTTTAGCCAGATTGCCATGGACTTAATTACTCGAGTTTTTAAGCTGAAAGTTCTGTTGGTAGTCTGGCAACCCTGCATTGAAAGAGAGACACTGGTCGCCGCTAGCTTTCAACGTCTATGCAAGCAGTGAGGGTTGCGCTCTCGTTCAGTCCGCCGCGTGGTTTATGCTCAGACTCCAGGTCAGTTCGCAGTTTCTGGTTCTCCTCTCGGAGTCAGGCCACTTGCGGATTAAAGCGAGCGGAACTAAACAAAAATTTAAGAGAAGAAAAAAACAACAATAATTTTGAACGCAGCTCAGTCTCACCTGTCGGCTCGAAGAAAACATTTCTAATTCAATAATTATCAATATGAATGATTGTGAATTTTCTGCGTATCCAAATATTTGGCTAATATTTTTCTATGTGTAGTTGATAATTGATAAATATATATAGTAACGACTTTGTCCAATTAAAAACTAGTTAGGACTGCTTAACAAAATATATATGTTTTTATGTGTCTTTTTGGAATGTGAGTAGTAGATAAGGAACTATTTTAGTTATATTTAAATGCATGTGCTATAATCGTAAAAAAAAACAAGGTAAAAAACAACGCAAAGCAACATTCTAATAACTGTCAGTTAATCAACTCAAAAAGGAAAGCGAGGGGCGCGTCTGTTGCCATGTGAAAGGCTCCCTTTGTGAGCTGAATGTTTGTACGAGTGTTAGTGCGTGCGCGTATCCGTGTATGTTAGTGTGTGTGTGTGTGTGTGTGCGAGCATGCGGACTTTTATGTAAGCAAACGGAATAACAAACTCGACGACAGCAAGAACAGAAGAGCAAAACAAGCAACAGAATCAGCTTGAAAGGCCACCTGCGGCTACTTGCCGGTTACCAAGCAATGGGGTTATTTTATTTTATATAACTTTAAACGCTGTGTCCACAACGTGACAGTTGAAATTGATCGTCATGCGAATCTCTGCAAGTAATGCCCTAAAGTGATACTGAAACTGGAAGCTAAACGGCATCCAAACAATGGCCAACCTAAAGCCCAACACTCTACACGTGGATGGGCTCAGCCCACGGAATCACAGCCTTAGCAGCGGCTTAAGCAGCGCCTACAGCTCGGGCAGCGTTTCTCCGATTCCCATAATTCCGATCATCGCCATTAGTCAGGATGGCGATGAGTCCGAGTCTGAATCGGAAATCGAAACGGGAAGCATATTCCGTCTACGCATGTCCACCAAACGTAATAACAATCTGGTGAGTATCGGCTTCCCATCTTCGTCATATTCCCGGCCTTAGACTTTTTCGAAAGTTCAACTATGAGGATGCAGTCGAGCATTATGCCCGCCATATTCACATACACATATGCGTCTACTAAGCGTATGCGGGATGTGTGTGTTTGTTTATCAGGGGGATGGTGGAATGGCGAGTGTTGTTGTGCTTGTGGCTTCCCGTGTTTGTGCTTTGCGAAAGGTCATCTCGCAGTCGTGCAGTTAAAGTAGTTAGTAAATATTTTAATGGTCGTTGGAAAAGCCAGACTCTGAGTTTTACATTCGTAATTTTTTATTGCATAGCGAACGAATTATGAGTCTTTGGGTTAGTTGTGTAAACGTAAATTTGAATATCATTAGTGCGAAAAGCAAGAACTGATCGAACCGCCTGTTGGAAACCCTGTATCTACTCTTTACGTGCCCAAC
The DNA here is from genome assembly GCA_018151165.1 of Drosophila arawakana. NCBI lineage: Eukaryota > Metazoa > Arthropoda > Insecta > Diptera > Drosophilidae > Drosophila > Drosophila arawakana. Next base: position 1,889,747 of record JAECWX010000455.1, read on the forward strand.
ACTTCAAGGAATCCTTTTCTTTGTCCCTTTCTTTCTAATATGACAACGAAGTGTAACATAAGTCTATATTTCATTTTAACAAAGTTGTGCATTTTATTAATAACTGGATTAAGTATGAATAAAAAACTTTTCAATTACTTAACACTTGTTCCCTTTTAAGTCCTTGCTAAGGGTGTCACAGTATAAATAAATGAATGTATTTTAGCCCTATTATCCAGGACGATAATGACAAATGACTGCCTCCGAAAATAAGTCAAAATGTAAACAGGAAAAAACGGTTATCTTCGGCTCACCGAAGATTAAATACCTATGCAGTCATGAATATTGCATAAATTTTCATTTAATCACTAATTATTTCTAGGGTAGCTGTATATGATTTAGAAGTCCGAATTATATGAAATTTGGTCAACAGATGGGACACGATTAGAAATTCATTGTGGGTGAATTTCGTTGAAATCGGACAATAAACATCGATAATATTCATACTAAGCATTTCAACCGATTTTCCTATATGATATAGCGGTCCGACCTCGATGAAATTTGGTTTACACATGGGATTTGGTACTAAATCTAGATATTAAAAAAAAAAATTTCTATAGTAGTCCCATCTGGTGGATTTTATCATTTGATTTGAACTGCGTGCAGAGAGAATACAGATCTGTACCAAATTCAATCAAGATAGCTTTAAAACTGAGAGACTAGTTCGTATAGAAACAGACAGACAGACGGACATGGCTATATCGACTCGGCTTTTGATTCTGATCTAGAATATATATACTTTATGGGGTCGGCCACGCCTCCTTCAATGCGCTACAAACTTTGTGACAAAATCATAATACCCTCTGCAAGGGTATAATCAAAGTTCTTGATGCGTATGTACTCTCTGACTTTCCTAAGATAACTTTTTCTTTTTTTGCTTTTTATTATATTTTCACATCTAATTGGGCGCTTTAATATATGTAAGGCGAATGAACAATTAATTAATTAGCGAGTCACAATAAAAATCTTTACAATATGTATAAAAATATCGATAAGCTATGGTCATTATTAGTATATTTTAATTAAAAATGCCCATAATTGCCAAACCAAATCATAACAAAACAAAATAGAAAGAAAAGCCACGGAAAATGTAGAAGCCTCAAAATGCTCATTAAAAGTGCAACAGGAGCATTTGAAACCTAAAGAGTGCTTTGATTAAGTTATTCCTAATACACAATATTTTTTACTTCCTTTTCCTGCTCTCGATGTTTCTTTCAATTTAGGCTAGGTTAGGTTTCGCCGGACGTCCTCTCGCGGACAGTTCATAGGCCAGTATTGACCCTTAGTATTCTGGAGGTTGCTATAGCTGGAAGTCGAGTAAGATAATGTTCTTTTCTGTTTACATTTTAGCCCTTTTCTGTATTGCCTCAGACGCTATATAAAAAACATTTACCTTGAATTATTTTAAAACATTTCAATATTGAAAAATATATTTAGCAAGTTGAGATTAACGTGGTTTGTCTTGGCTAAATCAAAAAAACATCCATGACCAACTAAATGAATTTCATTTTCTCCCTGTTTTTACTTAATGCTTTCAAATCCCTGGCGCTTGCTGCAAAACACATTAATATGATTGTGTTAAGCTGCAGTCAAGTGCTATTAGTTGGCCGTGTCCCCTTATATGAACTTAATATTTGCCAAACCCCAAAACAATAGGTAGGCAACAACAAAGGCGCCTTAATGCTCAATAATAATGTATGTTTTTGTCACGAGTGCCAACTTAACAAGGAGAAGAAAGAAAACACCCCAGACACGCATGTGAACACTTGAATAGTATCATGACTCTGGAGTATTAGGAAATACTTTATTTTTGGGGACATCAAAGTTTTAAACACAATTATTTAACATTTATAAAAGCCTTGCTTAAGTTAATTTAATTTAATAGGCTTTGAGTTAATGTACAAGTTTTTGAGAATGCGAGTCAGAGTTAAGACAGCCGAGAGCCACAAAATGACTTTCAGTTGCCATTTTTAGACCCCTCATTCTAAAAAATAGTAGAGGGGTCTATTATGTTTGTCAGAAGACAAATAAGCGGAACAGCCAGAAGGACGCATAAAGTATATACATATAATCTTGATCAGCATCAACAGCCGAGACGATATGGCAATGCCCGTGTGTCCGTCTGTCTGCCTCTCCATCTGTTCGTATACACACCCAGATCTCAGAGACAGGCTATAAGAGGTAGAGGTAGAGCCATCAAATTTGGATTAAAAGTCCGTGTCCTTCGCGAGCTGATCAAGTTATTTCCAAATTTGCGCAACACCCCCGTAAATTGTAAAAAACTATTTTCGCATTACCATTACTTGGAAACGACTAGAGTTATCGAAATCAAAATCACACATTATATGAATGATTCCATTATAACTATTTTCACCAAGCTGATCAGGATCAGACAACTATAGCGTACAGTTCCCATAGGAAAAAATGTTTAAAAAAAAAATACATTATTATAAGGATATGCAGTATTAGTTGAACGATCACAACCAAACTCACATATAATGATTTTTACTATCCTTACCATGTTTGATTTGGATTGGACAACTGTATCATACGGCTCCCATGGGGCAAATCAGTCGAAAGTTACATATTTGCTTGCCAAAATGTGCTTCAGGAGGAATACGGAGTGTTTTAAAGTCGGCTCGCTCGACTGTAGCCTTTCTTACTTGTTGGTTTTGCCACTTGCTTAAGATACGGCGACTTTTGTGTAATCTCGGGTTGACTCCTAGACAGAGTACTCCAAGTGTTTGTTTGCTTGTGCTGATGAATCTTTGGCGCCATCCATAATATTTACGACTGTTTACAGATAACTACCAATGCAATTTTTAATTTAATTTCAAGTCAAATATTATTTAATGCTACGCTCGGAGTAAACTAATAAAGATTCCTAGAAAAGATACAAACGCAGCAAAAATATAAATGTAGCATTTCTAATCAAGAACGGCAAGAAGAATAGACAATTTCATTCTGACCATTCTGCTTATTTTGTCATACATTCACAGTTTATTTATTTATTTGGGCAGAATAAATAAATTAAATTTTAAATTAAGGATCTTAATGACTTTAAAAGCTAGTGCCACCAAATTTTTAAAGAAACTCCATTTTGGTTCTAATCGGATAAAATCAGCATTTATATAGCTGATATCAGCCAAATCGGAAAAAACTAAAAAGTTAACACATAAATGGTCGATTACAATCCGCTTTCTCGAATGTAGCCTTTGAACTAGCTTAGATTAACAATTATAAATTTTACCGAGTTTTTAAATCAATTCATTGTCTTGCTTTTAATTATATATTACATTTTTTTGTTTGCATTGAATAAATAACATCTTCTATATATATAAAAAGCAAACTCACTTCCTGTGTGTACTCAAAATTCAGTATGATAATTCGTGTCTTTTGCTTTCATTTTTTTTTTAATAGATCAGCTTTTTTATCTACTTGGTTTGTATGAAAAAAAAATATGGAAAAACTTTTTGGAAATGTAAGAAAAAGCAAAATAAAAAACAATTCGGAAAAATTACACAAACAACAACATACATGTTTGCATAATGTGAATGGCAAAAATGCTCTTCTCAAAAAGGAGATCAGGCAACTCTTTTTGTTTCTGGCAGTGGGGGAAAACTGTCTGGCTACTCTTTCAACCGCCACAAAAATTTAAGAGTGTTTCAAGCAATAACACAAATTAACATGAAAATTCTGTTCCGTTCTGCTGGCAATACAAATTGCTTATGATTTATTGCGCCCTACTGAGTACAAAGGGCTTTTCATGATAATTATCGATGTATGGTGTGTATCGATGTATAATAATTGCATAACATTTGCATAATATAATTTCTACTGTTACAATTCGAATTCAGCTGTTACAATGCGAATTCATATTATTTCAGTGTTGACATAAGTCAAAGTAAGTATAACTCAAAATAACTCAAAATAAGTAAATGGCGCCAAAATACATATTTGCATTATGTGAATTGCAAAAGTACTCTTCTCAAAGCGAAGATCAGGCAACTCCTTTTGCCTTTGGAGGTTGGGGAAAACTGTCTGGCTACATCTTCAACCGACACAAAAATTTAAGAGTGATTCAAGCAATGAAACAAATTATTCTCAAATTTGAAATAGAGCTGAATCTGCAAAAAAACAAATGCCCTACCCGTGTGTACACAAAATTCAGGATGCTATTAGTGTTCACTGTTTTCATCATTATTTTAGTATCTCTTATTTTGTATTAACTTGGTTTCTATTAAACATTAAATTAAAATATTGTGAACAAAATTGGAAGTATACGAAAATCGAAATGAAAATAGTTCTGAGATATTACACGAACAACAACATACATATTTGCATAATATGAAAAGCAAAAGTACTCTTATCAAAGGGGGAGATCAGGCAACTTCTGTTGCCTTCGGAGGTTGGGGAAAACTGTCTGGCTACTTCTTGAACCAAAACAAAGATTAATAGCGATAAAAAATTTGGCACGAGTCAAAAAATATTAAAATCGACTTCAATTAATCCGAATTCGTTTCAAAGAGGTTTCAAAATGCCCAGACGTAGCATAGGACGACAAAGCCGAAATACGCGCAATCATGCATTGAGAAGATTGCAAGAGACTGAGGAAGAGCGAGCTAAAAATGTTGTTTATTTAAAAGCACTTAATTAAAAAACTTTTTAGAAAATTTGTTGTCTGCATTATTTTTAACAAAATGTTTTTCCAACCAAAAAAAGATTTTTCAATAGCAGGTAAATCTATAATACAAGAACGCCGCGAAGCGCGCCGGGCCCGCTAGTATTTATCTAAAAATAAAAAAAAAGAGTTTTTAATATTACTTACAATATTTGTATTTATTAGTTTTATATTCGTTCTTATTTTTTTCCCCCTGTGTTTGCTGTTCTTAGGGAGTTTGGCGTACAGTTTGGGTTTTTTTACTCTCTGCAAGAGTATTTTGGGTTTGCGCAAAGTATGTAACAGGCAGACCCCTAAAAATATATTCTTGATCAGCGTCACAGCCCGAGTCGATATAGTCATGTCCATATGACTGGCCGTCCGTATAAATAAATAGAATTTTTTTTCGATGCCACAGCCCATTCACCTAAGATGAGATAATAACCACACAGGCCTAGAATAAAATTGATGTTTTTGCGAGTATATCAGTAAACATGGCACTTGAAATTACCAATTATTGTACGCAGATTCCTAGAGACAGCATAAATGACTCTGTGAAAAGTGATCCGAATCAGTGGAGTTTATCAAACTCAAACTTTAAAGAATATTGTATTGCATACAAAGAGGTTAGTGGCTATAAAATTAAATTGTGCAAAAAGTACGCAAAAGTGCACCTAGAGCTTATAGTTCTATGTTCGTAATTAATTACTCTACATAATGTTTATAGTCGGATTGCCACAATGTGCTACAATGGAAAGTATTTTTTTCTCATAGCTGAAATTTCAGCTCAAAATCTTTGTTTGAGGCTCGTTTTTGATTAACTTAAAACTCCACAAAGCACGAAGGAGCTGTTAATTTTACAGAATGCAACCCATTGCATTAGTGTATGTTTGAACATACATATGTTTCGGTATATGTTTCAAAGTGTTAAATGCAAGTATTATCCATTGTAAAACCTATGGAGCTATATTAATAATTTAATCGGGAATAAAAGCTGTCTAGCGTGCTCGACTATACTTTTATACACTCTTCAAGAGTATATTGGGTTTGTGCAAAAGTATGTAACAGGCAGAAGGAGGCGTGGCAGACCCAATAAAGTATATATATTCTTGATCAGCATCACAAGCCGAGTCGATATAGCCATGTCCGTCTGTCTGTCCTTCCGTATGAACAAACAAATTTCAGAGATGGTAAGAGCTACAAGTTCGAGCTGGACACACCTCGGAAAAAATTTGTGTTTTCGGCAAATATCTCAGTAACTATGGCACCTAGGATCACCAATTCTGGTACCGGAGTTCCTAGCGACAGCATAGTTGCGTTGCCATTTAAAATTTTGGACTGCCACGCCCACTTTTCCCACATTTGATAAAAAAGTCTGGAACCTTCAATGCCGTTTTTGGCGAACTTGTTCGTATCGTACAGTATTGTAATTATATAATTCGTGTGGAGACTAACTATATTAAACTATACTGAAAGGCGCATTAAAATCGGACTATAAACAAGAAAACTAGAAGCGTTACAATATTGATAATTGAACGCAATATCAACCCATTGGTGCAAGCGAGATAGAAACACACAAGCACATGTTCGAACGTTTTCTCTGCTTGTGTGACGGCAGCGCTGCCCGCGGTCGCTGGCCGCGCCGAATACACACATGCATACATATATGCATCATATATTGCCGTATGTGTATTCGCATGCAAACAAACAGATGTGTGTTTGATTATGCTTAGATTGTTTTTGTTTCAACATATTTTAATGCAATTACTACGCATTGTAATATCTGGATACCGATTTTAATAATTTAATCGGGAAAAGTGCAGAGAGTATTATACAGTCGGGCGTGCTCGACTGTACTTTTCTTTCTTCTTTTAAATTACATTATTTGTTTTATTTATTATTTTTGTGCTTCACTTCGAGATAGATACTGGGTGTTCAAGGAAAGGAAAAAAATAATTGAGTGACAGTGAATGAATTATTAACGAATATAAAATCTAGTTTACATGAATAGACGTCCGGTACCGACTTAAGATTATAGAAATCTTCACAACATCACAAATAGACTAAATGATTTGTATCAGAAATCCATTTGATTCAATGTAATTAGAGAAGCATCTAGCATACCAGTGCATTAATAGTTTTTTTTGTTGTACATTAATAATGTCGTAGTGAGAATATGGTTTTTAAATGATTTTTTTGATGAACCTAAACGACACAATCTTCGCAACCGTTCAAGATCAAATAAATTAGAATTGGTTCGTTTAAGCACCTCAAAGTAACTTGTGAAAACATCGTCCACGAACAAAAGAACTAATCTAAGAAAAGCTGAGTAAACTTAATATAGACGGACGCGCAGACTGACATTGTAATATCGTCTCGTTTGTTGATGCTGATCAAGAATATATATCCTTTATGGGGTGGGAAAAGTCTCTTTCTATCTGTTACGCTCATTTCGCTTCTAACAAACGTAATGGACCCCTCTACATTTTTTAGTGTACTGGGTCTAAAAAGTTCAGAAAGTGTAAAAGTTACACGTTACCGTTAAACCTTCACAGTTTTGCTCAGGGTCAACTTATTTACTCGAAGTCATAAATTTATTCCGTTGAAGGAGTTTTTGATGGAGGCCATCAGTTGCACTACAACTTAGCAACATTATGGCTTCCGAATTGAAAATAAGTGCAAAATATGAAAAATATTTTTTATTTTGATTCACTGACACTGTTTTTCTCTTGAATTGACTTGTAATATTGTTTTTACCTCGAAATCATATATATTCCATTGCCCTCATCTGGGGTTTTGTCGGATTGATAGTCGGACAACAATTTGTCATCAATAGAAATTGCATTGGTATGACAAAAATGTCAAACAAACCCCAGTAACATTGTTTGTAATATAATTGAACTGGATTATTTGTGAGCATGTTCGCAGTTCGCGTTACGATTATTTGCAGTTTTGTATTCGAAAACAATCACGAATTGCAAGCACAGTGAAATCAAATAAATGCCTGTACTCACCTGACGGTCGGTGTGAGTGTGTTGTGTCTGTGCCCTTTGTTTGCACACTTGATTGCTGGACACACTGACCACACAGCCAGCTTCTTTTGTTGCCCTGCAGCCAATTAATGTTGACATTCTCATGAGAATTGCATGTGACAGAAATCATGGGTCATAGTAAACATGTTCCTCTGGCTGTCTTTAGGCTTAAGAGTAGTGACTTTGGCCATTATTGTTAGAGTCTAATTGCCGAGCAAGTCAAACTTCAGATTGAATGTTTCTGCAACAAAACAAAAGCATTTTGCATCATAAGTTAGCGTTTACTATAATTTTCTCGTAATTTATTTCATCTGCCAGGAGTCCGTTATTAAGGAGGGATTTCTGCTCAAGCACACTTGGTCCTTTCAACGCTGGAGACGTAGATATTTTCGACTAAAGCGCAATCACTTATTCTACTCAAAGGATGCAAAGGTGAGTCAATAATTTATAATTTTCACAACGACACATAGGAATAACGAATCTTTAAGTGATTTTCTTTACACCAATCATTTACTCAAGGTGTTTCATTTTTTGTCGCTGTAAACAGAATTTATCCCAATGATCTCTCAGAGAGTTTACAGTCCTCTCATTTTCATCTTGCGAACAATTAAAGTGAGATCTGTATAAAATAAATAAAATAAATAAATAAATAAAGTCGGGCTATCCTGATAATGTGTGATTACGGCGAAAATGTTTACATCCATATAAGCAAGATCAAATGAATTAGAATACGAATCAATCAGCTACTGTTCGAAAATCTGGGCGAAGTAACATATTGCCTAATTAGTATCTAAGCTTTGGCTTATAATAAATTTATTGATAAAAATTATTCAAATTAACTATGATGAATAGTATAACAGCCACGTCGACTCGCTTGACTGTAGCCTTCCTTAAATGTTTTGATATACCTTTGCAATAACTGTAATGTATAATTTAATCTGGGTCGTCAGTCAGTCAAAAAAACGATTGAGTTATGAATTAATAGCAAAAGTGGAAAGTTAGAATGAAGAAGGAAAAAAACATTAGCGTTTTAAAGCTCATTATCAAATTCTCAAAATTTCAATTTCAATTACGAATACGCCACGTTGAGCCTGCCAGAACTGGAGTGATTTAAATGTTTGGTAATTTCTTGCTTAGTGTCCAACTTATCGTTATTTTAATGGGGCTTCAGAGGCAAAGCAAGAAGCGGATAGCCACCCAAGCAACTTTAATATGCGCACGTTGCCGGCTGAGATTAAACCAAAGCCTAAAACGATTGATTTAATAGAACCTGCGAAAGGATAATGCCTTTAGAAAAGACAAACTGGCAATAAAAAAAATAGAAAAACGACGAATGATGTCGATGATGAGCTACAATAGTTCCACAAACATAGTTCCAATTTTCAAGTTCATATTCATATTCATCTTAATGATGGACTTCGCTCGTAAAAGCGCAAATTTTTGTTTGCATTGTTTTTCATTATTTTCTTTTTGTTAGGGTGGCGCTGCTGGGTGTTCAGCTTCACCTTCGACTTGCTTCATCCCCACCATGTTCTTTCCGACTTTACACGCGATACGCTACGGGACCACCAACAACAAGATAGCAATATTTTCATATTCACCACAGTTGTAAATTGTAGTTGAGACTTGACTCAAGCACCGCTAACATGTGCGCACTCCGTGTCTGTATGTGTTGGTTATTGTTTTGACACGTGAAAGCTTTGTCGAGGAGAGAGCCAGAAACGAAGCTTTAAAAAGCGTTGCCAGATGTCGCAGTTCACCCGTGTTGCATATTGACAGTACGCGATAAAGAAGGCATTCAGAAAATACTTATTGAAATGTATATACTCTTAATACTAATATTAACCCTCATTTATGAATTGATAAAAAACCTTTTACATTTTTAAATGTTGCTGTCTTTGCAAGTGTAGGAATTTAAAGCTTTTTAACTCTATCTCGTGCATGCCCTTCTCGTAGCGCACCTTTATATGTTTGCATCCCCCTAAACTCACGGCTCTCAAGCTTTTTTCCTGACTGCCGCCTATGGTGAGTTTCACTAGGACGCGCATAAAAGCAACTGCGAATTCGAGAACGAGCTTAGTGCAAACTCAACCAAGAAACGTGAAACAATAGAACTTTAGTATCAGTGAAATAAATATAATGAAAGTAAAACCAATCGAACCAACAAACTTAAGATTATTTAAAAAAATCATAATTAATCTCCGTTATAAATAAATAAATTTATAAAATTGTTACATAACAAAAATTTTAATACTATTTACTGACAAACAAACTCGACCAATCGTAAAATCAATAAAGCGGTAGAAAATATTTGTATTTACAAAAAAAATAAAATTAATCCACGTGTGGCATATCCGTTAAATAAGATGTAAACCCTAAAGTTATAAAATGCATAACCTCAAGAAACTGTGGAAATAGTTGGATTAAAGTCTCAGTCTAAGGCTTTTTAGTGTAAGTTTATCTGAGTTTTCTATGCGCGTATTCAAAGAGAATACTTATGAACTTTTTCTCATACCACTTTATAATTGTTTAATACTTGGATATATTAAGGTCATGGCCGTTTAGGCTTAAACTTTTTTGACGGATTCCTTAACCAAAAAGGTACAGCCAGTTTGATAGGTTGAAGTAAGGCAAAAGTTTGCCATTAACCAATTTGATTAATGTTCTAATGTAGCGCACCAAATTTCAGGCTTCAGTTGATTTGTCTGTGTAGTAATAATGTGCAAATAATTCAAGACTACGAAAGCAATACCAGAGCATTACAAATTATATTAAAAGAACGATAAATCAATTAGTAAGACGAAATTTATTATTTATCTCAACTAATATTACAAACAAATGGAAGAATGTTGAAAATTAACATTAGAAAGACTAAATTTTGTTGACTGAATATAAATATATTTTTACAATCGGACTTTTATGATTTACTGCCAAATTGCAAATAAGAAATACATATATTAAAAATCATATTTCGTATACCCTGTTATATCCTGTCAGGCTGTATTTTGTTTTTTAAAACAAGTCATGACCGTCGGTCAGCCCGTTAAGCTAAAAACACCAAAGAGTTTAAGGTGCTGGTAGACCACTCTTTTTCTAAATATTAGACGCGCTCCCTATCGCCCTCGCAAATTGTAAAAAAAAAAACATTTTCATAACTCCACAACTTGGAAACTAGAGCAACCAAGACCATTATGATATCAGTATAACTAAATATAACATGTTTAATCTATAGCTCCCATAGAACAACTCAATTGAAAATTATATGTACTCATGAATTTTATTTTACCAGTCGGGAACTATAACGCATAGTTTCGGTAAGACAAATCGTTCGAAAATAGGATATTTCTTACCTGTTATGAACTTTTAAAGAAATTCTACTAGTAGGAAAACATTTAATTTATTGAAGATGTTTCAGCTAAACTTGTAGTTTAAGTACTTGGAATCAATTTACTCATACTCAGCATTTAAGTTCTTACTTGACAACCATATCATATTGCTACCATAAAATGAAATGTTATGCCGCATACTTGCCTAATCTCTGTTTTGCTAACATCTCCAAAAAAAATCTTCTAGATAATTGTAAAATTCAAAATGAAACTTGTTGTACACATTTCTAGCATATGTGTGATTGATTTGGTTTATCGTAACTATTATAAATTGCTTGAATTTATTAATCAAAACTAAATGCCTTTATAATTTTTACAGTAAAACATTAACTGGTGATAGCTATATCTTTACTAAAACTGTTTTAATATAATTAAACTTTATATTTAATATTGCGATTGATAAAGTTGGGTTTTTTAGATTGTATCCTTTCTTTGTTTTAGGCTGATAGTTGTTATAGAAACTGTGACGCCTCCTGTAACCTCATGCATGCTTTCGTTTCAATTTAACTTTATGGAAGAAACTTCACACATTAACTCTGAAATATTAAAATAAATGAACTGATGGTATAGAGTTCCTTAATGAGAAATATGAACACAAAACACGGTGCTTTTGTGTCTGGTCTGTCAAGATTCGTCTCAGTTCGTTGCATCTCACTCCCTAATTTCAACAGTAGCACTTTGAGGCTAATTGCTACAACACACAGACCCAAACAAAGACTAAGGCAAAACAGGGAGATGATAGAAAGAGAGAGACACAGTCATGCAAGTAGATGTATTCGGAAAAACATTGAATATAAAGAAATATAAAAAAGGTAGAAAGGGATATTTAGTACATAAGAAACAATCAGCTAAGTGACATTTATGAATGAATACTTACTCAAACAGCATCAAAAAAACAAAAAGGTGACGAATAAGAAGAAAATAAAAAGGGGCGTCAAATAATAATATATAAAGGCATGAAATCTAACACGAACACGTGTGTTACATCAAATTGTAAGAATGCGTATAGAAAAGAAAAAAGTTTCATTCTCTTCTCCTGTAAATGGACACTGGCACTAAAGCACAATGTCTTTTATGTCCACGCGCACATTAATGTCTAATAAAGGCTGGCAATTAATATGTGTGTGCATATATCAGTAATTGTTGCGTGTTTTAATTATATCAACGGAAGTGCACGGGCCCTGACATAATCAAACGTGCAGTTGTCCTACCGTCCCATGTAAAAGTATTTTCAAGTCTATCGAAATTAGTATAAATATTGTTTCTTTTAATCAATATTAAAAAAGTACATAGATGTTTACCTTTGACAAAATAAACTATTGTTATTTTCGATTTCAAGGCCATTGGATCTTTCTATTAATTCTAATTTAAAGTTTACGCCAGCTAATCGAGATAACTCTATAGTGCAAAACATTTAAATGGCACACAAGTGACACTCACATACTCGAAAGAACAATGAGCAAAAACCTTATTCACATCCACATTCATTTCCACTTCCACTTTTTTATCTTTGCTCAGTTTTGTTCAGTTGCTTTTATATTTTGTTTTCTGTTGGGAAAAGAGATTAAGCCCTCATTTTATGGTCGCTCCTTGTATGTACCTTTATTGGTGTATGTGTGAGTCCAACTTACACACACTCGTCCCACGTAAGCTAATTTGACTCGTGGACGAATAATGCCCAATAAAACGGTCAACACATTAAAAGACTTTTTATTGTTATCCAGCGCACAGGGTGTTTTGATATACAGACATTTTCAAACCTATCGTCCAGCCCACACAAATACGTCTCTAAGACAATTTATAGTTCCTTAATTTAATTTGTTACCCTCCAGGAACACGTAAGGAATGAACTTAGAATACACAAAATTAAACATAATGCTTTGAAATCGAGGTAAATATTAGGTGGACCAGTTAAAAAACAAGTTAGAAATTCTACAGTCGAGCAAGTCGACTGTTATAACTATTGACTATTGACTCTCACACACTTTTAGGGCACTGTAACTTATAATGAGAGCCATTACCCAAATACTGATATACAGCGTGATGTTCCCATCCTCAAAATTAATTTAGCAGCTCTTAATAACTAAAGGAAATTGTAAGCTCTTTCCCAACCTACGGTACATTTGTGAGCTTTTTCACTACATAATTTACACATGAGAGTTTCTGAATTAATAATATTGTTCCATACAAAAAGGTTTTACATACCAATTACGAACTCAACTTTTTGCACGGTTGATAAATTAAATCAATTATTCTGATGGTAATGAATTGTATACTAACTTTCAGTTTAAGGTCAATGTTCAATGTTACAAACATCGTGACAAAAACAATACATCCTCTGCAAAAGTATTACAAGTGAGAATGCTACTCGACTCGTAACTTTTGGATTATTCAGGTGATGGATACTAGTGAGTTTGATAAAGATAGCTTGGTAAACGAAAACACTTTTATACTTGCTTAGATTTGAAGAATATGGTAGAGTAGTCTGATAGGTTTATATTGATGTATTCTAAGTAAGTTTCAAGAAGAGAACTTGGAACTAGATTATAACTTAACTGTAAACCGATTTTGCAAAAAGATCAGTTCGATTTGGATGAAACTTGGTCAAGTACTCTCTTGACATACGAGAGTATATATTCATATATTCCTTTTATAAATTTGTTGGCGACGTCATTGTTTAAAAAAAAGTATTATATTAAGCATTTATCTCTCATCGGGAATTTCTAGCTTTTATAGTCTTTGAGGTCCTTTTACTCCTAAATGTGAACAGACCGAAATGGCTATTTCGACTTGGGTTTTGATGTTGATAAAAAATATGTATATTTTATACATTCCAACTATTAAAGTATATCCTTAAATTCTCCGAGTTACAGGTATATTCAATAGACAATAGCCCAACTATTTTATTTTAAAACAAAACTGATTAAATCCGGTTGGGTGATCTGTGAGAAGTCAAGTACGCCGTAATCCCTTGTTGATTGCACAAATACTACCTAATGAGTAGGCTGTTTTTGTTGCATAATCACAAGCAAATTTGCGTCACATTAAAAGCTTACATGCTCATATGGTAATGTCGGGTGGGTTGTGTGCATTTACAACCTGCCCGGCAATGCTATGCACACAGTGCGTATGAGTAGCGTTAATAAGTGGGAAGCAGCATTGGGCAAAGCGACTCTGAAACGTAGGGGTAGAGAAATAAAAATGAAACAAAAGTAAAGCTGACAAATATTTTGCAAAAGTAAATTGTGTTATGCTTTTGCACCATGGCCTAATTTATGAGCATACATTTCATTTCTGCCTTATTCTTGTTTGTTCAGTCAAGTCACAACTGTGAGCTGCATAATTTTTCCGTGCTGATTTGCAACATTTTACTCCTATCCATTTCTCTTTCTTTCTCTCTCTCTCTCTCTCTCTCTCTTTTCACTTTCTCTCTCACCTTCTCACACTTTAATGGCTGTTTGCTTTCCTTAATTTTTGTGCCACAATATCAGAGTTTACTAGCTGGCTCTCGAATTTCACATCAAGTCTCGTGCCAAAAAGGACTTTATATTTTTTGCTCTCAACAAAATCAATGGAACAGCCTGATGTGGGGTACATGTCAGTTGATGCATGCATTGATTTGAAACAAAAGAACCCAGCCACATGTCACGCATACAATGCTAACGAAAAAATGATTCATAATTTAATACTGTGGTATAAATTTGATATTATAATTAGCAAGCCAATAACCTTAGCGTGGGTATCAACGCAATTGTAATCGATGGTATTAATTCATACTTACATTGTGGTACTTTTGTTATTGTTTAATTAGACCACGTCTTGGCTCCACTATGTCTCCCGCTGCTTAACTGTCTTGTTGACTGTGTTGCAAGAGCACATGACACTAGTTTAATCACCATAAACATTGTGAACACATGTTTGAATTTGTTTTCATGCCCTTGTTGCCTTTTTTATACCCTGTGCGGGTATATTGCGATTGTTCAAACAAGCTGTGACTGTCTGTCCTTCCGTATGAATGCTGAGGTTTCACAGATGGTAAAAGCGAAATACACAAAATTTGTTCCAAAGGACAAATTGCTCGAAAACAGGAAATTTGTATGAGGACATGTACATGTACCAATTTCATTTATTATCATAAATAATTCCAGCGATTTTTATCGGTGAATTTATAATTAAATAAAGCTAAGAAAATGAATATCCGAAAAGTAAATTTGTTCTTTTGTTAGAGGACGAAGCTTAATTACTAAAATAATAAATTTGATTTTGCTCTAACAGTTGCAAAAATTGTGTTGTAAAAATGTAATCTCATTGCAGACTTCTGTCAGGGTATCTTACTGTCGGAAAAGCCCGACTGAGTTTTGCATATTTTTTAACATTAGTGGAAAACATAAACCTGGCCTTAACTGTGCGTCCCTTGACTCTATAATTTTTGCTTCAAGTTTCTCCGCACACTTAATGAACTTGTTTATCTGCTGCACGTGTACAGAATGAAATTTTGAGTGTGTTCTCGGACCAAGTAAATATTATCATAAATGCACACTAACATGAAGTTCATCTGCATGACAGCTTCAACTTATTTCAAAATTTTGTATAGCCATTGAAAGCGACGTGACATCTGGAGCCACATTTATACATAACTTGATACGATATATGATTGTAAGCATGATGATGCTGAAACTAATGATGATTCTTTCATAGCTGACACTGCTAACAATAATGTGTGCCTTCACTGGCTCTTTTGTTTAAATAATGAATAATGAAAACAATTTTAGGGGTAAGGAAAAAAACTTAAATTTGTATAAAAGTAATTTTACAACATTAAAGTTACGTTTTTATAATCCTTTTGCTATAAAAACACACGTCCGTCTGCCTATATGTCTGTTCATATAAACAAACAGGTCTCAAACATTACAAATTTTTGTCTAGCATGCCCCCTTTTCGCATAGGAAATAAATACAGGTAGCACATGTCCAAGTACATGTACTGACCAAATCGGACAACTATATCGCATTGTATGAAAATTATCTGTGTTAACCAAGCTATCTTATCCATCACCTAAACGATTTCACTAATATTATTTGCATACCCCACTGTTAATAACATTAAAACTGAGTAACGGGGATCCTAAAGTCGCGAGGCGAATATAGCATCTTTTCTTGTTTTATAATATATTCATATAATCGAGGATAAAAAGTAGAGAGTATTATACGGTCGGGCGTGCCCGTCTGTCCATTTTTGTTTGTTTTCGTTTTGAATTGGTAAACCTTAGGAAATGTGTGTTCACAACATTTATGTTTCGTAAATTGTTTTACAAATATTTGCCTCTTCGATACTATTAATTAAATAAAATCTAAAGATAACAGAGCTAAACTTGTCTTTGAAGCTTACTAAAATTTGGCCAGCAAAAGGTAAAAGTTCAATATTTCAGAAGACAACTCATCCATATTATCCAATTTATTGTCTATCTCCAAATTGTCACTGACATGAAATATAACGTGTTGCAACGGTCAATTTTCTTGGCCTAAGCACATAGTATTCATTGATGCCAGGACTCAAACACCCTACGCTTCACCTTCTCCCATGACTTCATCATGTACACTATGCCATAATTTATGATCCTGATGGCAGCATCCAGCTCAGAGACACATCATTGTGTTGTCAACGCTTGGGACAGAACTAATCCTTCGTTTGTATGCAGCACACAATTCCAGACAAAGCAAAAGACTTAGGAAAAAACTAGTAAGAAATGTTACACTCGACCGACCCGACTGTAAAAGACCCATTATTCTAGTGAGCATATTTTAATACAGATTTAAACTGTTGTGTCCTATGGCATATATTGGATATTGCTGTTCGAGAATATACAAAATACTGATATGCATATAATGCATCGGGACGCTTAACTAACAACTAACTTCATATAAATTACCAACCTTTGAAAAATGATTTGTTACAATTTCGAGGGCTGTAAGCAATTTGGAAAATCAGTACAAGTATTTTCTGACTTGCTCGTTTTAGCTATTACAGTTTGTTGTCGACTTGGTTTTTGATGCTGATCAATATGTATATTCCTTTTTGGGTTGGAAACGCCTCCTTCTGCCTTAACGGTGTTCATTACGGGGTCTGACAATGAAAACGGAATTTTTTCTTTTGCAGATTTGCCTTAGTTTGATTCTTATGACATTTCTAAATCTGACTCTCTTTGTGAGCATATAATGCTTATGACAATGACGAGGGCATTTGGTAATTTTATTCTGGCAAACTGTTGACAAAGAAAAATGTTTTTAAAGAAAAACAACAGCACAGAAAGAATGCTTATATCGCCACTCTATACATCTCTGAGATTGAAATTGATCGTTTGGAAAAAATTAAGTTATCGAATGTATGTATGCATTTTTCATCTTTTCTTCTTTACCATTCGCGAGGGGCGTACGAACTGCTGTATAATATATTATATACGATGGCGTTGAACAAAGTCTTGAAATTCTTTGGTTGTGAATAACGTGCCTCCAT
Source organism: Drosophila arawakana (assembly GCA_018151165.1). Lineage (NCBI taxonomy): Eukaryota > Metazoa > Arthropoda > Insecta > Diptera > Drosophilidae > Drosophila > Drosophila arawakana. Next base: position 1,907,377 of record JAECWX010000455.1, read on the forward strand.
CTCGTTTTACTGTCTTCATACTATCGACTTTCGATACCGATAATCGTTTGATTCGACAATAATTTTCTTCATTTTCAATCTTAGAGCTTTTTCTGTGCCTCTGGGCACTTGGCTCCAATATGTTATATTTTGTTACAGTTCAACTATTTCGAGCCTTTTGCTTTATTGTCGTTGTTCTTCGTTAACTGCAAATAGATAGATTCATTGCTAGTAATCCGATTGTCGATTCTAGTATTCACAGGTTGTGTTAAAGAAGAGACCGTATTCTTTCAAAGAATGTCTTTGATCTCTAATAATCAACCTTTTCAATTTTAGAGATTTATATTTTCTGTAAAAGTTGGATAGATTTTAGAGATGATTCATTCTCATTTGTACAGTTTCTCCAGCAACTTATGCAAAAAAAACCAAAAATGTATTTTATCGAAAGATTTACAATAGAAGTAAACAGAAATCTACATTTAATTAATGTCTATCGTATTATCTATTTACGATTGGTTAAATTGCGAATAATTTTAGTTTGCGTAAATAAATAAATAAACAAATAAAAATACCTATTACGAAAACTGTAATGCAAACGGATGACGTTGTTTGTCAGCAGTTCATCAACTACGGATTGTAATGACTCCCTCTCAATGCCTATTTTGAGGGTTTTCTACCGAAATGAGTGTAACAGGCAATAGATACCGCTTACGACGCCATAATTGGTTATATATTCTTGATCAGCATCAACAGTCGAGTCACGATAGTGATGTCCCTTTGTCCGTCCGTCGGTCTGTATGAACACCTGGATTTCAGAGACGATAAGACCTAGAGCCAACAAATTTGAAATAAAAGTCCGTCTATTCCGAGAGCAGATCAATTTTATTTCAAATTGTAAACAAATTTTTTTCATTACAACTTAAAAACTATTAGAGCTATGAACAAATTTACACATTATGTGTGTGGTACCATTGTAACTATCCTCACCAAGTTTAATGAGGATCGGACAACTACATCCTATAGGTATAAACGGTCGACATTCAATTATTCGTATGGTAAAATAAGCACTTTAATGCGTACCGGGTCTTTTACAGTCTTTCTTACATGTTTTGAATATGATTATATAATGTCGTTCTTGAAAGCTGACAATCAAGTTGGCAATTGGCAAAAACATGTTAAGTTGAATTGCATACATAATGCAATGTATAAACTGAAAATTACTTGACTCTAAATTCCAAGCTTAGAAGACGAGTGGATGATGGTATGCAGTGCCTATCTTGAGTCATACACAAGTTACAAAACGTTGACAAGAAAAGTTCGTATTTCATTCATGCATGACTCAAGGGGACATTTGGCTAACAAGCGTGCTAAATGTTAGACAAAAGCGTTACAACAACCACCACATCACAACGTTGATGTTGCAGTTGGCACTGACGTTAACGTTGATTTTGATGTTGCCGTTCAAGTGTTGCCAACATATGCGAACACGTGGATGAGTGCGGTAAAATATGGCTGGAGGCCATGCGCGTTGAGTGTGCTTCAGGAAAATGGCGGAAAATATAAATGTCAGTGTGTCCGCTAGCTGTGTGGCATTCCAAAAATCAATATTTACCTTAAAGTTCCAACAATCTTACATTTCAACAAAATTTTTGCTTTATTCGAGTTAGCAGCTCAATGATTTCGAAACACACTCATTAATGGATCCAAATACGCTTAAATTCGTAAGCAAACACATAAAACAGTGCGATTCACTCCCTTAAACAACGTTGCATGAATCCCAGAAACGAAAATGAAACTACGTCGCAAAATGTTGCTCGTAAAACCACACACATGAGTTATCAAGGCCAGGATACCGTCCAAATCTGATAACCAAGCTAATTGTGAGTTATGTGCAGTCAAATTGACATATCACCTTGAATAATGGCTTTAATGGACAACTACACGCAGGCACCTGGGATAGACATGGACAGAAGGAAAAAGAGAAATCATCTATTCTTTCTGACTCAAGGGACCAAGGACATTATCAAAAATATGCCACAAAATTTATTGAACGACATTAATAACCCTCTTACAAGAAAAGGCAACTTTTGTGTTCCAATGCCAATATTTTGAGAAGATTCCTTTAAAAGCGTCTTATTTAAACGACAAGTTAATATCGTACCTTGCGCTATTCATGCGTGTATAATTGCTCACGGACCAAAGAGAATATCTTCTGTAATTGTGTACCTTTCAAATAACCCACAAATCAATTTAATCATGGTTTTGGTTGAATTTTACCCCTGCTTTAATAACGTTTTGAGTTACGACCGTTTTATGTGTCAACTAAGTTACCTTACGCAGCTGAAATTTGAGTTTAATGTAAATAAGTGCCTTGGCAGCCACAATTCAGCAAATATCGCATGTAAAACATTTTGCATGGAGCCAAAGCACCCTTGAGAATTTAAAAACAACTTTGAAATAAACCCAAAAGACTATTTATAATGTAATTTAAAATAAAGAAAAATATTAATAACTTTGCATTGATCAAAGTTGAAAGTTGGATGTTGTTTTAAACAAATATATATTTATTGTTATTTTTCTATTTTGTCAGTTAACCTTTTTATACCCTGTGAGGGTATATTGGGTTTGTGCGAACAAAATGTCAATGTTGTTTCAATGTAAATTGGCTTGTTACTCAAGTCATCTTCGTTTCGTTGAGTTTATCAAAACTTTGATAAATACTAACAAAATTTAAAAGAGTGCAAAAAAATATAATATATTTAATTGCGTTTAATGCGTTTCTTTTAAAAGAGTTGAAATAACTTTGTACCCTTAATTTGCTTAGCCAGCGTAAATTGAGGCGCTCGTGCGACTTGAAAATGTTCAGCACAGTGGCTTGAATTTCCAGAAAGTGAAATTTTAAAAAGGTATCGAGAAAGGCTTTAATAAAAGCTCCTTTATACCAACATTATTGCATACGATAGGTATTGAGGCAAATGGTTCCCATTAGGGGATCCAAAGAAATAAATTTTCGTGTACAGAATTTCTTGTAAAGTCCAAAACGGCACCTCGTCACACAGATGCAATGGAAAGAAGACATTGAAAAGCAGAAAGATTGACAGGCCACATGAGTGTTGAAAGCCTTAAGACGAAAGGTGGAGGCTGGGCAACTGTCAATTATACGGTCATTTAGATTATATTTGTGCACTGAAGACCAGGTTGAATGGTATTGATTTATTAGACAATGTACTCTAAAAAAGAGTAGAGTGGTCTATTAAGTTTATCAGCAGCGAAATATGCCTAACAGGCAACGTAGCCAACCCTATAAAGTATATATATTCTGGATCAGCATCAACAGTCGAGTCGATATAGCAGTCTGTTTAAAAATATGGAAAATATTATCAACATTGTTCAACTTAACAAGTTTGTATAATTATATTTTGCTTTACTTTTTTAATCTCATTACTATTTAATAAATATTCCCTAAATCATTAGTTTTGTATACATGATTATGAAACAGCTTTCGTTGTTCTATGTATGATGATATGAATTACATTGATATAATGCCTAACTTATTGGAGATCAAGAAAACCAAACTGAAAACTTCTTTAAAGAATCTGAACAGAAATTCGAAGTTAGTATGTAATTTTATAAAATACGATGATTAAATTACATTGAAAATTAACTTAACTTATAACTTGAACCCAAAAGAAGTGTTCCACGGAGTTGGTAAATTGTAAACTGTTAAATTCGTACACCCTGAGAAAAATCGTTAAAAGTGAACTTGAATTAGAAGTGATTTGAAGTCTTTAATATAATGTGAGGGCGAGGTTAAGGTTGAGGGTGTGACTTTGTTTGCCTTGGCTTTTCGTTGAATGATTGAAGCCCTAATTTCTTCTTCCACTTTTCCAATACAAATCTTTACGTTTTATAACTTTTATTGGATTTTTGCTTTGTGCTCTGATATGCACAGTTATAAATCTTGCGCAGTTGCTTGAACTAGGGCAAAAAACCTAGAAGTCCTAGAATATATAAGGCAGCAGCTGTGCTTGTATAATAAATGAATATATACGATTTTATTTACGATGCTTATATAAAATTAATTATTGCTTAATATAAAACAGAAATTTCTTGCCAGAAAAACTTTTTGAGGGTAATCAAGTCAACATAATATATTTTAATTGGATACGTGAGATTTATGTACCGAATTAATTAAAACGAATGAGTAAAAGAATTAATCAAAACTTTTATAAAATAGATTTACAACATATTACATTCTTTTGCATTGCCAAAATTACTTTATCTTTCGGAATTGAACTAGAAATGGCCATGCTCATTCATGAAAATTGCCAAGTTCAGGTCAATGACAAACACATTAAGTAAATTGGTATTTTTATACTCTCTGTAAGAGTATATGGCGTTTATTTAATTGGGCGATGTTGTCAAATAACTTTGAAAGGTGAAAAACTTTAATTGCATTAAGCCGAGATTTGCACATCCCAATCCGAGTGTCAGCAAAAGCAAAGCTGACCTTCATAATCATTAATTTGTACACTTTCACAAGTCCGGCCAGCTGGTACAAGAACTTTTCACTCATTTTTCTTCCCTTTCAAGGGGCAGGCCCCTCCCTTGCCTCTTTGTATCTTTCCTTTTGTGCAGTTGCTTGCGTAAAAGTTTCGTGTATCCATATAAATTTTCAGACACCGTAATCAAAATGAAAATATGGCTTTGTTAGGTTTGTCAGAATCAAAATGTGCGGAACAGGCAGATAGAAGGAAGCTTTTCTGATCCCATAAAGTGTATATATTCTTGATCAGCATCAACAGCCGAGTCGATATAATAATGTCCGTCTATCTGTCTGTTCGGATGAACATCCAGATCATTGAGACTATATCATGATTATAACTATCCTCACCAACTTTGGTCTGAATTGGGCAACTGTATCTCATAGCCCCCATAGACAAAATCAGTTAAACATTGGTAATTTGTGTGTACAAACTTAGTGTTGTTTAAGGTATTGCAACCAAACTCACTAATCATGTTTATGTTATGATTATATATAACTATACCATAGAATAAACTTGTCAAACAATGCTGAATGGCATGAAAAATTTAATAATTTACCTTAACTTGTTTGCAATCAAAGAGTGAACTTTATGTTTTACAAACATACCATTATAAGTATTTAGTGATGTGTGTTCTAAGTAGTACTGATTATAATTTCTCGTACATATGTCAAAATGGCGTTCCATTTATTTTCTTTATTTAACAAAATATTATTGCATCTAGATGCAAAAAATCAGAATGTGTTCAAAAGTTGGAAGCGGTGTTGTTTTTGGGTTCGAGTCCAGTCAGTGACTGTTCTTTAATTTTTTTTTACTTCAATTTGAATTAAATGCAAACATGTTAAAATATTAATTAATTAATTAAAACAAATATTCTATATTATATTTAATATATTTTTCTGATAAAACTTTTATCATTCGCCTAGCAATGACCTGCATTCAACATTGAAAATGGTACTATTTTGGGGCGCTAAAATATGTATTGTTCTCGTGGAAGAGTGTTGGGACGACAGTTAGATAAAAGTTTTGCACTTTTTTACTTTTAACAGCTTTCAGCTGGCCAACAAAATGGAAAATCTTTAGTTGAATGTGGCCAATGGTAACCCTTTAAACAATGCTCTATTGAGACAGCAAACAAATTAGGATATAATTTGTAGTAGGATGTAGACAGCCTGCCTTGCTGATGCCTAATGCATTGAGTGATTGAAGTTGAAAAGGGAAACAATTACTGTGGAAAGCGGGATAATGGGGGAATAGGAATACCAGGGGAACAGGCTGTATTTCATTTGGCCCATTAAAGCCGCATTGCTGGATGTTGCCGACACTTTAAACGCCATTTGCCATTTGCTTTTAATGGCCATCGCTTAGCCGGGTCACACTCTAACTCCACTTTAACAAGTAAGCTATAATTATTTGTCGTAGCGAGATGCCATTGCAACCCTCTTCTAAATAGGAAGTTGAGAATTCTCGTTATCAATGGTCGTACATTTAATTGGATAAATAGGCATTTATTGATTTCAGTTTGAGGTATTCAATGCTATTATATTTTGTAGAAAAATCTTGATTACCAAATAAGAGACCAACAACTCAACATTTATATTCTTTGTGTTTCAAACAAATTATAGCAGTGTGACATAACCCATTTAATTAGGAAAATATCTGGATATTTTATTTATCGAGTGAAGGACGCTTGTGGGACCGTTAAATAATTGTGATTAAAAGAAGATTGCTGTTGTGTCATAAGCTTCAAGGGCCAAACTTTTAAATTTATTATCTGTGCCCCAAAAAGTATGCTACGAAGATTGCAGTCGCGGATTATGCTACACCCCGCTACAACTTTTGGACTGCTCTCGAGCATGCTACGTCGTTATATTACGCATGTCAAGTGTGTGTATGCTCTTGTATAGAGGACCATCGACATAAAACTGCTGTACATTGAACTTTACCCTTTCTGCTTGGAGCTAAAGATGTGTATGCTCGTGTCTGTTTGGAAGTATTATGTAGTAGTGTTATGGCGAAAAAAAATCCATAAATATGACACTAAAGTAGAATCGGCTAACAAAGAAATATGTTCTCATTTATTGTGTTGGCGCAGATAGCACAACATCAACAATAAATTATGTGAAACCGTAAATGGTACATCTAAGGCGAGCTTTGATTGCCCCAAGTATTGACGATAATTTTTAGCATTGTTCCCGGGAAATGGAATTGGAAATGGCTTTGCAATAACCGTGTTAGAAGTGTTACAAATTTGATTGCTTTGAAGTTTCCATTTTGACGCTATTTAATGGATTTTATAAATTTATTTCCTGTTTGGTAGTGCCTGTCAGCTACTAGACCGGAGAAATTCAAATACACTTAGTATGGCTGAAGTGTCAAACACAATTGAAAGATAACTGAATTTTCCTTAAACAAAAATCTTTTACATTTACAGTTACGCATATTATTTGTGTCGAGACTACCCTCACATATATTTATAATTTAGCAACACAAATACACTTACATAAAGCCCGGCTGAGACTTGCCCCGTGATTTATGCAACCTTATTTATGACCTTCATTTTATGAACGAACTGAAAACATTGTGTGTGTGGAGAGAATCCATCGTCAAAGTGAAAAATGTTTCAAGATACATTTTGTTAAGTTTTTCCAGACGAAGCGATAGTAAGAGTGACGGCGAAGTCAAAGCAATACAAATATGCATACACATATATAAAAGCAAAATACAAATGACCTCGTTTTCCGTTAGTGAAGGTACGAGTCAGAGAGATGAAAAGAAAATACCGGAAATCCAGCATGAAGCGATCAAGACTCAATGGCAACTGACATCCAGATAATGTGGTTATATGTGGCCAGTCTGATACATCTATTGCCACACTACCCATGCCGCATTTCACATTGAATTTAAATAGCTTTTATATTATAGCCTGTCAAAAGTTGACAGGGGCGTAAGAATGTGAGCTGCCCAACATGTACGCATTAATTTTATTAATAATATCCATGAACAATTTAAAAACTAGACATATCTACATAATTCTCGAGTTAAATTTGGATGCAAGTTAATTTTCCAGATATTACCTGAAAGTTAAAAGGGTATAAACGCAAACTCGGTGAAAGATCTTTTGAATCTACAGTACTTTTTATACTCTCTGCAAGAGTATATTGGGTTTGTGCAAAAGTATGTAACAGGCAGAAGGAGGCGTGGCAGACCCCATAAAGTATATATATTCTTGATCAGCATCACAAGCCGAGTCGATATAGCCATGTCCGTCTGTCCGTCTGTCCGTCTGTCCGTCTGTCTGTCTGTCTGTCTGTCTGTCTGTTGTCTGTCTGTCTTCTGTCCGTATGAACAAACAGATTTCAGAGATGGTAAGAGCTACAAGTTCGAGCTTGGTGTCAAACGATCAGATATTTAGTCAGTCAATACAAGAATCTTTTTTTTTCGATGCCACGCCCCATTCGCCCACAATAAGCAAAAAACTGGACACACCTCGTGAAAAATTGGTGTTTTCGGCAAATATCTCAGTAACTATGGCACCTAGATCACATTCTGTACTGATGTTCCTTGCGAGAGCATAGTTCCATTGCCATTTAAAATTTTTGACTCCCACCCCCACTTTTCCCCACAATTTATAAAATAGTTTTCAAGCTTCAATGCCGTTTTTTCGTATCGTACAGTATTGTAGTTTAAAACTGGTATGGTGACTAACTATATTAAACTATCCTGAAAGGCGCATTAAAATCGGACTATAAACATGAAAACTAGAAGCGTTACAATATTGATAATTGATCGCAATACCAACCCATTGGTGCAAGCGAGATAGAAACACACAAGACATGTTCAACTTTCGCTGCCTGTGTGTCGGCAGCGCTGCCCGCGGTCGCTGGCTGCGGCGAAAACAAAAAAACATACATACAATATTTGCATCATATACATATTGCCAAACGTATGTGTATTCGAATACAAACAAACAGATGTGTGTTTGATTATGCTTAGATTGTTTTTGTTTCAACGTGTTTTAATGCAAGTAAAACATATAGTAATATGTGGATACCGATTTTAACAATTTAATCGGGACAAATGCAGAGAGTATTATACGGTCGGGCGCGCTCGACTTTACTTTTCTTTCTTGTTTTTTATTATTTTCTACTTCTTCGACAAGAGTTGACCTATGCACTGCATTTCCTTCTTGATGTTTGAGGGTTATAAAACATTTACAATTTAAACAACATTTAAGAGGATCTCTTTTTGCTGACCAATGCAAATCACCCAATGATTCACTGGCTTTAAACATAGTACGTCGTATACTACGTGCATTAACGAAAATTATATGAGGGGAAATTTTAATTTTCGAAAACAATCTATTTTATTCTTGTATTATTAAAAAAAAATTACAAAACCAAACTATTAATAATTTCGACCTAAACTTTTCCAACTTAATGACAATTAAATTAACGAGTGGTTTTTATCTGGTGGACGTTTTTATCACTAATCCTTGCAGACGTTTTCAAAGTCTGTTTCATGTATTTTCAAAGACCACTAATCTTTTGGTTGATTTTTGTTTTAAGTTTTAAGTATCATTTACGTCTTCTACATGAATTTTGCATCAAACTCGGAGAAATTTTAGTAAATGTCCGTTAAAGATTAAATACATCAGTAAATTATTTAACATTATATAAAAGGCAGCAACGTAAAAGACACGGACATAAACCTTGCCGTAACACGCCAAGTTACCTTTTTCTTCAGCCACTGCACCTTTAGCACCTTTTTGTTGAAGAACTCGTGGGTTTGGTTCGGTATGGGATTAACAATAGGGTTTCGCTTAGGCTTTGGGATCGTGCTGCGGCTGAAATTTCTGAGCTGTGCAAACAGTTGAAGCCATTTGAATTTTGTTACTAAGGCCCATTAAAAAGGTGGTAATGATTACACGTCCATTTCATTTAGGTAAGTGCTAACTTTGTTTGCTCTACTACACTCCCCATACTACACTCTATCCCTACACTAATCCCTGTACAAACATTGTGCTATCTTTTGTCAAGCACCAGACATATATTTTAAAACGAAAATTAAATAGTCTTTTACACCCTTGCAAAGGTGTTTTTTGTCGGTAAATTTGTAACGCATTGGAGGGGCTGATCAACATCAACAGCCGAGCCGATAAAGCAATATGCGTCATAAAATTGTTTATATTATAAAAATATAAAAATTCAAATAATAAATAAATAACTTGTGTATATACATATATTAATATCATATATTGGAAAATAATTTTTAGTATTAAAATAATCAATTTATTTAAGAACGTTCTTAGTGATTAGATTAGTTACTGTAAATTTTATATTTACTTAAAGGAATAATAAGCTATCACTAAATATCGAGAATAATGTAGAAAAATAGATATTCCAAATATCATACTAACATTTTTTTTTTCATTTTTAATGAAAATATTTGTAATATTCAGAGAATATATAATCTTTAATTAAAGTTTTAGACCACTCTAGTAAAATTAATTTATACTAATTATATCTGGAGGACAAACCATTTTAATTAAAAGTTTCTTGTTGTAATTAAATTTAAATTAAATTTTCCTACTATGTGACATGGTATTCCAAATGGTATCGTACTTTTAATATGTTTTTACGATATGGTGTGTTAATATCGACGAGTTTACTGTCAAACTGCAAAACAGTGCCAATTAAAAGAAAACATACTCCTTTTTTGCATGAAACCTGAAAAAAAGGTGAAATTGGAAAACTTTGCAAACTAAAAGCAGAACAATAATCAAACATTAATCGAACTCGATATAAAAAAAAACAATTGATTTTTTACTTCTATTTAATTGAAAACTTTGTTTGCATGTTTTAAAACCTTATTGTTTATGTAGATTTCAACTAAAGGGAAGACTTTTCTCAAAGAAAACCAATTTTCCACAAGCTCAATAACACTTGAGTATGTAAACCTTGAGAAAAGTTCTTCGATTCTTTTCCATTGTCCGCGTGTGTGTGTGTTTGTGTTTGTGTGTGTGTGTCATCGAGTTGTTTGGCTTTTGTTGTACAGAAAATACACATTTATTTTGCAGGGCTATATGAGAAACATTTCAATTTCCGTAAGGGCCCGAAGCCAACATTTCCTTTGCTCTCATCTTTCCTCAGTTTTGGCATGCAACATTCCGTTAAACAAGGTCAAAACATGACAAGACCCGTTGAATGGCCAGAAGCTTTATATATGTATTTCATTAGAATAAAAAGCAAGGTCCAGCTTACAAAAATTCGTATGGTTTGACGAAAAAAAACATTTTTCTAACCACTTTGAATGGTTATTATATTAATTATATTACAGTAATATAAACTCATACTTTTATACATTACATATTACCACTAACCATAGAACCATGGTTAGTGATATTACTTAAAATAAGGTGTTTATCTTATTTTCAATTTTTTTCACTTTCAGTGCGATGTATTCGATGAGATTGACTTGTCCGAACTGTGTTACTTCGAGTGCAGCATCAAGAACGTAAATCACAGTTTTCAGGTAATTAAATTAAATCATCTATTGAATAATCTTTCATACTTATTCAGAGTAGTCATATAATATTATAATGCAATAGTATCACATATAAGTACAAAACTTAAACCAAATGTTTCTTTATTAGCTATAAGCAAAATTTAAATATCAGCTATATTAAATGTTTACTAAAAATGCGGTAACTCATATACATACCTATACGTTTTCTTCTTATGAATATAGAACATTATACAGGTGACATTTCTCAAATCGATTTATAATCGATTATATAAATCTCTATATAAATTCGATTTGTTATTAAAGTTGTTCTTGTGAGCCAACTATAACAACAAAGAAAAGTACTGACAAGCACACCCGATTTTATAATACTCTCTGCACTTTGATCCCAACTGAATGATTGAAAAATAATAAATATATGCATATATTTTTTCGCGGGCAGCGAACACAATTAATGACATTGCATTTATGCTATCTCTAGGAACCTTCGTACCAAAATTGGTATTCCTAAGTGTCATAGTTACTGAGATATTCGCCAAAAACATCGATTTTTTCCAAAGAACGGACCGTGACATTGGAAAAAGCAAAAAATGCTTGTGTTGACTGACTAAATATGGAGTCGATACTGACTAAATTCGAACTTGTTGTACCATCTCTGAGATATGTTTGTTTATGAGCACACACACTGTCGGACAGATGAACATGACTATATCGACTCTGCTTGTGACGCTGATTAAGAATATATATACTTTATAGGGTCTGCCAAGCCTCCTTCTGCCTCTTACATACTTTTGCACAAACCCAATATACTCTTGCAAAGAGTATAAAAAGAAATGTATATAAAGAAACTGAAGCATTCAAACATAACATACACAGACTTATTTCCTGTTTGTCTTTGTCTGGCCTCATGCAAATCCGTGTGCTTATGTACTCAAATATATTTATATAGAGTGGGAAAAAACGATGAGCCCTATGATTTTATTCTTTACAAATGCCATCTATATTAGCTGTCAAAAACAAATGGGAGAAATATAAGCAAAATGGTTACACATCATTTCCCATCGTATTCCATCTCAAAAGCCACCACAATATTTTAATGTGTTTCACTTTACACACGAATTCACAGCATTTGATGCGCAAAATTAGCGTACTTATTCGCCGACTTCGGAAAATGGAACAAGTATGTTATTGCTACTACTGTCGGTGCGGCTCTTGTTACTGCTTATATCAAGCAGTAGTGAAATAACATATTCACATGAATACACACTTGTATACTTTCGATATTTTTAATTTATTCCGCACTCAGTCGCATTAAACTGTAGGTTATTGGAAAATAACCTTAGCTGATGCTCAGATAATAATTTTCTATAGCTGCTATAGGTCAAATCGTCCAAATTGCTGATATGTATGGACAAATTATCAATTAACCTCAGGTGTGATTGGAGAATAACTAAAATATTATATTATAAATAGATAAATTGGTATACTATAATGACTTATGTGAGATTTTCCTTCAAAAACTTTAATTAAATCCAAGACAACCATTAGCAAATTTATGTACTTCAATCAGTTTGAATAAATTCTAAGAATTCTTAAGTACTTTGATTGTTGGCAATCACATGCGCACAAATCGAGTAGATTAATTTGTATAAGCAATCAAGTTGATTGATTGCTTTTCCATTAAAAATTTAAAGACGGCATACGAGGCTGAGGGAGGCTGAGGGCACATGTATGCAGATATGTCCTTTAATGCTTCAGTACATCAATTATGCATGACAGAGAGTAGACAAGTAGCAGCTCTTGTTAATTGCGCCCCAGCAAACGCGGTGTAGATGCTGCTCTTCAGATTCTAACGAAATTTTAAAGGCACTCCCAAGCCGTCTGATTAGATTTACGCCAAACGCACAGTATATATTATGCCTGTCAAGTTGAGTGTTGTTAATTACAAAGCATTGGCACATTTGGTTTTAATACAAAATGTTTATTAAATAAAACAATTTCGTAATTGAAAATTGTCACCATTGTTTTTGTTGCTTAAGGTTTTGGAATTATTTTTAAGATAACAGACTTCCAACTGTTTTATAGTAGGCATGGTGTTGTTCAAGCTTTAAATGCTTTTTATAATAATTATTTATTTGGCTAATAGCGTCTTCTTCATGTTCAAAATTACAAAATGTCTTAGTTTAAAAAATCATTTATTACGTTAAAATTTAAATTTTTGATTTCATAATCACAATGTTGTTCGCTTTGATCATTTTATTGTTTTCGCAGTTGCAAATCCCAACATCCCACAGTTCCAAGAAATTTTAGCAAATTATGGCAAGTTTCTGATATGAAAGTTAGGGGCAATATCCTGTGGTGCTGGCATGTTGAATTTTAAACAATAACATCGAGTGGGCCAGACATTTTCCTTCTTTTTATGTCCTGAGCCCCTTGAAAACGTGAATTAGGGGTATATTGATTTTGCCCAAGTGTATGACACTCTGTCAAAACAAATACAGAAACTTTAGGGATAATAAATGAATAATGAATAAATGGAAAAAACGTATTACTAGCGAATACATTATATATTCCAGACCTATTAACTATTCAATAGCTAAACTGAAAACATTGAAACTTTCAAACATATTTACATTTGTTCTCTTTGAAAGTGACTGACGTGTTCGCAGGGTATGTCGACGTCAAGCAATCTCTACTAAAAGTTTCTGTTCTTGATTGTGCGTTTCGTTATTTCTTTTGGGCTTAGCCCCGTAGCAAGGTACAGCAACAAGTACACACATACGCTTATGAATAATATATCGTGGAAATTCTTAGTGTGGCAAGGAAAATCTGAAAAACATTCGGCATGTACCATACTTACAACTACAGAAATGTTTTAATATAAATACATTTAGTTTCGCCTTCATTCGAAAGCCAACATTGTGACTTAAGTTTCTGGAATTTAACAATATATTTGTTTTTATTTGCTTATGCAAGTATAATGATTTATTTTGGTTACCATAATCTAATTTTTTCGCAGTACTTTTAGATTCCGTAAGTTATAAATATTTATGTTTGCAATGACCAGAAACACACCTTGTGGTGGCCGTTAGTTGTGACTTCATAAGCTTTAATTTGACATATTTTGTGAAACTGAAAACCTTCATATTGTACAAACTTTATCGGAGTTGGCCGCCGGACATTAAAATTTCAAAAGTAATTTCGACAATGCGTTGGAGCGCTCCTCATGATAATGAAAAAAAAAAATATCCTGGAACCGTGTAACCCACATTCATTGGGGGATTCTGCAAATGTGTATGTTATGTGCGTGTTTGGGGACAACGCAGGATGTGCATAATACGAAACTCGTATTTCGACTGTTTCTCTGAATGTCATATGAATATCTTGGGTAAATAAAGCGAAACAACCACCAATGTGAACGCTCTAAGACTCTGGTATCTTCGACTTAATGAATTCCGACAGCAAGTGGGTCTGCACTTAAGGAGCTCGATGTTAAAACAGTTTGTGCTTGTTTGCTTATTTGATTGGAGTGCACAAAGTCTCGGGGCTCCAAGAGACTGTGGTTATGTCTGTAGCCGCAAGCCAAATATAGTTATCCCATCGTTTACTGGCACATAGTAATAACGACAGTTTTTTAATATCAAAATTACTGCTGCGTCTTAGCTGCCGCTTACAATAAGAATGTTTATTATTACTTATCGAACTTTAAGTGTATACTTTATATTTTAAATTTCTAGCAGACAAATGAGGGTTTATACCATTTTAAAATACCTCAGTCGCATTTATAGGTGCAAAACGGTGAGAAACACGAAACTGTTAGGTTGAATTACCATTCATTAAATATTAAATTAATTAGCTGTGGAAGCTTCTGACGCACAATTGCAAACCGGATGACAAAAAATAACCCACAGACGAGTTGGCAGAGACAGGTGAAGAGTGAGCGACAAGTAAGCCAAATGCATCAGCCTGGCTTAAAAGCATATTTATGTTACAAAAGCCACAAGCAACTGGAGGTTGATGGTTGGCGGTTGCCGTTGAGTAAAGGTCGAAGAGAAAAGTGAAATGGAAGCAAAAACTTTGGAGGGAGGGAGGCCACTTGCAACTGTGCACTAATTGAATAGGAGGCAACAGAGGCCATTTTAAGGAGGAAGAAGGATGATGAATATATCGATGATGTGGTTAAATTGTGGCTTTCCTTTCAGAAGTCAAACACTGCATCTCTACCTCACTAGTTTTCAACTTGATTGAGCACTTTGCATTGCAAAATTGAATTTTCAACCAATTAGTGAGTTGAGTTGTTAAAAATATCTATGGTTGGTTTCCGTTCAAAATAAAAACAGGAAAACTGCTTTAAAAGTAGTGGGAATTATTTAAACTTTGTGTTCTTCTCTATTAGATACTACCAGAGTTATATATATTTAAAATAATAACGCTCCTCTTGCTAAAATATATCAGATTTCCGACTTATGCCATTGGGTAAATTTAATCATCCATGTGGTCACTCTCTCACAAGTTTTTTTTTTGATTTTCGATGTCACTCTTACGACTGAGTGACTTTGTCCAGCCTCTGCAAGTGGATTATCATGTGGACGTGGATACCGCTTCATTTCTCTTAGTTGTTCATTGGTCGATGTTTTTGTGTTGGTGTTCTCTTCCCAATGAATTGTGTTAATAATTGTCAATTGGCGTTAAGTGCCTTAAATTACTCAAAAATAAAGGCAGCGAATTGTAAACTATTATATAACCGTTACACAATGTAATAAACATTAAAAAGCCTTTTAAATTTATTGATTGATTACCGTAGCATAGGATATGATAATATTAAAATCAGTCAAGCGCACACCACTGTATAACACTCTGTATTTTATTCCAGCCTATATGAATATATTATTATCCGGGTATTGCAGTGTATAGTACTTTCAGTAGAACACAAAGCATGCAATGCAATGTTCTGTCTCGCTTGCACACACGCATTATCATTAGACTCAAATTTAAACTTTATTGCTTGCTTTCTATTTCGATTACAATAGGATTTTTATGCAACTTTCAGGATAGCTTGTCTCCAATCGAATATTAAATATCAATACTGTACGATTTGGACAAATAACTTTAATGCCATATGAAAATTTAAAAAGTTTTTTTTTAATTTATTTTGGTAATAAGGCTAAGTGTCATAGATATTAGCTAATAAGATATCGCGCGGAAATCTATACTTCCGAGTGTGTCCAGTTTTTGGCTTATTATGGGAAATGGGCAATTGCATCGATAAAAAAAGATTCTTGTATTGACCAACTAAGCTTGCAACTTTTACCATCTCTGAGAACTGTTTGTCCACACGGACATACAGACATACGGACATGGCTATATCTAATTGGCTTGTGATGCTGGTCAAGAATATGTATAATTTATGTGGTCTGCCACGCCTTCCTTTGAATATTACATATTTTGCACAAACCCAATATACTTTTGCAGAAAGAATGAAATTTTTTCTTTAACTGGGACACTCATAATCACCTATGACCATCAAGAATATGGTTGAAGGATATTTAAGCCATCATTTCGGCACTTCAGCTAGTAAATAATTATTCTGTGTAACACACTGTAGCTGAAAGGTCACGTATTAATTAGTTCGGAAGAGCAACGCTGTTTGTTACTACCTGTGCGGAAAGGAAATGTGGGAGATGGGTAAGAGCGGAAAGGGGCAGTGAGGGTTAGGGGCTTGGCACATTGTTTTGCGCATTCATTTGTCGGTGTAGAGCACGAGAAATATTTACATGTTAATGAGGCCATAGTATAAAATATCTTTGATTACACAACTAATAAGCTCTGCCACTCCCCACTGTCATTCTGAAAGGACTTTATGAATATGGACAATGAAACATGGAATTTATCCTGATGAAAAGCAATTTCTTAGCTTTAATGGAAGTATTAATGTGCGCGTTTTTCATATAAATAAGAAATTTTCCACCGATTTATTATTTTGGATTAAATTTGGGGAAGCTTTTTAGTAAATATAATAATTCCTCGCGGTCCAAAAACCTTTGAATATTTACCATGAATACTTTTAATTACAGCTGTTACTCTTGTAGTAATTATCAGCATCAACAAGTCATGCTTGTCTTTATACTAACCTTATTTCATTCGGAACGGGCAAATATATCGTATAACTTTCATAGGAAATATTCTCTAAATATGAATTTCTACAAAAAATTTCTGTCTTTAGCCTTGCAAATTTTAAAACCTGTGTTCACCTCACAAAAAATTATCT
This sequence comes from Drosophila arawakana, assembly GCA_018151165.1. Classification (NCBI taxonomy): domain Eukaryota; kingdom Metazoa; phylum Arthropoda; class Insecta; order Diptera; family Drosophilidae; genus Drosophila; species Drosophila arawakana. Next base: position 1,924,693 of record JAECWX010000455.1, read on the forward strand.
GTGCACTCATCTATTTATTTATCACATCACCATAACGGAAATGGAAACGACCGGACCTATCGGGACCAAATTTCATTATGTGTATTATAACTGTACTTACCATGTTTGCTCAGTATCGGATAAATATATCATATAACTCCCATAGGACAAAAAGGTCTATGATGTGTATAATGTGAACCTTATGATTGTTTATGTTATTAGAAACTATATTCTATAGCTCCCATACAACAAATCTGTCAAAAATGCATATTTGTACGGGGCCTTTTTCAGTCGACTCGCTCGACTGTAGCCTTTCTCACTTTTGAGTA